>CM028136.1:374610000-375192500 GCA_016271365.2 Neoceratodus forsteri
CTGTGCAGAAAGAAAATTAAAGTAGGATCACAGTAAATAAAGTCACAGTACTGCTGTAAATTAATTTTAGAAGCCCAGTCCAGGAGCAGTGCAGGATCCAGTCACTTGCTCACCTTGGCCTTGGAGTGCAGGGGGCAGGCAGGAGGAACTCCAGGCTCTGTTTGGGAAGCTTGTGAAAGCCTAAGCCCATTGGCCTTGGAGTGCAGGGAACAGGCAGGAGGAACTCCAAGCTCTGTTCAGGGAGCTTGTGAAAGCCTAAGCCCCATACAGGAGCATGGAGTGGATCACTGGTTGGTGGTGAGGGTGGTGGCACATGCATGCTCAGGATTGGAGGAGTAGAGGAGAAATGACCATCATCCAGATAAGGTTGGTCAAGGAAATGGAAAGAATTTAAAAGAAAAAGATACAGTAAACTGTAAGTACAGTACTACCACAATAGAGCTTACCCAGTTGGCTGGCACCAGACCCAGACCAGTCTTGACATGAGCACTAGGGGGAGGCAGGTGTCATCGTGAGCATGGGGACTGAGGGCAGCAGGGCTGGGAGCACACACAGGGGCCATGTGGTTGGGCTTATGGCCTTATACTAGGCATGTAAGAGTAAACAGAGGACACCAAAAATAACAGGGACGCGAACAAACTGATGTTGGTGCCCTTGCCCTTTGGTGTAATATATTGTTATACAGTGTCAATGTGGGACCAAGAAACAGGTTCCATACCCTGATGTGTGGGTACCTGATTGTCTAATGAGAATCCTGATGGGGGGAGGCAATAGGGCTTTTTGCTGTTTTTAGCACATTTAATGCAGAACTGAGCTCCTGTTCCCCACACTCCTTTCCTCATGTGACCTTGTTGAGTGTGTTTAACTGTTTTGATGTCAGGAAAAACCAAAATGTAGCTGCATTGTAGTTGCAATGTAGTTGCATGCAAAAAACATGTAACTACAGTGCAGTTACCTTGTTGCATACATTTAATAATTAGTTTCATTGAAACCGACACTTAAAGTGTAACCACATGATGAACGGCAAAAATAAAATACAGGCAGCTTTTCTATTGTATGTTATTATGGCGTCTTGCTCTGTGATAGAAACAATGATTTGTTGACAGATAAGGATACTGTACCTTGGGGCCTCTCCTTTAGAGGACTGCCACATGCCCCAATTGCCACTACTTCAGGTGCCTCCTCTCAGCAGTCCTGTCCCACGAGAATGGCAAAGCAATTTTGTAGTGGCACATTCTGTGGAATATGTTCCTGACTTGCCACCCCCACCCTCTGGGAGCCCACTATGGGTCAGCTGGCCCTGCTTTTCATAGGAAACCTCTGGGGCAACAGCAGAAGGTTCAGTCCCCTGGCTGGGGCAAAAGATCCTCTGGATCCTTACCAGTCTGGCCCAGAGACCAGCAACCTATTCCCTCAACCCAGAGATGTGCATGCAGATGGAGCAGCACCTCAGTCTCCAGAATGTCTCCCAGAACACTGCAGCTCCTCATCCATTGCTCTGCAGCACTCCAATAACTGACTTTATGTATCACTGCCTACTGCTTTGAAATATGCCTTACCTCTGTTGCCTTTTTCCTCAGTATTTACTTTTTTACCATACCCTAGAGTGTTACTTGCATTCCCTTTAGTTGCTTGCTGTCTCTGGCTGTCTCTCATCCTGTACCACTCTGCCTCCTTATTTCTTCCTCTTTACTACACCTCCCTTTTGTCCTTCCTGAATTGTTACTGCATCTTACCCCAGGTAGGGTGTCTCCCCTATTCCTACCTGTAGCAGCTACCTGTTTGTTTCTTTCCCAGCAGATAGTCCCTACCCCACCTTCTGTAGTTTCCTAAACAGGTAACAGCAAGATAAAAGGAACACCACCTTACCTTGTCAGTCTGCCAGAGCCTCATGTGTGCCTGCTGTCACCTGTAGATGCCTGCAGATGCCTAAGACATCAGTAGTATCCTGCTCCATTCCACTCATGTGCTGGGACATGAGTGTTATGGTGAATGGCTTTTATATACCCCTCAGGTAACTTCCTGGTGTCAGCCTGTTGGTCTTGGTTAATCACCTGACTGTGCCCCCCTTGCTTTTCTCCTCCTGCCATCCAATATGGTCACGCTTCCTTTTCCTGCCCAGAAAATATCAGTTAGCTGCAAGAAAACAGTTCTAGTAAGTAAACTTAGTAAACCTGGTAGCTTGTGTTGTTTTTAAACCTCAACTTCACAGCACTGCTACTCTGAATTTCTGCACACCACTCCTGAAGGAAGCACCATTTTTAAAACCTCCTGGTGTCAGACAAGTGGCCTTGGCTGATCACCTCACAGTGCCCCTGTTGGTGTTCTCCCCCAGCCATCCAATATGGCCATGCTTCCTTTTCATGTTCTAATGATGATGATGATAGAGCAAATCTAAATAATTTATACAAGTACTGTTCCTGCTTATAACAAATGAATCAATGTGGTGCAAGGGGTTAAAACTAACTGAATTTTGGTAATTTTTGTGCTAGCCTAGTGAAAAGCATGTGGGGCCAGTGGGTTTTTCCCATCACTAGACCTGATGTTCAGTGACTGACAAATTTTGTTTCAACCCCTGGAATGCAATATGGTCCATTAGCCCAGAGGGACTGAGTGTGGTGGAGAAGGGTAGCAGTGGCAACCACAAGCAGGTCAACCAATCTCACACCATCCCAACAGCAAATCACTTTGCAGTTCTGGAGGAGACTCAGGTAACTGACTCCATCAGGGGGACTCTAAGTCAGTCGAAGGGAATAGGCAGGGCATCTTCATGGCACGTGGGGGTGAGCAGGAGGAAGTCAGCAAGGAGAGTCTTAGTGATTGGGGACTCAGTGACAAGGGGAGTAGAAAGGGTGGTGGGTGGGGAGATGGGAAGGGGATGGTCAGATGCCTCCTTGGTGCAACAGTCTATTAAAATATAGATAGGATATGGAGAATAGTGCAGAATGGGGAGCTAGGGGTACTGCGACACATGGGTACCAACAATCTGGCAAACCGGCCTGTGGAGGCAGTGAAGTGTTATCCCCAGGGGACTTGTCCCCACTGAACCCTGTTGACTCCAGGTATCCCACTAGAGATGTTCAACTGTTATACTGTGCTTTTGAGATGTATATGCTTTGTAAATTTGATGTAATATGAGGTTACTGAATGTTTCATTGCTATATTCTGTTTTACATTGTACATTGTGGTAAGGGGCACTTTATAAATAAAGTATCTTATCTATCTATCTATCTATCTATCTATCTATCTATCTATCTATCTATCATAACTACTTCATGCTCCCATGTGGAAAAACCTCCCTAGGGCAAGCTAGTTTCTCCTTCAGATTCCCAAAACTATAGGACTCCCTTATCCATCCCTTAAAGTCACAGACTCCTTACCAACTTTAAATCAAACCTCCTGGCCTCCCTTGCCCACCCCCACCCATGTGCTTGCTACCACTGACTTGCCCACGCCCTCCCTAACTTTCCTCGATTCCTGTGCCCACTTTCTCTTCCTCATTTTCTCTCGTATTGTACACTCTGTTTTATCCTGACTCTTAATGTTGACTTAAATAGATGATTTACAGCTCGGCTCAGCTCATGTCAAAGTAACCATTTCTTCTTTTTCTATTGTATTTGAATTATGCTGCACCTCTGTAACCTGTTCATTTCTCTTGTAAATATGTAACATAGTTCTGTTTCACTACTTTGTATGACTCTAGACCCTTTGAAAATTGACCCAGCCTAAAGGGTATTGTGTGTAATAAATAAATAAAGTGGAACTTTATGAGGGTGGGGGACAGATTGACGGTGCATTCAGCTTCCCTAGCTTTTTTTCCCAAGGTCCTTACTGTGTAGAATAGGGAGAGTGGGAATGACAGCATAAGGAAAGAAGAGCCAGAGGAGCTTAATGGGTGGTTGAAGGGATGGTATCAGGAGGATGGGTATCACTTTGTGTGCTACTGGGAGAGTTTCTGGGAAAGGAGGCTCTTCAAGGGCGATGGCCTTCACCTGTCAAGAGAAGGGGACAGTGCTCTGGGACAGAAGTATGATATCTACACTGGACAGTTAAACTGACTGCAGGAGGGATGGAGGCTAGGGGAACCAATGAGAAGGGAGAGTGGGTGGAGAACCTAGCTAGGGCTTCCCATGAACAGAGGACTAGTAGCAGCAAGGTGGGTAACAGTAGGGTTGAAGTTCAAATTAGGTTAGAGGAAGATGCCAATGAGGGAGGGGTGACAAAGCCTACATTCAGCATGAAAAAAAAATTTAAGAGACTAGGGAAGAATAAGGGTGAAGGAACAGGAAATAGTGAAGTGGGATCAAGAGAAAGATGGAACGGGATCTGTCTTAATGCTAGAAGTCTGAGAAATAACATTTATGAGCTCCAGGCAATGATGGCAGACACCAATATGGACCCTGTAGATCATAGAAAGTTGGGCCACAGAGAATAATGACTGGGACCTGATTGTCCCAGGCTACATCATGTGTAGACAGGACAGAGAAAAAGGTGAAGAAGGGGGGATAGCCCTATATATCAGTGAAGGTATAAAGGCAATGGAAGACAGAAAGATCAGGGGATGCAATGGGGAAACAATTGCTGTGGGTTCAGTTCACAGCAGCCTCAGGCAAGAAACTAAGAACAGGGGTGATCTATAGACTTCCAGGACAGGGAGAAGAGAGAGATAAGGAGCCAAGGGGTGAACTAAAAAAGAGGGTGTGACTAAGGGAGAAGTGGTGGTAGTGATAGGACATCTAAATCTGCCAGATACTGATTGGGACATTCCTGCAGCCAGGAGCTCCAGAAGTCAGGCCCTGCTGGATACATTGCACATTGGTGTAGCTGGTTAAGGAATCCTCTAGGTAGGCTGCCATTCTTGATGTGGTACTCACCAACTCGGAAATGGTAAGGGGAGTGAGGGTAGAGGAACCACTAGGGTCCAGCAACCAGAATTCTACATGGTTCAGCCTTGTCCTTGGTACCAGTAAGCCCTCATCAAAAGCTGAAGTCCTAGATTTCAGAAGGGCAGCCTTCAACCAGATGAGGGAGCTGGCCCTGGACAAAGTTTAAAAGTTTTTATTGATAAGCTAAAAGCCATTACAACTCATACAAAGTTGAAATAATTCACATTTGTACATGATTTCCAATCAGTAAAGTGCATAATAGATAGATAAACATTTGAAAGTCAATATTCTGATACTGCAGTACATATTAACAAAATGTAAGATGGGAACCAGTCAGAGTCACAAAATAAGTTGTGATTATACATCTCAAAAATGAGTTGTTTCCAAGAAGTATGATAGTCTTTCTAAAACATGTCCATCTTCAGAGTTTAATAAATAATTTATCATATTGTCATAAGGGAGGGCAAGACCAGCCATGATGTCACCAAGCCACTTTGTCCATTGTGGGCCATAAAGTGGGCCAATTAATAATATATGTTTAAGATCATCGTCTAACAATTTCCCACATCTACAATGAGGGGAGATGACTTCTTGCCTCTTCTGTCTGACGTATATGCAATTTGCAGTATAAATTTCCATCCTGAATTTAGTTAGTGTTCCCCTGTGCTGTAGGACTGGACATCTTTAATAGATATGGTTCCAACCTGAGAGTACTTTTTAATTGCTTGTACCACCTAAATAACTTAAGACTTTTCAGTTTTTCAAACATATTTACAGTATCTGTATCTCTAAGTCTGGTTTAACTAAAGAAACTATATCTTTCCAGGGCCCTAGGTAAATGTCCCACATTGTGTGCCCTAAGCCACATGGGAAGAGGGGTTTCCTGATTATTTTAAAAGTAGGGGAGTGATATCCAATTATGGAATATTTTATCTCCTCTTCCAGACATTTCCTTGGTAATCTCTCCTCCTTTAATAAAAATAGCTGAAAGAATTTGTCTTTCATGGCCCAGGACAATTTAGTCAAAGTGACCAGCATCAAGGATACGGAGGAAAGATGGGGGGTAATCAAGGCAGCCATTCTCAAGCCAACAACATCTTGCATGAGAACGGTAATCAAAAGAAGCAGGTACAAGAGACCAAAATAGTTCTCTGCAAATGTCAGGGAAGCAGTGAGAGTCAAACTCAGTGCCTCACAGAAGGCTGCTGAAGAAGCTGGAGGATCTGGGTGCACAAAAGATATAGTTAGATGGGTGAGAAACTGACTGGAAAGGAGATAGCAGAGAGGCTGTAGTTAATGTAGTCAAATCAGAAGAGAAGGAAGTCACCAGTGAGATGCCGCAAGGATTTATCCTGGGTCCAGTCATTTTCAATAAGTTCATCAGCAACATGGCAGAAGGAATCCAGGTCAAGATGTGTTATCTTTTTTTTTTCCTCAAATCTCTTTATAACGCCCCACTGGACTGGCACTCTCTCAGGCTGCCAAGTCGCCTGTCACTCTACCTCCCACTGAGACCACCAACCTCCTCAAAGTCATTAGCTCCCCCCCATAGGACCCCCAGCCCCTAGGTCCATGGGGAGTTCAAGGGGCAGAGGTGGAGGTCCAGTTACAGACATGTGGCAGCAGGCACTGTGGAGCCATTGCCTATCCAGCTGGTGGAGGTTTTTTTTTCTTGGACTTGAGCTCCCCCATGCAAGGCACACACCCTGATGCACTGGCACACAGCAACCCTGCCTGCGTCGGCCACACTAGTTACGTGTTGCCTGGCTTGCTGCAGTGCCCCCCAGTCTCCACCAGGGGCTGCTGGCATGCTGAGCTGTCCCATCCCACCCTCCAGGGGAGGAAAGCACCACAAGGGCACTTGATCCTCAACCCTCTCCCACCGACCCCCGGTGCCCAAGCTCGTTCTCGAACCCGGCTCACCGGCATAGCGCAAGGTGTGGTGTCCAGCACCTCAACCCTCAGCACCACCAGGCTGGCCTAAAATGTGTATCTTCACAGATGGCACTAAACTCTGTGGCAGGGTAGACAGAGAGGTGAGGGTTATAGAGATACAGAGAGACTTACAAAGTCTAGAAAGGTGGCCAAACATTTGGCAGTTGAAATTCAATGGCAAAAATTGCAAGGTAATGCACATGTGTGGGGTTGTCAGCCCTAATGCTCACCCCATTCCATGAGTAAATAAGCTGAGATGGGTACAGTATAGGAGAATGGGGTGAACATTAGGACTGACAACCCCACAGCACACCCCTGACACCTGTTGGTGCATGCAGGGTGGGGTTGGGGTGTTAGGGTTGGAAACCCTAACACCACATTTCCCAACAACACCACATTTCCCAATGTTTGTTACTGGAACCCTAACTGACGCTTTAACTAAGTTTTTTCAATGAATTTCCTTAATTTTTCAGATAGTATATTTGTAGCCTTATTTGCTTGTAGAATCGCAAGGCCTGCCATCCATTCATAATTTTTGACAGATTGTAATTGTATTCTTATTTTCCTGTGGCTCTGCACTCCCACCAGTCTATAATGGTATCCATATTTTCATGTGGGAGTGAAGGGCCCCTTGCATAATTTCTGAGATAATGTAGTGGTATCCTTATTTCCTTGCGGTACCTGTGTGAAGAAGGCAGATCATGTGAGATGTTGTTTGCTCAGGGAATGGGTTAAGCATTATGTCTGACAACAACAAGGAAGACCCCACTACTGATTTGCTAAGACTCCGGAGACCCAAAATCCTAATGTTTTCTCCTTTACTGCTTGGGTGGTAGGGGTGGGTAGTTAGAGTTGGAAACCATATTGCCACAATTCCCTACTTTTGTGGCATTAAGTTACCAGGTGCAGATGTACATAGCCCTTTGGGCCCTGTGCCCTGGGAGACTCTGCCTGCCTACAGAATTACAGGGCCTGACACAGTCACTCTTTACACATTCATTCTTTGCACATTCACTCTTCACACATTCACCCTTTATATTTTGTATTGAATTTTGACTCCAAATTTTCAAGATAATCATTTTCTGACTTCCCTTATAAACATGACATTTAGTATTTATAGTATAGTAGCCAAAATTGCTAGGTGGGTGACCTGAAGGGGGAGAGGGGAGAAAGAAACAGTACTGAGGGTGGGCACCCAGGTCCACTTAAAGGAGAACTGCTTTGATTTCAAGGGACCTGTTTTTGCAGCTAAAAAGACTAGCATCTGTGGCTACTACTAACAGTACTGCAAGTTTTATCCCACTTTCTTTTGAGTTTAGAACTATGGACAAAGTGCACTGGCAATGCTCATTTCAGTTTTACACCACATAGGTAATGACGCTCATCTTGACCCGTTGTGAAATACAGTAATTAAGAAGTGCAGTAAGCTATTACTAGTGATAAATTTATAATTTTCAAAAGTGTGAAATACAGTTTCATTTTTATTGATGCACATGTCTGAGTGTTATTCATACAAGTACAACTTCTTTTTCCAAGTTGCGAGCAGCAAAGTAAGCGTTGTAATGAAGTAAACGTTAAACTATAAGTTATCTTCCAGATTTCTCCGAATTGCGATCAGTCATAGTAATGCTATATTTTATACTTACACTATTTCAAAAAATGCTTCTACTTTCATTCATAGCATATTCATACTGGTTCATCAAGTTTGATATTAGTGATAGTTAGGCTGGTTATGCAATTGAGAGTCATATCATCAGCTCACAAAGAGTGTTCTACTTCAGATGAGTAATGCCAAAATGCAACATGTTCCTTTTTTTTTTTGGTAGCCATACTCTTATTTCACTTTGTATGGTCTTCTGCAATAAAAACCTTAATGAATTGTTCATTATATATAGGAAATTTACCATTTGAGAGGAGTGTCGGTGTGCAACACGGTTTGTGTGTGGGGGGGTGCAGATTTTTTGCTACTGTATTATGCTTGTGATTGCCACTGTTACACAGATTTTGCATACTTGATATTTGCAGCCTGTTATGATATGTCAAACATATTGAGATAATTAGCAAAATGAAGATTTATTTTTTAGTGTACCTAGGCCAGTAGCCACTGACCACTTTCCAGATTAATTTCTGTTAAATGTAATTTAATTTCAGTTCTGAAAATACTCAGTAGGATATCAAACATCTATCCAAAAGACCCTTCTGAGCATGCTCAGAATCAAAATATCAATTCTTATAACATGGGAATGCATTAATATTTTTTCACAAAACCAATGAAAGGCATCATTTTGGGTTAAGCCCTTTCTACCATGAACATTTCAAACCAAACTCCCAAACCATCTGGGCTGTAAACAATGACAAAAAACAAAACAGAAAAAAAAACACAGTTTTTCCTAAAACAACACTATCTAGATCTTGGAATCTGCATATTTGACTGAATCGAGACTTTGCACATCAACAGACCTTGTCATCCAAGACTGCGCTTGCAAACTTTTGTACTATTCCATCTAACGGGGCAAAGCTATTAAGGTGCAAACTTAGGGGGTTAACATTTAACATCCTACTCACCCCTAATTATAGTGGTACTACCACGCCACTATAATACTGTATGAAGATATATATATATACTGTTTATAAATATATTAATAACTTCGCTCCATTCAACAGAATTGCATGAAATTTTAAATGTGCAGTCTGGGGGCATGGTGTCTTGATTTCTCAAGGTTTGTTCCAGTTGGATGAGCAGATTCCAGGAATGTGGGTAGTGCATTTTAGGAAAAATGTGTTTGTTTTTTGCTGTTTTTTGTAATCACCTACAGCCCAGAAAGTTTGGAAATTTGGTCTGACATTCTCAGGGCAGAAAGGATTTGCCCCAGAATAGTGTCTTTCATTGGTTTGGTGAAAAAATGTTAATCTGTTTCCAAAGTATAAGGATTTAGAAATGTTGGTTCTGAGCATGCTTAGTAGTGTATTAAGCATCTATCCAAAAGACCCTACTCAGCATACTCAGAACCAGAATTTCAAATCAATTTAACATGGAAATCCATTAGTATTGTTTCACTATACCAATGAAAGGCAGCATTCTGGGGAAAGCACTTTTTATCCTGAAAAGTTCCAACTAAAATTCCAAACCATCTGGGCTCTAGGTAATGACAAAAAAACCCACAATTTTTCCTAAAAATGCACTACCCACATCTTGGCATCTGCACATCCAACTGGAAAAAAAACTTGGCAAATAAAGACACCGTGTGCCCCCCAGACTTCACATCAAAACGTCATGCAATTCTGCTGAATGGGGGTGAAGTTATTAATGTAGTTATAAACAGTATACATATCTACATACAATGTTTCCTGTAATTCTGTTGAATGGGAGGCAAAGCTATTAAGGTGCAGAATTAGGGGTTTAACATTAAATAGCCTACCCAACCCTAACTATAGGGGTGCTACCATCCCAATCTAATACTGTATGTATGTATGTATTATAGGGGCATGGTAGCACCCCTATAGTTAGAGTTGAGGGGGATGTTTCATGTTAAACCCCAATTTTTTTCACTTTAATAACATTGGCATCATTTAACAAAATAGCCCAAAATTTGCCATGTACAGTCAGGCTGCCAGAGTCTAAGTATGTGAAAAGCTTTGTTACGGCATCTTGTTCAGTTTTCAAAATATGAACACAAAAACAAAACAGAAAGAAAAGTTTGGTTTCCCTATACTTAACATTGGGTATTTTTTGTTCTCACCTACAGCCTAGACAGCGTGATATTTTTTCATGACATTTTCAGGGTTGAAGGGATCAATACAAAGGGTGTGCCTTTCGAAGTTTTCATGATAAAAAAATTATATAGTTCCAGAATTATAATGATTCTAGAATTAATGTCCTGACATGAACAGTAAAAACAAAAAAAAAATTGTGAGTGCTTATTTTCACAATTTACCTCTCGCACAGTAAAAAAAAATTGCAACTGCTTATTTCCATGATTTACCTATCGCGCTGAAAAAATATTGATCACGTTGGGTGCCATTTTATTTCTTAGTTTAAACTCACAAACACTGAAAATGTATAACAATAAAAATTAAAAAAAAAACATCTGAACCTTGCTAAACAGGACCTGTTTAGCTAGATTCTGCTGTTTTGTTTTTTAAAACTTGCCACAAATACATTTTCTGAGCAATGCAGGGTGCTCAGCTTAGCAAGAGGAGCCATTCACCCATGCTCTTTGTATGAGAACAGTGGGACTTCCTTGAATTCTACAGCTGGAACTCATGCTGCAAGCTGCTGTGACAGCAGTGAGCTGCCACTCCCCTGGTATCTAGTGGTGCTCCCCCACCCTTTGATCACCATCCCCTCATTCCTGTAATGTTTGCCTGATGTCCAGTGTCTTCCTCACCCTCCGATCACCATCCCCTAATTCCTGCAATGTTTCCCTAGTGTCTAGTGGCACCCCCACCATCCAATCACCATCCTTTAATTCCTCTAATATTTCCCTGGTGTCTAGTGGCACCGCCCACCCTCCAGTCACTGTCCCCTCATTCTGTAATGTTTCCCTGGTGTCTAGAGGTGCCCCCAGCCTCCAGTCACCGTCCCCTAATTCTTATAATGTTTCCCTGCTGTCTAGTGGCACCCCCACCCTCCAATCACTGTCATCTTATTCCTGTGATGTTTCCTTGGTGTCTAGTGGTGCTGCACCACCCTCTGATTGCCATCCAATCACTGTCCCCTCATTCCTGTAAGGTTTCCTTGGTGTCTAGTGGTGCCCCCACCCTCCAATCACTGTTCCCTCATTCCTGTAATGTTTCCCTGGTGTCCAGTGTCTTCCTCACTCTCTGATCACCATCCCCTCATTCCTGCAATGTTTCCCTGGTGTCTAGTGGCACCCCCACCATCCAATCACCATCCTTTCATTCCTCTAATATTTCCCCTGGTGTCTAGTGGCACCGCCCACCCTCCAATCACTGTTCCCTCATTCCTGTAATGTTTCCCTGGTGTCTAGTGGTGCCCCCAGCCTCCAATCATCATCCCCTAATTCCTATAAGGTTTCCCTGCTATCTAGTGGCACCCCCACCCTCTAACCACTGTCACCTTATTCCTGTGATGTTTCCCTGGTGTCTAGTGGTGCCCCACCACCCTCTGATTGCCATCCAATCACCGTCCCCTGATCCCTATAATGTTTCCTTGGTGTCTAGTAATGCTCCCCATTCTCCAATCACTGTCTCCTCATTCCTGTATGAACATACAAAATTTGCCAGAAGATAAAGGCCTAGAGGTCTATCAAGTCTGCTTGAACGTGCAGCTAGCACCCCTTATTCTGCAGCTGCTCCCTTCCACCTTACCTCCCTTCTTCCCTCCCCTTGTCCTGTCCATCCCATTTTGAAGCAGTCCACTGTTCTACTGCATACCACTTCAGCAGGTAACGCATTCCACCCATCCACCACCCTCTCTGTAAAAAGTGTCTCCTCATCTCCTCCTGAACCTTCCTCCTCCATTCTCATATCATGGCCCCTGGTGGCCTCCCTCCTCACTTTGAATAGCCCCTCTGTACCTGTCTTGTTTATTCCTTTCATGTATTTAAAGGTTTCAATCATGTCACCCCTGTCCCTCCTCTCCTCCAGTGAGTACATGTTCAACTCCCTCAACCTCCTCTCATATGATAAGTCCCCAGCCCCTTGATCATCTTTGTCATCCTGCACTGCACCCCCTCCAGTAACTTAATGTCCCTCTTCAGATACGGGCACCAGTACTGCATGCAGTACTCCAGGTGTAGTCTAACTAATGACCTGTACAGTGGCAGAATCACCTCCTCCCTCCTCGAGGATATACCCCTTGCAATACAACCCAGCATTTTGTTGGCCTTTGCAGCTGCCTTCCTACATTGTGCCGAGTTGTTCATTGACCCTGTAATGAGCACCCCCAGATCCTTCTCTTCCTCCTCTGTCTGGGCTAGCTGCGCTCCCCCCAGCTGGTAACTCCTCCTTGGGTTCTTCATCCCAAAATGCAGCACCTTGCACTTTTTGGCATTAAACCCCAGTTGCCAGGTGTCTGACCAGGTTTCAAGCTTTGCCAGATCATTCTGCAACCCCTGCCATCCCCCTAGGTAATGTTTCCCTGGTGTCTAGTGGTGCCCCCACACTTTGATCGCCATCCTCTCATCCTTGTAATGTTTCCTTGGTGTCTAGTGGTGCCCCCCATACTCCAGTCACTGTCTCCTCATCCCTGTAATATTTCCTTGGTGTCCAGTGGTGCCCCCCATCCTCCAATCACTGTCTCCTCTTTCCTGTAATGTTTCCTTGGTGTATAGTGCTGCTCCCACACTCTGATTGCCATCCTCTCATGTCTGTAATGTTTCCCTGGTGTCTAGTGGTGCTCCCCACCCTCCAATCACTGTCCCCTCATTCCTGTAATATTTCTCTGGTGTTTAGTGGCATCCTCCACCCTCTGATCACTGTCCCTTCATTCCTGTAATGTTTACCTGGTGCCTAGTGGTGCCCCCACCCTCCGACTGCTGTCCTCACAGTAATGATACATCTGTAATAAAGAAAACATCCATCTGTGTTTTTTTATGTTAAATCTGTAAAAAAGAAAATGGTCCCTCATGGATCTGACCCCCCCATGCCAACCTCTCCTGAGCACATATCACTCCATGCCCCCCACGCCTCCCACACACCCTTACTTAACTGAACAGGTTCCAGGGTGAAGATCCACTCTCCAATCAAAGACATGTCCTGATGCTGGGACTGTAATATGAGAAACTAAGGTAAGTGTGGTTCAATGTATTTCAAATAGGTTTTTAATCTTGATACATAACTTTATCATTTTTGCATATTTTGACCCCAGTTTTCAACATGGCTTTTTTGGGATCCCACCTCATGACCAGTGATGGTGGAATTATACAAATCAGGACTGAAAGGTGAGCTTGTGGTCACCTGGTGAAATCACCTTTCAGTCAGGATTTGAAAATTTTCACCACCCTTGTTTATGAGTTGGGTCATAAGAAGGCTTTGTTGAAAATGTGGAGTCAAAATATGTAAAATTGACAAAGTTAGGCACGTGCCTTGAAATTTTTCTATACTCGCTTGTAACTTTGGTAATTTTAGCTATTTTGACCCCACATTTTTAACATAGCCATTTTTTCACTCTATCTCATAAATGTGGCAGCTGTCATTTTTTTAAATCCTGGCTAAAATGTGTTTTTGCACCTGTGACCTAGAATTTATTTTTATTATTTATTTATTAAGATCTAGGATTACAACATACCTTTGAGCCAAGGCTCTTTTACAAAGGTTCCACGTCTGTAGTACATACAATTGGCATCAAATTGGTTACATGGTTACAGTTTAAATTGGTTACATGGTTGCATTTAGTTACATGGTACAAGATGACATATAGTAAGTAATGAAGACATTAGGTATTATAGGTGAGGGGTGACAAACAGACACTAGGAAGAAGACAGTTGGGGGTAGGGCTGAGGAAAAGGATGGCATGTGTGGAGAGGGCAGAGTGTGGCAGCTGATGGGCTTTGTCAGGACAAACGTGGGGTAAGTGCTTTGGAAGTGGCTGAGGGCAGGTAAGTGCAAGTAGAGACCAGAACAGACCCAGGGGTGTTTAGGGACCACTGCTTGTTAGGTGGTGCACCCACAGGTGTTGGTGTCTATAAGGGAGAGTCGTAGCTTAGTTTTGAAGACACCTAGGGTTGCTGCGGAGGAGGTGTCCCCATAGAGACTGTTAAACCAACTTGCGGCCCTGTAAGTGAACGACCTTTGTCCTTGTGATGTGCGGCAGTGGGGGATTTGCAGGATATGTGGCTTAGTGCTCTGGTGTTGATGGTGTTAATTTTGGGTTTAAAGAGTGTGCTGACTCCAGGAGGTGCTTTACCCAGTAGGATTTTCTTAGCTGCGATGCAGGTTTAGTATTTGATTCAGTTGTTAAGTTGCAGCCACCCTGTTTTAGAGTAGAGGACACAGGTGAGGGTAAGATGGTGGGAACCAGTAACAAGATGACAGGTTTGATTAAGGGAAGTTGATATTCGTTTGAGAGAGGAAGTTGTGGCAGATCCATAGATAATGAGGCCGTAGTCAATGATGCTGATGATGGAGCTCTGGACAGCAACGAACAAAGCTTCAGGGGTTAGATGTTTCCTATGTTTGAATAGAAGGCCCAGCCTGGTGTTTGATACCTTTGCCACATTATTGATGTGTGGAGCATAGGTGGGATTTGAGTCAAAGGTGAGACCAAGGTATTTAAAGGTATGGACTTGCTCAAGGGTGGTTCCTTGTTTGGTTTTAATGGAGAGTTGACTTTGTTTGAGTTTGTTGTGGGTACTGCAAAAAATCATGGTCTTTGTTTTCTTCTGGTTAAGGATCAGTTTGTGTTTACCAAACCAACTTTTGACTGCTGTGAAGGCCTGCTGTAGATTTCTTTGAAGATGTACTGGGTCATGGTGGGAGGCCAAGATGACAGCATCATCCGCATAGAGTAGAAGTTGTTCAGGACATGAATCTGGCAGTGAGTTCAAGAAGAGGCTGAAAAGGAGGGAGCCCAGAATTGAGCCCTGTGGGATACCGGATTGGACTGGTCTTGGTGTTTTGGTGGTGTGAAAAGATGTTTCAGTGGGGATTTGAAAAGTTTCACCCACCAGGTTCATGAGGTTGGATAATAAGAAGGCTATGCTGAAAATGTGGCATACAAATATGGTAAACTGCCCAGATTATGAGTGAACATTGCAGTATTTCAGCGTTCACTCTTAACTTCATCAATTTAAAATATTTTGACTCCAAACTTTTAACATAGCCATTTTTCCACATCACCTCATAAACATGACATGTGACATGTTTTAGATCCTGGACAAGACATATTTACAGACATCTGGTGTGAAATGACATTTCATCTACTATACTATAAATGGTACATGTCATGTTTATAAGGTGAATCATAAAACAAGTATCCTGAAAATTTTGGGTCAAAATAAAAAAAGGAATAATAATTGTTAACAAACGTTGTGTGTAGTGCCAGTCTTGACCCCAGCTGGTATGCTTTTTGATCCCATGCCAGTGAACTGAGTTTGATGGTGAGATTAGTGACCCAGCTGGATGAGGTGAGGGCAGAATGGTGCTGTAATGTGACACCCCTCCAGCTAGGGAATGAAAGGTGAAGGGTTGTCCACACAGGTTCCCCTACCATGTAGTGAAGACAACTGTCATCTTGACATAGGGTCCTGCAACTCTTCTCCCTTGGGTGGCAGAGGGTCCTGTACATTACCTTACAGATGCACTCTTGGCCCTGTGCATCTGTAGCTGTGGCCACATAAAAGTGCAGAAACCACAGGGCCCTACACTTCTGCAGCCCACCAGACAACCCCATGAATTCTTGACATCTGCCATTGCACAGAACTACAGGGCCCACAAGGGTCCTGCACTTCTGTAGGTGGATGGAGTCTTCCCTTGGCACAAGGCATCTGCATCTGTTCACACAGGTCCCAATGAGGGTACGATTCCACTATCTCAAAAAGAAAGGAAATTCTTTGCAAAAAACTTTGTGACAGAACCAGTTAGAGTAACGTAACACCACAAAAGTAGAGAAATGTGGCATTAGGGTTTCCAACCCTAACTCCCTCACCACCACCACGCAGCAAAAGGAAAAAACATTAAGGCTTTGGGTCTCCAGAGTCTTGGCAAATCAGTGTTGGGATCTTCCTTGGGGTTGCCAATCCTAATGGCAAGGCAAGGCATATTTTATTTAAAAGAGACGCCCATCCCAGAGGCTCTGGGCACCGTACATCAATCAACAAATACAATGCATAAATAAAATACAATGTTCTAACCAGAATAAAACACAATTTTCTATACAATAACTACCCTCAATTTCAGCTGCCTTTAAAGTCTCTAAAACTAAAATGTCAGATTTATCTTAATTAAAAAAAAAAGACAGGTAAGGGACTAAACAACATAGTCTGGGAAGGCCTGACTGTACAAAAAGGCCTCGAGGTGGGCCTTAAAAACATCAACAGATGGGGCCTCCCTAACAGCTAAAGGAAGTGAATTCCACAGAATGGGAGCAGCAACACTGAATGCTCTGTCACCAACAGTTCTTAACCTCATCCTGGGAATCGCTAGGAGGCCCCAAGAGGAAGAGCAGAGGGTGCGGACTGAGACAGCAGGTGCAAGAAGGTCCTTCAGGTAGCCAGGGCCCAGGCCATGTAGGGCCTTAAAGGTGAGTAAACCCACCTTAAAGAGGACCCTCCACCTAATCGGCAGCCAGTGCAGTTGACGCAGCACCAAGGTGATATGACAGTATTTTGACTGCCCTGTCAGCAGCCTTGCTGCTGTGTTCTGCACCAGCTTCAGTCAGGGCAGGGTACCCTCAGAGACCCCAAGATAGAGTGCATTACAGTAGTCAAGCCTGGACATCAAGAAGGCATGCACCGAAGTGGGGAGGTCCAGTGGTGGAACTAGGGACTTTATCCTGGTGATATTCCTCAGGTTACAGAAACTGGTACAGACAACAGACGCCACCTGAAACTCAAGTGTCAGCCCGCTGTTAAGAATAACACCAAAAGTACACACTTTAGAGGAGGCCTTCAATGGTATAGATCCAAGCCAAAGACCTGTCTCTGCACCAGAGGCCAACCTATCATGCCCCCTGTTCGACTCCAGGACCAGTACCTCCATCATACTGGAGTTCAGTCGCAAGCAGCTGGAGGCCATCCAGTTCTTGATTTCAGCTAGGCAGCTGTTTAGCACTTCCTCTGCGCAAGATGTTCCAGGGGCAAAGGAGAGGTACAGCTGGGTATCATCAGCATAGCAATGAAAACCCAGACTGTACTTTCTAATGATCTCTCCCAGAGGTAGCATGTACACGGCAAACAACATCGGTGACAAGACTGAACCCTGTGGAACTCCGCACAACATGTTGACAGGGGAGGAGAAATTCCCCATCACTACCCTCTGCCTCCTGTTGGATAAAAAAGACTCAAACCAATGGATAACAGTGCCAGCAAGTCCACAAAATTCCCCACGGTGGTCAAGTAACACTCGATGGTCCACCGTGTCAAAAGCTGAGGAGAGATCGAGGAGAACAAGAACTGTCCCTTCCCCTCGATCTCTAGCCCTAAGGAGGTCATTATGCACCCGAACTAGCACAGTTTCTGTGCTATGCCTTGCACAAAACCCAGACTGGAAAGGCTCATACAAATCATGGGCTGTGAGATGCTCCTTAAGCTGAAGCACCACCACCTTCTCAACAATCTTAACTAAAAATGGGAGATTGGAGATAGGATGGTAATTTGCCTTGACGTCAGGGTCCAATTATGTTTTTTTCAGAAGGGGTCTCACCAATGCCTCCTTCAAGATATCAGGAAAGACCCCCTATGACAAGGAGTACCAGACAATCAAGGCAAACACCAGGACAAGGGAGTCAATGCATCTCATTAAGAAATGAGTTGGCACCGGGTCCAGTTCACAAAAGGTGTGCCGCGGCTTGAAACAATCTCACTGACCTCAGCCACCTCCACCGGTCTAAACTCACCCTAACCAGGTGGAGTGCTCTTTGGTCACCTATGGTGACCACTGTCAGCCAAATTCTGGTCCACTGGTGGAATCTCCTGCCTGATGGTAGACACCCTGTCCGAGAAGAACCGAGTAAACTCCTCACCTAAAGCACTTGACAAAGCTACCTTTGGCTGTAGACAGGAAGGATGAAGAAGCCTGTCCACAGTCCAAAAGAGCACAGTTGGTCAGATCTTCCTGGCGGCAATCTCCCTGGACAGGAATTCTGCCTTCTTATGGTTGATTGCCCCCTGGTATGCACAATAATGTGCACGCAGGGCCAGTTTGTCCACCAGGCCAGACTTCCACCAGCAGCGCTCTAATCTCTGACCCAAGGTCTTCATCGCTTTGAGCTCCCTGTCATACCAAGGGGACCTCAAGTAAGAAGACATGGGTCATAGAAGGACTGGAGTGAGAGAGTCGAGTGCACCAGAAAACACCTTATTATAGGCATCAACTGCTGCACACACACCACAAACGCATGCACTGTCCACACTAGATAGGTCAGTTACCATCAAAAAACCCTCAGGGGTCAAACCCCTCAAAGGGCGATAACTGACCATCTCTGCAGGTGGAGGGCAACCAGGGGGACCCAAGCTGAAACTTCACAATGCAATGATTGAACCAAATGACCCTATCAATGCCGAGACTATTTATCTCCAGCCCCAGTGAGAACACCAAATCCAACATGTGGCCACCCTGATGGGTCAAGGAGGAAACTTCCTGCGCAAAGCCCAGAGATGACATCATCTGGAAGAAGTTGTAACCAAACTGAGAAGATTCATCCTCAGCCCAAACATTGAAGTCCCCCAACACCAAACATCTGGGGGCCTCCAATGTTTCACTGACGATGAAGTCGGTCACTTTCTGCAGGAAATCTCCCACCACCCCCGTGGGGCAGTAAATCAGGAGAATCAGACAACCCGCACCTGGACCCCCACGAACAGCCACACATTCAAAGGAATATGGTGCTCTCACTGGGTGTATGGTGAAGCCAAGCTTGGATCTAAAACAGATGGCTACCCCCACAACCCTGCATTCCACTCTGGGGCAGTGCATTACTGTATACCCGGATGGGATGGCAGCCTCTAACACTGGACCAGCATCATCACCAATCCAGGTCTCCGTAATGCAAGCCAGATCGGCCAAAGAAACCAAGTCCACTATAATTGTGTTCTTGTTTCTGACCAATCTGGCATTGCAAAGCACCACCCTCATGGGATTGGTGGACAGTGCAGCCTCTCTGGCTGCCTGTCCACTTGTTCTGGTGGGAACCCTGGTGACAGGAACTTAACACATCTGGCCTCTCCCTAAAACCAGTCTAATCCCAGGGCACCTTCTGCACCCCACTACCTCGATCCTACTACCACCCACCGTGCAAGGGGCGCCTCAACCTGATCAAATCCCATGACTCCTCCCTATTCCAACCTCCCTGCAATGCCTAGCTGTAGTATCCGACACAGGTGGGCTGAAAAAAGGCAGAAGGTCAAACAGCTGGGATGCCCCATACACTACCCTGGCCCACCCCTGGCCTCCATACCTTCCCAGACACATCCCTACTGGCTACACAATCCCAAAACCAGCCAAACCTAATACCACACACACACACACACACACACACACACACACACACACACACACACAACACACACACTCGCAGTCAAATAAACACTAACCCACCCACCCCAAATAACCCCACAAAAGTAAAACACAAAAATAAATCCCAAAGTACAGCATAGGAGAGCAGATATTGATCCACAGCCTGGACTACTTTTAAGGCAAAGGGCCCTCTCACTGCCCCCATCACTATGTAGTCAGATTTTGCAGCAATGGATTAAAGATGAAATTAGGAAAATGCTCTTCGGGAAGCCCCAATATTGCTCTCACCAATTACTGGTATCCCTAGGAGAATATTAAAATATGGAGATCTATTTGATCCCCAATCAATAATCCATGGTGGTCCAAATCCAAGTTCCAAACGCAAATCCTTCACTCTGTATGGACCCACCACTCAAGTCCACAAAGCAGCAAGAGTCCAAAGAGGGAGCATCTCCCCAACTCATCCCCAGGGGGCACTTGCCCCATGCAAAGGAGTCGTGACCATGGTCCCTGGCTAGGGACCGCTAAAAAGAAGCCCCCACTGAGAAACCAAAAAGCTGCCGATAACCCATCCACTCTTCACTAGATGTGTATCGGTGCTTCCCACCACAGCCCCGATACACAGACAGGTGCCCCTCCCCCAGTAGCAAGCAGAAAGAGGCACATCAAATGTCTAAAATATCTAAGTCAACCCTAGCTCAGCATAGTGGTGACAGTCCCAAAAATAAAGCAGCAAGGCATCCAACATAAGAAACTTATGCTCACCAACCCGGCAATACTGACAGTACCTTGAGGGAGCCCTCAGAAGAAACTTAGTGTCAGAAAATCCCACTTCAAGCAGCCAACATCACTCGATCACTTTTACTAGATAGATCTCCCAAATTCTTCAAGCCACATTGCAGGAAACAGGAAACAAAATCCCCACGAGAATCCCCTTCGAGCTCGAGTCCTCCAGCAGCCAAAAAACAACAATTCCAGCTTGTAGAAAACAGAAGCACCACCAAGAACAAGCAACAAACCACTCCATCTCCACTCCGTCCCCAAGCCCATAGCCTCCAGTCCAAAGCACAAAGTACATCTCCATGCCAGTGCTCCATACTGATACACTCTTCAAAGGTAGAGAAGTGTAACTCACCACATGTTGCCAACAGTTTGTTGTAGCTTTTTTCACACAGGGCTCTGAAGAAAGATCATGTGTGACATTGTTTGCTCAGGGAATGGGGTGGGCTTAGAACTTAAGAAAGTCATGGGGCTCAATTCTCAGAGGTCAGCACAAGCTGCACCAAAGCAGCTTGCGCTGACCACTGGTCTGCCAGGAACTCTGTGCCTGATTCACTATCAGGTAGGGTCCCAATGGCAAAGTCCCATGGCTTGCGGCAACCTTGACACTGTGCCAAACAGATGGCACATCTTGAAGGTGTTCCATAAGCCACAGGGCAGCCATGCAGCAATAGCACCATGGACAGCAGTCCCTGGTGGCTATCACACCCCTCAGCACCTATGCCAGTTAAGAAATAAAAAAAAATCCCTGGTGGTCTAGCAGACCCCCCCAATCAGCCCCAATCCCCATGAATAAATGAAGAAAAAACATCTCTGGTATTCTGGTGGCCCCCTTCCCCACCGAGCCCTAATCCATGTTAATAAATTAGAAAAGGCCCTGGTAATCTCATGGAACCCCTACCCCAGCCTCAATTACCTTGAATAAAGAAAAAACATCCTTGGTAATCTAGCAGATCTCCCCTCAGCCCTGATTCCCATTTCTTACAAATTTCTAACACCCCTGGTGGTCTAGTGCTCCCTACTCTGGCAGGCATTGCCCCACTACCTCACTTCTTCCCTGTCCCATTCCAGAGTAAGCGCCCGGCACAGCCCTTTGCTCTCCACCAAGGCTGGGTGATGACTGAGTTGTCAATCAGCTACTCTGCACAGTACGCATGATGCATAGTGTATACAGTAGCTCACTGACAGCTCAGTCAGCACTCAGCCATGGTGGAGAGTGGAGTGCTGTGCTGGGTGCCTGCTCTGGGCTGGGATGGGATGGGGAGCAGGGTGGTGAAGCACTGCCTATCCAGGGTGGGGGGGCACTAGACCACAAGAGATATTAAGCCCCCTGTAGAGATCAGGGTGGCGAGACTGCTAACCACCAGTGTCATTTATAATATTTAAATGGGGATCAGGGCTGGGGTGGGGGGACTGTGGCAATTTGCCACAAATGACAAAATCCTCCCAGAGAAAATGTCTAAATACTCTTAGACCAGCACTGGCTGGTATAAGGGTACTTAGAGTTTTGCCCTCTGGGAGGGTTTTGAGAATATGTTATTGGGCAATATGGCAGCCTACATCTGCCACAAGCCCCCTTTTACCTTATGCAGCCCATTTTGTGTCACAAGGCTGAAGCAAACCCCCTTTGGCGCATGCAGTCTGTGTTTGACACAGCCTGCTTTTCTGAATAGCTCTTGTGGAATCTTTTGGCGCAAGGTGCCTCTTGCATCAAATTATGTTTGGCACAGGCACCTTCTGTCATTCTGGGGCTTTGTGAATTGGGCCCATGCTGTTCTTATACAGAGAACACGGTGAATGGCATCTCTCACTAAGCTGGGCACCCTGGATTTTGGCATGCCTAGAAAAGATTCCTGTCAAGGTTTTCAAAAAACAAACACCATAATCTAGGTAAAAGGGTTCCATTTAGCTAGGTTCAGGTGTTTGTTCCTTGAAAATGTGCCATTTTTGTATATTTTCAATGTTTATGAATTTAAAAGTAAAAACAAGGTGGCTAACAGCATGAGCAGTATTTTATGATTGATAAATCATGAAAATTAGCACGCACAATCATTTTTTTTCTTTTGTTTACCATTCATGTCAGGACATTAACTCTAAAATTGCTATAACTGTGGAACCGTATAATATTTTTTCACAAAACCATCCAAAGGCCCACCCTTGGCATGGACTCCTTTAACCCTAAAAACTTCATGAAACAATTCCACACCATCCATGCTGTAGGTGACAGCAAAAAATACACAATGTAAAGTACAGGAAAACCAAACATGTTTTTTTTTTTTTTTTCATTTTTTTGGCACTCTATATTTTGAAAACTGAACTACGTGCTATCACAAGCTTTTCACATCTTGAGACTGGCAGCCCGATCATACGTGCCATATTTGGGGCTACTTTGTCAAGGACACCAATGTTAGTAAAGTAATGTCATGAGTTTATTGCATTGGAGTAACAATTACATAACTCAGAAGCCTATATTGGTGAAATTCTTTTGAGCTGTATTTTATATTTTGACCCCACTTCTGTATGAAAATGGAAGGAGCCAGCTGATTCCTTCACTTCCTGATTGCTCAGTTCCACCCCCACACTCAGGCATGTAATAAGGTATGCCCAGGGAGAGCACGGGGGCACACCCCATTAAAGTCAATGGGTGTCACTTTTAAGTTAATTTTTTTGTCACATAAAAATGGCCAATTTGAGATTAATGAAGGGCACTACTCAACTAACAAGGGCTGTCTTACTCAAGTGGTGCCCTTCATTAATCTCAAACTGGCCATTTTTATGTGACAAAATGTACTTAAAAGTGACCCCCATAGACTTTAATGTGGCACACCCTGGTGTTCTCCTTGGGCACGTCATTACATGCCTAAGTGTGAGACAGATCTGAGCAGTCAGGAAGTGAAGGGATTGGCTGGCTACCTTGTAGGGGCCAAAGTATGGTCCCTTCCACTTATATACAGGAGTGGAATAAAAAGATAAAATGCAGCTCAAAAGAATTTCGTCAACGTAGGCTTCCAGGGAATGTAAGGCACTGCAAAATCTCTCACAATCACTTTAAGGTGCAAAAATTGGAGTTAAACATTAAACACCTACTCAATCCTACCTATAGGGGTGCTACTACAACCCTTAAATACTACAGATAAGTACAAGTGGTAAAGGTCCCCATTTCATTCTTTTTCACCACCAAGTCTAAAAACATAACCTGCTGCAGATCACTGGTCCAATTTTACAAGGTTAATGCAGGGCTTACAACAAGCCCTGCATCAGCTGCAATGTTTGCCACAGCTACATCAAATTTTAGTACATTTGGCGCAGTGACATTTTACTCAGTTTACAGCAGCTTGTGCCAAAGCTTTGGCACAAGCTCTATAAATTGGGTCCCCCATGGATGCAAAGTTAGACCATGGGGAGCTGCTCTAACTCCCTGCGTCCAGTGCAAGGGACTTGTGAGGGCTTTTGCAGCAGGCAGCTTGTAAAACCATGCTTGCTGCAGTATTTGACGCAAGTTACCACTTTCGTCCGCCTCACTGCCATAAGTCCCTTGCTGCAATGTAAACCCTTGATAAAACTGGGCCCTCCATGTCATTGTGAATTTCAAGTTTTCTTTACTTTTCTCCAAAAATCTGACAAACAAAAGCAATTCTGTCTCTGTGCCCTGAAGAGCATTACCACTTGTCTATATAGAAAACTGACAGATAGAAACTCATTACATTTTACAAGCTGTCATCCATGACACTTTATTGAGAACATTTTAGTGAACCATTATATGTAATTGAAAAGGAACTGTAGTGAAGACACTGACTATAAGACAGGTGTCACTGAGTTACATCAGCATCTTGCATAAAGGGATTTTAACAAGCAGTGTATACAGAAAGCAGAAAATCATGTAGCCCATTACAGCAGAAGAGACGTAATTAGAAGTAATAGGAGGGATGGGAGGGGAGATTAATAGATAAGGGTCAAATGGCACTCAGCTTAATTTTGTTACTACTTTTAGTCTGCAGGCAAAAGAATTGCAAAATATACTTGAAATGAATATAATGCAGACAAATGACAAATTACATCAAGTGAGTGCTCAGCCCCCCCCTCCCCCCATGGTCTAAAAGAAAATGGAATTTAAAAGATTTATTGGTTCATGGTTTGTAGCAGCCTCCTTCTTTTACACCTACCAGACCACCTTTGCCACATGGGACTTATGTGTGTGGATCTTGTAAGTTTTGTCCGAAAATGTTTCAAAGTGACTGTTCCACACATCCAGTGAGTAATAAGATCTATAAGGTATGAGGTTTATTTATTGTTCAGCAGGGAATGTGATATATATTGCAGTTTGCACGTGCAATGCCTTTTATATTGGCAAAATATTACAGATTTTTAAGAAAAGGATAGGTGAACATTTGAGAACTATTGACACAAGAGACCTTACTAATGCTTTAGCGGTGCATGTGTCAAAAAAGGGTGTTGGACATGTTTTTAAATTTGTGGGTCTGGAAAAATTGCATCCTAACAAGTGGGGGGAGACATGGACAATAGACCTTTGCGAAAAGAGAGCCATTAGCAATATGAACTGAGAGCATTCACATAGCCAGGCTTAAATTGATGTTTTCAGTTGTTCCCCTTTTTAAAGTAATTATTTACTGATCCGTCTTTCATAATCACTGTATGTATGTATTTATTTTATTTTTATTCCATACTTTTGATTGAGTAGATTGATTATATATTGACTGTTGCATCTAATTTTTTTAACAATTTTTTTATTATAATACATAAAAAGACATAAATATACATATGTTTGTCTTGATGATTCCTTTACATATGGAAAGAAAACAAAGATAACAAAAAACAATACTTATTCATAACCCCACCCCCCCCACATATTGAAAAAATTACTCCATCTCCCACAAAGGTATAAACCCTTCTCCTAGATTCATGTTCTCCCAAGAATTCTAATAACATTTGAAAAAAGATTCTCAAATAATAAAGATTTTTGGAGCTGGTACCTCCATTTCTCTTTTATCAAAGATTCAATCTCTTGTGCATTCCAGTTGCCCAGCACATATCTTTTGGTACACATAGTCCCTATGTGTAACATTTTTTCTTGCTTGTGATTCAAGCTCAACCTCTCCAAGCCATTTAGGATCATAACTTCGTATTCATTTGGTATTTCTTTCCCTATAATTTCAGTTAACAACTCAGCTGTCCTAACCCATAATGCATTTACTTTTGGACAACTCCAAAGACAGTGTGTAAGGTCTGCCTTGCTTTTACATTGATGCCAACAATCATTTGACCCAGATTTGAGCATACGCCCTAGGATCTCAGAGGTATGCCCTATCCACATTCTTTTTTTACATTGTGCTATTCTTAAAGTATGTATAATCCTTATATAGTCTGGTCCTCAAATTTATCCATTGTTGATTTGTTAACTGTATACCTTTTCTGTTTCCTGTTTTTATTAAAAATTGTTTTTTTTTTTCCCCAAAGATCCTTATAAAATATATTTATAAAATTATAGATACTTTGGAGTAATTTCTTACCCCATACCTCAGTTAGTTTTAATTGTTGTTGTTGCACTTTATCTTGGATATTTCTTACTGGATTATTATTAATTTTACCCTGAAATCTGTCAAACATATGAACAGATGAACATACAAAGAATCCAGCAGAAGAAGGCCATTTGGTCTATGAAGTCTGCTCATATTGCAGGGTCCATAACTTGAGCTAATGTCCTGCCTTCCATCCCCACCCCTCCCATCCTCCCTACCCATGACCCTTACCCTCCCCTATGCCTGTCCCAGCCTCTCTTAAAGCTGCCCACTGTCTTCAATGAGATTATCTCTTCTGGCAGTACATTCCAAGTGTCCACCACCCTCTCTGTAAAGAAGTGCTTCTTGACCTCCTTCCTAAACCTTCCACCTTCCAGCTTAAGACTGTGCCCCCTCATGTTATGGTTGCCACTCAGCTTAAATAGACTCTCCTTATCAACATTATTTATCCCTTTCAAGTACTTGAAGGTCCCAATCATGTCCCCTCTCTCTCTTCTGTCTTCAAGGGAGTACATGTTCAGTGCCCTCAACCTCTCCTCATATGTCTTACCCTGATGACTGGCTATCATCTTTGTAGCCCTCCTCTGGACCTTCTCCAGCACATTAATGTCCTTTTTGAGGTGTGGGCACCAGTACTGAACTCCATATTCTAGATGCGGCCTTACCAGTGACCTGCACAAGGGTAGTATAACCTCCTCTCTCCTACTACTGATCCCCTTAGATATGCATCCCAGCATCTTGTTTCCCTTTGCTGCTGCTTTCTTGCACTGTGTAGAGTGCTTCATGTCACTAGTGATCATCACTTCCAGGTCCTTCTCCTCCACTGATGCAGCTACTTAAACTCCATCCAGGTAGTACACTGTCCTAGGATTCTTGGCTCCAATATGCATTACTTTGCATTTCCTGGCATTGACGTCAAGCTGCCATATCCTGGACCACCTCCCTAGCTTTTCCAGATCTTCCTGTAGGTTCTGTATCCCTTCAGCTGTTAAAACAGCTCTTTTAATGACAAATATCATAAAAAATTAAATTATGAGTCCCCAGCAAGTTTAATTTTTAACTCACCAAAGGGTATAAAAGCTCCTTCCACAGTAATTAATTGATACCATCTTAGTATATCAACCTTTATTAATATATTTACTATCTTAGAATTCCCTGAAGTCCTAGGAATATCAGTCTGGTCTATTCTAAAAATTAATCAGGAGAGAGACTGACTTGTTTTTAACCTTTGTAATTCCTTTATTATTTTACAACCAATGGGTTGTTGCCTCTGAATTGTTGTAGTATAGTAGGAGATAGACATATCTATTTAGTGATGGTTTTGAAACAATTTTGACCTTGAGCATTCAATGTTAATATTATGATCCCTTGCATAGAATTTATTTGTAGTGTTCCCTTCTCTGTGCCCCCTTGTTCTATACAGAGTTTTTCCTCCCTTACCCCCCCCCCGCCATTTTGTTTATTCCTTGCTGTTTACTGATAGTTTTAGGTCTGAGTACACATTTACATTTCATTAATGTTACACTACTCATTGAGGCACTGTGTAGTGATATACAAATTTTATAATATTATGTTTTGTCTTGATTTTAATTACATCTGCCACTTCAAATGGTTTAAAAATGGACTAGTCACTATGGCTGTGATGCCTTAAGAAAGCCCATGGTATGTGAATGAAGCATTGGTGGATGCTGGTGGGGTGAGTTGTATATGCTGTCAATGAAATAAAAGCTTTTGGATCAACATTAACCAGTGCTGGTTTTGATGCCACACTTGAGTCTGTTTGCCCCACTCCTCTATGCTTTTTGTACAAACATTTTTCAAATCCATCCAAAAAGGTGATTTTGTGGACACTGTGTGAAATCACCTTTTGGATGGGATTGGATCATTTTCACCTACCAGGTTCATGAGGTGGGGTCATAAGAAGACTATGGTTAAAACTGGTATAAAAATATGGTAAAATAATCAGGTTATGAGAGAACACTGAGATATTTCAAAGTTCACTCATAACTTTGCTAATTTTCAGTATTTTTGCACCAGACTTTCAACATGGTCTCTTTGGAACCCTACCTCATGAACAAGGCAGTTGAAATATTTCAAATACATGCAAAGCTGACTTCACAGTCACTGCACAAAATCATGTTTTGAGTGGGATTTGAACATTTTCTCTTTTTTTTTGCAATTAAACATTCTTTATAGAGTTTACAAAAGGAAACATAATCAAAAAACTAAAAACAACATTTTGTGTACAAGCATGCATAAATACATACAATGGCTAAAAATACAATCAACACAAGCAACCAACAAGAAAATAATTTTCAATTACCAGGTTCATGGGGTGTGGTCATAAGAAGATTATAGTGTGCTGAAAATCTGATGTAACAATATGTTAAAATGACCAAGTTATGAGTCAACATTGAAATACTGCAATGCTCACTCATACCTTCACTCATTTTCAATATTTTGACTCCAGACTTTCAACATAGCCAGTTTTTCAGACACCTCATAATCGTGATAGGTGTAATTTTTCAAATCCTGGATGAGACGTGTTTTCACCCTTGTGGTGAGAAATAACATTTCAGCTAGTATTCTATAAATGGCACATGTCATGCTTATAAGGGGATGTCATAAAATGACTACCTAAGGATCAAAATCTAAAAAAAAAAAAAAACACAGTGTAGTGCCAGCCTTTATCCCAGTGGATAGTGCTTTGTGATCCCATGCCAGTGAGCTGAGTTCAGGGGTGAGCTCAGTGAGCAAGCTGGATGGGCCAAGGCTAGGAGCATGCTGCTGTCATGTGACACCACCCACAACCTGGGAATGGAAGGTGCAGGGTTGACCCATGGGCCCAAGTAATATATAGTGAAAATAACTTTTCTCTTGGCATAGGGCTGTACACCTCTACACCCATGGGTGCCAGAGGGCCATGTGCATTGGCTGAGAGATAGACTGTTTGCCTTGTGCATTTGTATCTGTAGCCACACAGAAGCACAGGGCCCAAAGGGCCCTCAGCATTTGCAGCCCACCAGACAGCCCCATGATTTAGTGACATCCATTGCTGTATGGACGTGTAGGGCCCACAGGGCCCTGCTCTTTTTCATAGTTGAACCAAGTCTTCCCCTTAATGCAGGGCCCAGAGGACTTGCATGAATGATGATATGATTCCAGTGTCTCAAAAAGAAGGGAAATTCTTTGCAAAAAAAAAAAACTGTGTTAATGTACCAGTTGTGGTTCAACTCAATGCCACAAAAGCAGGAAATGTGGCACTAGGGTTTTCAACTCTAACTCCCCATACCCCTAAGCAACAAATGGACAAGACCAAACAAGCAACCACATACAGCTATCATCAGGCAACACAAGCAACATACAACTGTTTCCAGATGACTTAAATGTAGTAGCACATTATGGATTTCTGTTCGATCTGTGGCTGCTTAAGCACAGACTCCACGGGGCCTATGCTTATGCAGTCACACCTGTGTGTATGTCATACGGAGTGCATGAGTGCATGTGGATACAAAAGCACAGGCTTCATGTGGGCCTGTGCTTCTGCAGACAGAAGGCCTCATGGGTCCTGCAGCTCAGTAGCCAGAGATATTCATGCATGCTGTATGAGGTACCTCACTACATAGTATGATCTGCTTGTGTATGGTTTTCTATATGCAGTTTCATAACTGAAAAACTGCTACCCCCTTGAGCAGTTTCCAGATCTGGTGCTGAAACCATAATACCCACATTGCAACAGTACTTCTGGCTGAGTAATTGCCCTTCTAGATCCAGAAATTGGTGTGTATGTATTATATCTGTGGCTGAAGAGGTGCAAGCCCCAGAGGGGCCTGTGCTTCTGCAGATAGACGTTCTGTTGCAATTTTGGTATCATGGATTTTGTAGCATCTGTGCTTTCACAGCCAGATGTCAGTGTGTATGTCTTATACCTGTGGCTGCAGAAACACAGGTCCATCAAGTGTGTATTTCTTATAGTGTACATGAGTACCTCAGGCTACAGAAACACTAGCTCCAAAATGGGTCTGCACTTCTGCAGAAAAATAGAACTCCTGTAATTATGATATCATGGATTTGTATCTGTAGCTGCAGGGGCCCGTGCTTCTGCACACAGAAGCAGTGTTGTGATTTGAATATTGTGGATTTCTATCTGCAGCGACTAGTGAGTGCATATGTCTTGCACTGTGCATGCCACAGATAAAATATATAATGGGAATGCTTTTCCAGCACAAAGACGCTGTGTGTATTTTGAAAGATATAAGGGACTGAGTCATTGGGTGGTTTGACAGACCTCAATTATCACTTCCAAAATATTTATAACACCATAAACGTCACAGGACTACTCATTTTCTTTCTTTAGAAACCACAAAGCACTGCTAAAAATCACGTCTGCCCACATATTTTAATTAAAAGCTACATAAATCATTTTTAATGCCTCCATACATATATAACCAAACCAAAAGATGGCACACTTGCAATCACTTGTCAACATATTGTGACTAATGCAGCCAAATGCAAGTGAATTGAAAACATATTCTTTAGCTAACTGATATCACATGGGAAACTATCTGAAGTCATTATGGTAGAAGGCATCAAATAAACATAAGTCTGGATGGAGTATTGTGGAAAGTAAATTATACTGTTTTCCCAAATTTAATCAAGCCACATAATCAGATTTTTCAATTTATTTTAAATACAATACTCTTGCAACAATATACCCAGTAGGTTATAGTTTCTCCCAGATGGAAGTTCTTTAGCAGTCAAAATATAAGGTACTTTTGTTTCTGTACTTGCACTGTACAGGTTCGGCAACTAGATGTACAAAATGAAGAGAAAAAAAACAAATGTAGTATGGCAGTTTATACTTCCCGAATGTACTCATTGGTATTTATTGTTAATATCATTTGAGCTGCTTCTTTTCACATCCTATGTGATTCAAATGCAGCGTGGACCACCAGCTATAGCACAGCTCTGTGAAGATCCTTGACTAGAATCCTTCAACCGTCATTGAATCCATGTATAATTCTGCATAAGCTGCCCAGCTGTAAAACTGGATTAAAATAGGATCCTGCAGAAAATGAGGTATTGCATCACAGTTGAGCTACCCTGGGGATAATAAATACATTAGAAAATGAACTAAATTTTATCATTTTGTGTTATCACCGAAACAAAAAGTGTTGAATAAAAAGCTGACACTGGAAGAGATGCTAGGTAGAAGTCTGCATTGATAAACCACACAAACATGCACACACACAGACAGTTTAAACATTCAAGTGGACTCAGTGCATGAACCATAACTGCTTCATATACATTCTTAAAAGAAAAACAATTGGAAACTGATTCATTTTAAATGATACAATGGTGCTGAGTCAGCAGTTCTGAACACTTCAAATCTGTGTTGTAGTTGGCACAATTGAATATATCCAATAATGTTTCACCTGCTACACCCTTAAGTACTGAAGCAAATAAATTCAGAATGGAAGCATAAAGATCATGTTATCATGGGTTATTGGACAGAGTCCCTTTATCACATGTACACCCTATATTAAAATAAACACATAGAAACATACATAAAATGTGTCGGCAGAATAAGACCTAGCAGTCCATCAAGTCTGTTACAATACAATTGTTTAATGTATAATGCAGCTTTCATGCAACACGATCCACTACAAAATGCATATCGAACTTGTGGGCTTCAGGCTTTTCAGAATAGCATACATAGTGGCCAAGTGTCAGTGTGGCTTATTTGGAAGCACTCACATGTTGGGGTCAAAAGATCATGGGCCATGTCCCACACCAAATACTTTTGCTCATTTGCAAAGCAATTGTACAGTGGGCTAAGGCAGGAGATTAGTCTAGAACTCTGCTAAGTGAACATTCAGTACATTATCAAACTGGATGGAAGCTGTGATAGAGGAGACAATCTGACCAATCAGATGTTAAGGTAAGTATATGTAGGATGTTCAGTGTCCAGGTTTCTGCAGCAAATGTCCTATATGGCTTCATCATTCACCACGAAAGTGCAGTATGACTGTTCCAAGGTGGTGTGAGTGAGCAGGATGAAGTTGTGTGGCTCTACAACAGCACTGGAGACCTACGGCATAGGATAGATTACAAAATACAACAATGGTTTTTATCCATAGTCCACTAAGAGCTGCTCCACCAACAAAGATGATGAAGCCTGAGCCAGTGTCACCATATAACAATGGAAAATGAGGAAGCCTTGCAAGCCAGTGTACTAACTGTTCACTTCACAGACACACTTCAGCACTAGATCAATGATCTCTTTCCTGATAGTGTAATAGGCACAAGAGTAATTGTTGGCTGCAACTTCCTTTTCCTGTAATCAGTTGTGTGGGGTGAGCACATGTCTGTAGGTCCCAGTCCAGACTTCACCAGCTGTCTGCAGGAACATGAATACAGCATGGGGCATGAGCTTCTCTTCAGCAGCCTCACTAAAAAAAGTGCTGAAAAACCAGTCCACCAGCGTAGTGTAATACCATTATCACTTGCAACACCGGTGAGCCTTGTTTGGGAATGCGCACAGATTGCTAGTGGCTGGCCAGGGAGGAAGTGAGATGTCTCTCACTACTTGACTGCCAACTGGCAATGGCCAGGTGACAGCACCAGCAACAGAAGAGACGTGGGGTTGGCCTGTTGGTGGATGCTAGCATGCTTGCTAACCAACATGCATGTGCATGTGTGTCATTGCGTGCCAATGTCCTAGGGCTGGAAAACAGAGGAACATGCTCTGTACAACTCAGCACCACATGATTGATGTGGCAGGCTACCCATGCCATCTAACAGGGTCTGTGCAAGTGGTGGATAAATATTAAGTCCACGAGATAGTCAATGATATGGCTGGGGGGATGTCACTGGGACCAGGGGATGCGAAAGGACAGAAAGTGTATATTGAAAAAATAAAAGTGCTGAATGAGACATCCCTGCCACTGATGGTTTTGTCACTCAGCATCATGTCATCAGGCTGGATGCCATGCTCCAGACAGTACAGCCCCTAGAAGGTGTTACCAGTATGCACATCAATCTGACCAATGTGTTTAGAGATGCACACATGTATGTTTCTTTGTTACAGGAAAAGAAAAGAATTACTATTATAATTTTTAAAAAGTATTTAGTTTTCAAGTCACATTGACTGTTGATGCACTATATGTCTCCATTAACACAGCAACATTGAGTGCAAAGGCCCCTAGTTATAATGCCACAGTGTTTTCACTGGAGGGGGTGCTGCACATTTGAAAGCACTGTCCTTCAGATAAGACTTCAAACTGAGGTCCCTTCTGCCTATCTCTGGATGTTGTCCAGATGGAAGTTAATGACCCCAGTCATTTGTGGAAAAGTAGAGGATAACTGCAACATCCTAGCCAATATCCCCTTTTGTGAATATTGGGGACTATGCATGATGGTAGCCTGAGTATATGATAAAGGTTTGTACCCAGGCCCCATGAGCCTGCACCTCCAGGCAGGAACACACCATACCCTATTCATTGCCTCAGTCTATGTAACAAAGAAGGGTAATGCACACAAGGCTAGGTGGGTACAAAACATTTACTGGTCCATTAAGTACAAGTAGAGCATGACAAAACAACCAGCCACTGCTGATGGTGGCCCATGGAGCTGTGGCAAACCAAACTTTCCAATGTTTCATCTCGCTCTGAGACTTTAACGAAGGACTATCCCAGTCTACTGTCTGTAGCTCCTTCTCACATGCACATAGTAGTGCAGAGGGGCCAGTGGTGGACAGCAGGTGAAGTGATGAATACCAGTGGGAATTCAGTCAGATACCCTATTCGCTGGTGGACTGCATCCCCTGCTCCATGTGGATCCCTGGACAGCTCCTTTTCTAAAAAATTCTACCTCTGGTACCCTATTTATTCCTTTTAGATATTTGTAGGTTTCTATCATATCTCCTCTGTCTGTCCTCTTCTTCAGGGTATACATATTGAGGTCTCCCAGTCTCTCCTCATATGACTTTTGGTGCAGGCCCTGCACCAACTTTGTTGCCCTTCTTTGAACTGCCTCCACCCTGTCTTTGTCCTTACAGAGATGAGGCCTCCAGAACTGGACATAGTATTCCAAATGAGTCCTCATCAATGATCTGTACAGTGATTTGATACCTCTCCCTATGTACCCCAGCATCCTACTGGCTCTCCCCACTGCCATGTCACATTGTTTGGCCACCTTTAGGTCATTAGATATGATTACCCCCAAATCCCTTTCCTGTTTGGTGACCACCAGTATCCAGTATTCATCTGCTAACCCTGTGCTTTGCAACAGGCTTCCTAGGGCTCAGAGAGAGGTCCCCCCTCACTGGAGGCTTTAAAGAGGGGCCTGAAATTCTTCCTCTTTCAGGAGGTTTAGGCGCTGTCTGACCTGTTCATTTCTAATCTACTTCATAGACCAGCACTTTATTGCAGGCTGTGTTTTATATATATTATTTACAAATTCTTTTTATTTTGGTGTTGCATGTTATGTAAGGGTCGTTATTTATGGAATTGCCTTATATAATGATTGTACAGCATTCAGAGCTCCTGGGATTGGGCACTTGAAAAAGTCTACTACTACTGCGGTGTTGTCCCATCTGCAGGCACCTCTCTGGGCTGAGGGAGGAGGTTGCTCATCTCCAGGCTGAGTTGACCAGGATTTGGGGGACCTCCTCTCCCACCCAGGGACCACCAGGGTCACTGCCGTTGCCTCAGAGGTTGCCAAGAAAGAGGAGAGTTTGGACCACAGTGGGCTCAGGGAGGGTGAGGGTGGTGGAACAAAGGCGCATCCCTTCAGTTGTACCTCTCCACAATTCATATGCCGTTCTGGCAAAGTGTGGTTCCTCTATGGAGGCACCAGTACTGGAGACCCAGGAGGATGCTGGGAACCTCCACAAAGGAGACCTGAAGGAGGGTGGCGTAGGACCCCACAAGGGAAGGAAACAACTCCTGGTGGGGGACTCCATAGTTAGGAGGGTAGAATTGGGGGAGGAAGGGGAGAGGGAGGTGAGGTGCCTGCCTGGTGCCATGGCTTGAAGGGGACAGGGAGCGAATCCTCAGGATCACTGGAGCAGCTGTACAAAGGAGGGAGCTGGATGTCATTGTCCACCTAGGGACAAATGACCTGGCTGAGAAAGGGATCAGAGCAGTGCAGGAAGAGTGTGTGGAGTTGGAAGGGGCCTTAGATAAGTAGCACGCATGGTAACCTTCTCTGAGGTGCTGCCTGTCTATGGCATGGGTGAGGCTAGGGTGCTCCACACAATGGGATTCAATCAGTGGTTGAAAAACTAGTGCAGAGCTCAGGGATTTGGCTTCACTGGGGACTAGGGGTCCACCTGGAATGATGCATGCCTATGCTGGCATGATGGTCTGCACCTGTCCAGGAGGGGAACCAGGATCCTATGTGATAGGTTTTAATGCTTCATTGGCAAGCATTTAAACTAGCCAAGGGGGGAGGCACTGGAAAGGAGCAGGGAAATCCAAGCCCCCCCAAAAAAATCAGGGTAGTAAGTGAGGTAAACACCAAGACAGAGATGTCAATAGGGAGAAGGGCTGGGGTAAATGGTGAAAATGACAAAGGCAATAAGGACAGGGATGGGGCAAAAAGGGGTAAGGCCATCAAGAAATGGAGGGTAATGAATACCAGTGCCTGTAGTTTGGGCAACAAGCTCCCTGAACTGGTGGCCTTGATGGAAAAGGGATGCCTGGATATTGTAGCAGTCACAGAAACATGGTGTACAGAGAACCATGACTGGGATGTTAACATACCAGGGTACACAACCTACAGGAGGGACAGGGAGTGGAGAAGAAGGGGAGGAGTAGCTCTCTATGTAAGGGAATGGATAAAAGCAATGGAACAAAAGAGTAAACAGAGAGGAGAGGAGGCACTGAGGGTCACCTTAGAGACTGGAAATAGCACCACAATCCGCAGAGGGGTTGTATACAGAACCCCATCTCAGTGGGAGGAAACGGACAAGGATATGATAGAAGACATCCTTACAATGGCAGAGAAAGGGAAGATACTGTTGATGGGGGACCTGAATATGCCAAATGTTAACTGGAGCACCTTTGCTGCAGCCACATCCAAGAGCAGGGCCATTCTCGATGCCCTACAGATGGCATGCCTCAGAGAGCTAGTTTTGGAACCCACTCATGAGGGAACAATCTTAGACCTCATACTGTCAAATGGAGACAGTGAGAGGATCTCAGATCTAGACGTTGGTAGCTATCTGGGAACAAGTGACCACCAAACAGTGTGGTTCATGATAAACTCAGCTACAGAGACAAGCCATACAAAAGTGAGGGTACTGGACTTCGGGAGGGCTGACTTTGGCAAGATGAAAGAGTGCCTTTGAAAAGCACTAGCAAATAGGCTTGAAGGAGGGGTGGAGCAACAATGGGGAAACATCAAAACTACCATCACAGAGGCAACAAGCCTTTGTGTGAAGCAAATAAACAAATCAAAATAAAAAGAAAAGCCACTATGGTTTTCAAAAGAGGTGTCGGGGAAGGTTAGGGAGAAAAAGATAGCATTTAGAAAGTATAAGGAAACACAAAAGGAGCAGGACAGAGAACTGTACCAGTTAATGCAGAAGGAAGCAGGGAGGGAAGTCAGAATAGCAAATGCCCAAACTGAGGAAAAGATAGCCAACTCATTTAAAAAGGGGGATAAAACCTTCTATAGGTACATCAGGGAGCATAGAAAGACAAAGGGAGGGATAGTGAGGCTGAATAGAATGGATGGTGGGTGGGCAGAGAAGGACAGTGAAAAAGCAGGGATACTGAACGAATACTTCTGCTCAGTATTCACAAAACAGGAGGAGGGGGAGGTGCTTAATCCAATTAACAGAAGCACTCTCGGTAGGGGGGTCAATCCTAGTCCTTTCACAGAAGAAAGGGTTCTGAAAGAACTCCTAAAACTGAAGGTGAACAAAGCAATGGGGCCTGAAGAAATTCACCACAGAATTCTAAAAGAATTATAGGGAAAACTAGTGACACCACTGACTACCCTTTTTAACAAATCATGGGAGCATGGTGTGGTACCTGAGGCCTGGAGGAAGGCAGTTGTGATTCCCCTTTACAAAAGTGGGAGCAAGACAGAGGCAGGAAACTACAGACGTGTCAGTTTAACCTCTGTGGTAGGGAAAGTGATGGAATCACTTCTGAAGAAAAGAACTGTTGAGTACCTAGAGGCCAGTGGGCATAGGACCCAAGATAGCATGGGTTCACAGTGGGAAGGTCATGTCAGACGAATCTAATTGATTTCTTTGACTGGGTGATCAAAATAGTAGACCAGGGAGATGGCCTACCTAAACTTGAGCAAGGCATTTGACACAGTCCCACACAAAAGATTAATAATAAAATTAACCAGCCTGGGAGTGGGTTCCAGTGCAGTAGCCTGGGTAAAACATTGGCTGGACAACAGGACACAGAAAATAATTGTAAATGGAGTCAATGCTGAAGAAAGGGGGGTTACTAGTGGGATATCACAGGGTTCAGTACTGGGTTCAGTCCTTTTTAATGTCTTTATAAGTGACATTGCAGAGGGACTGGAAGGAAAAGTATGCCTCTTTGCAGATGACACAAAGATCCGCAATAGGGTTGATACACAAGGAGGCATGGAAAGGATGAGAAGGGACTTGGCAAGGTTGGAGGAATGGTCAGAAGTATGGCAACTTGGATTCAATGCAAAGTGCAAACTAATGCACCTGGGAAACAAAAACCCAAGGGAAGATTACACAGTGGGGGGAGGTAGTAACAACAACAAAAATGGAAAGGGACCTGGGGGTAATCATATCAGATGACCTTAAGGTTGGCAGGCAATGTGAAAAGGCAGTAGGGAGGTATGGGGGATTCTGGGATGTATAGGGAGAGGCATCACCAGCAGAAAACAGGAAGTTGTTACTCCTCTGTACAGACAGTTGGTGAGACCCCATCTGGAGTACTGCATCCAGTTCTGGAGACCCCATCTCCACAAGGACATAGACAGGATGGAGGCAGTCCAGAGGAGGGCAACTAAAATGGTGCAGTGTCTGCAAGAGAAGCTATACGAGGAGAGACTAAAGCAGCTTAATATGTATACCCTTGAGGAAAGGAGAGAAAGGGGGGACATGATGGAAACTTTTAAGTACCTCAGTAGAATCAACAAAATCCAAGAGGGTAGCATCTTTCAGAAAAAGAGATGTGCAAGAACAAGAGGACACAATTTGAAGATGGGGGGGATGGCTCAGGGGCAATGTGAGGAAGTATTTTTTCACAGACAGGGTGGTGGACGCATGGAACAGCCTTCCTGAGGAGGTTGTGGGGTCTAAAACTGTGGGAGAATTCAAGAATGCATGGGACAGACATAAGGCAATTCTTGTGGGGGGGGGTAGGAAGAAATAGGCTGTTGGTTAACTAGGATCTGCAGCTTATCCTGTAGGTAGGGAAATGGGCAGACTAGGTGGGCCAAGTGGTTCTCATCTGCCATCAAAGTCTATGTTTCTATGTTACTGCTACATGTTGAGATCCCTCAGTCTCTCCTTGTAGGGCTTTTTTAGCAACCTCTGCACCATTTTATTTGCCTGGCTCCAGAATGCCTCCACTGTGTTTATGTCCTTTGTGAGGTGTGGCCTCCAGAACTGGACACAATACTCCAGGTGAGGTCTCTCCAGTGACTGATATAATGGCAACACCACCTCCCTCCCTCCTCCTGCTGGAGATACCTCACTCAATGCATCCCAGCATTGCACTGGCCCTAATCACTTCTTTGTCACACTGCATTGCCACTTCAAGATAATCAGACATGATAACCCCTTTCCTGCTTAGTGACTGTCAGTTTCTACCCCCCCAACTGTATAGTTAGCTCTTGTGTGCCTATGCCCTAGGTGCAAGATTTTGCACTTTTTGGCATTGAACCCCAACGTCTATGCTCTTATCCACTCCTGAAGTTTCCCAAGATCCCTACTCACTGTCTCCACCCCCATCCTGAATGTCCACCCTATTGCAGATTTTGGATCATCTGCAAAAAGGCATACCTTTCCTTCCTTCCAGTTCTTATGCAGTGTCACTTATAAAGACATTGAAGGAAACCTGTTCCAGTACCGAGCCCTGTGGTGCACCACTGGTTACTCTCCTATCAAAAGAGTGAGAGACATTAACCTTCACACTCTATTTCCCATCCATTAACCAGTTTCTAACCCAGTTTATCACTTTGGATCATACACCTAGGCTGCTCCATTTCTTTATCAGTCTCCTGTATGGCACAGTGCCGAAAGCCTTGCTAAAGTCCAAATAGGCCACATCCATTGCCCTCTCCTGATCTAGTTCCCTGCTCTCTCTGTCAAAGAAATTAATCAGACCCATCTGGCATGACTCCCCCCTCCTCATGAATCCATGCTGCCAGTGATCTTGCAGCCCATAGTATTCAAGATATTCTACCAGCCTTTTCTTTAACAGGGTTTCCAATAATTTCTCCACCACTGAGATGAGACTGACCAGCCTATAGTTGCTAGCCTCCTCCCTGCTGCTACTTTTATGTAGAGGGACCATGTCTGCTGTCTTCCAGTCCTCCAGAACCACACCTGTTTCCAGTGAGCTGTTGAATAATGCCATCAGTGGGGCAGCTAGCATCTCCCTGACTTGGTTTAGTACCCTTTGGTGTATCCTTCCTGGTCCCATAGCCTTGTCCACTTTCATAGCTGCAAGTCTCTTCAGGACTCTTTCCTCTGAAAATTGACTTGTATCCAGCTGCTCCTGCTGATCCACTGTGGTCATCCCCCTTCCCTCCACTATCAAGACTAAGCAGAAGTACCTGTTCAGGATGTCTGCTTTTTCTTGGTCCTCATCTGGGCAGTCTCCCCTGCCACTGTCCTTATCCTCAGTATCCCTTTCCCTTGCTTTCCTCTTCTCACTTACATACCTGAAACATAACTTATAGAAACACAGAAACATAGAAACAGAGAAAGTAGACCCCAAAGCCGCTGTCGGCATTTGGAATTGTAGACCACAATTCAAGTCAGTTGCAATTAGTTGCAATTGCCTTGAATTGCAGCCATAATTATGTGGAGTCGCATTTATCAAAAGTTGACTAATCAGTCTCCACTCTCTGCTGCTAGGCTGCTGGCTTGCTTGCCTGACAGTGTCCCACCCACCCCCAAAGTCATCTCAGAGACTCTGCAGCAGCAGTTTTTTTAATATAAATTGTTTATATATTTGCATCTTGTAATTTCAAACTCTAGCTGAGAAACTCAGTCACCAACCAAATATGTCCCTGGCTCCTCAGCATGAAAACTTATCCAATGAGTAAGACCGGGAGGAGGAGCCATGCCAGGATTGTGCAAGCCAAAGAATTCATCCAGCGTAGTCTTCACTGTTCATGTGGGCGAGATTTCTAGCACCAAGGAAAAAGTGTGACTGTGAATAGTGGTGCTGTATTTTGTAAAAACAATTTACTAGTGACTTACTCATGTCGGGGAGAGATAAAGCCGGAGTCAGTTGGACACAGCAGCAGGAAAGGAGCGGGAAGAATAAGTGAGTAGCATGAGGAGGAAAGACCATAGGGCTGCAGGGCAGGCAGGTAGGTGGCCAGGACGAAGGCTTGTACGCCAAAGCGCTGGGGTTACTGGCCTGACTTTTTGCACTGCAATAAATACTCTCTAACAGTATTTACTTTCTTGGTGTGTTTTCCTTTCATTTGGAGTGCTCGCTTTTGTTTTGTTTGAGGCTGGGAGAGGTGCAGGCTCGAGGAGGAGAGCAACCAATGGACTGTCTGGGTGGGTTGAGACATGCAGGGCACTGGTCAGTGAGAGCCAAGGAGGAGGAGGAGAAGAATTTGTCAAATGTAGTCTGTGTGGCGTGCCAGGACCAAGGAGTACAGCAGTAGACAGTAGTGCACTGACTGGCATGGACAGAACAGGAGGAAGGGAAAAAGTGCTCAAGTAGATTCATAGATTAGTCAACTGACCATACCAGCCACAACACAGCTAGGTCTTAGACAGTGGGCTCTGGGCTAAACATAAAAACTAATAATGTGGGAGGAGGAAAAAAGGAAGAAAGGCACCATGTTGAGTGAGGCAGGGGTGTGTGTGTGGGGGGGGCAGGACTAAAACTGTCATACAGTTGAGCAGACCGCATATGGTGGGCAGCAAAAGAGTGAATGAGTGGACTGGAGGCAGTTGGGTAGGCTGACCATGGTAGCACTGACTGGAGTGGAGGATTGGCAGGGGGCGGCAGCAGCAGCAGCACAGACTCAGGAGGAGGAGGAGGAGGGAGGAACAGAAGGCCTCATCTGTAGAGATGAGGATCAGCTGAGCTGATAAGGAGCCTGTAGGACTACTGAGGGAGGCAAGTAATCGGGAGTCTGGATCTTCTGGACCACCGATGTATGAAGTGAAGCTCAGAGAGAGAGAGCCTTCCATCAGTTGCCAACCAACAGGCACACAGAAGGTAAGGGTGAATTGTTGCTGTTCTCCATCTCAATCAGATCCAGTTCTCTATTAATCTCAGTACCCTCACTGTTTCTGTAATCTGTTCCCTCCTTGGTTAGAGACCCTGTTGGTGGTTTAAAATGGGTAGGATTTGGTTTTGAGTCTAGATGAGTAATAGTGGGCAGTCAAACAGTCACTGATTGCCAGGGGGTAACCCTCAGCTCTTACCCACCCCTCACCTCCCATCATTTACTACTTCTCAATCATAACGTTAAACCTAATAAGTATGTTGAAATTGCTGATGCTGATGACACACTAGCAGCTTGCTTCATTCAATTTTAGCTGCCAAAAGGATAGCTAAAAGCCTGGGGAGTGGGGAGGAGAGTCATAATGGGTTGCTAAAATTTAAATATTTCAACATTTGCAAGTAAGATCTTGCTTTTCTCTCTTTGTGTACGTTTATTTTATTACTTGAAGTGCTCTTTGGCTCGTGGCGGTCCTCAACAGTTGTAATTAATTGTACTGACCTAGCTATGTACTATGCATGTTTTTGTTTACACTCTTTGCAATTGTGCAGATCCTATTTCTGAAGCACTGATGTTAGCCATATGTATTGTCTGTATACTTTTCTATGCAATCTGTATATAATTCCTTAACTACTGTGTTGATTGTATCTGGTGCTGAGTTTCTCTGCATCAACCTGTCGTTCACTGTACTCTCCCGGGTCGCACCTGAAAATAGACATCTGTTTTTGTCTAGTGTGCTTACTTGGTCAACAAAAGCTAAATAAATAAATATTTCCATGTTGCCTTGCCACTGCCTAGCCTAGGTAAGACAGCTGCTCAAGTTACTGTGCATCACTGGCTGCCCTCTGCTCAGTCCTATTGATTTATTCTGCGTTCCTAATTCCCATTTCCTCAGTGTTTGTTAAAGCTTGTGTTTTGCATAGGCTAACTAGTGAAACCAGTAAGAATACTGCAGATTTATGTGCCTTTGTTCATCGTTCCAGTGAAAGTGCATTTATATTGTAAACTGGTATGTGTGCATGCTCAACAGGTAAAGGACAGGTTGTATTTTATTGTGGAGTTACTGTTGGGGATACCCATGAAATGGGTGTGCAGAAATTAGGATAGTTATCAGCATGAGGCTATAAAGTGAAGGTTCTATAATTGCTGAGGTGGTGACAGGGGATGTGAAATACCTTGCCCCTGTCCCTGCAGATAAATTTCCTTGAAGGGCAATACAAATGGAGAGTTAATTTCATTGAAATGAATAGGGGCAAGTAACAATTTAGCTACTATTAGCTAGCTCACCCTAAAAGTTTTGATTTCAACCACCCTACGTGGTGATGGCATTGTCCAATATGGCAATCATCCTCTCTGTCTCTACTGAGTCCTGCTTCTCCTGATTTATTCTATGTAGTCACGAAGGGGGGAGGGGTGTGAGGGGATAGAGGCTAAGCCATACGGAAAAAATGTGCGGTGTGTGCTCACTATATTGTCTGACCCTGTAACTGCAGTAGTTCTGCTCACAACAAAATGTTTTAAAGGTCAATATGCATGTTACAGTGTATGGAACTGCTTTTGTAAGTAATAGTATCAATGCAACAAGCAATATATACTGCAGCTGGGGGCTGACCCTCAGTGGCCTTGCCTGATGATGTATGTATGCATGCATTACCTGGAATACGTATTTCTGAAATATTGTGTCCTTGCCTTTATTAGATAAAGAGCTGCACATTTGAACTACCAATCTAGACTGTTAGTGTAGTCCGTGGGTGTCCTTTTAATGTGAGCTTTTGCTTTCTGAGAGGAGCAGAGAGTGCCTCTGTTGATATGATGTTGCCCTGCAAGGTGTCCCCTGGCAAGCCAGAGCCATACAAACAGAGATGAGAAAGCAGTAAGTGCCTCAGCTGGGACTTGAACCCAGGCCACCCAAAATACCATTCTGACTGCGCTAACCAGCTGCACCATTGAGACAACTGGAACCCGGGCTGTCTCTGAGCACATTACTCTTTCTCAAATGCACAACCCAATAGCAATCACACATGCATGCATTGTGTATTTGAGAAAGAGTAATGTGCTTGGGGACACCCAGGTTCCAGTTGTCTCAGTGGCGCAGCTGGTTAACGCAATCAGAATGGTATTCTGGACAGCCTGGGTTCAAGTCTCAGATGAGGCATTTACTTAAGTTCTTTCTCACCTCTGTTTGTATGTGTTCCGCAGATATGCACCGCACTCTTGTGTGATTGTTACAAGTAAATATATGTGCTGCCATTGGTTGTGCATTTGAGAAAGAGTAATGTGCTCAGGGACGTCCCAGGTTCCAATTGTCTCAGTGGTGCAGCTGGTTAGTGCAATCAGAATTGTATTACGGGCAGTCTGGGTTCAAGTCCCAGCTGAGGCACTTAATTCTTTCTCACCTCTGTTTGTATGTGTTCCATTATATGCACACTACACTCCTATGTAAGTGTTACAAGTAAATATTTGTATTGCCATTGGGTTGCGCATTTGAGAAAGAGTAATGTGCTTGGGGACAGCTCAGGTTCCAGTTGTCTCAGTGAGGCAGCTGGTTAGTGCAATCAAAATGATATTCCAGGCGGACGGGGTTCAAGTACCAACTGAGCCACTTACTTCTTTCTCACCTCTGTTTGTACGTGTTCCATAAATATGCACACCACACTCCTGTGTGATTGTTACAAGTCATGCCATTAATTTAAAAGACACTGAAGTTACCATGTACCATGTGCAACCCACCACCATCTGGCTGGTGAAACTATGGGCAGGACAGGCTGAAGGGTGGAAACTGAAAAAAATGATTGAATTTACTTTAGTTAGTTGAAGTCATAAATTTTAAACTAGTTGAAAAAATCAGTCATAATGTGTTGAAGTCAGCCATAATTGTTTTTTCAACTGACTCTGGGGTCTAATAGAAAGTGACAGCAGATGGGGACCAAAGGTCCATCTAGTCTGTCCAGATCCTACCCCCTACTCAGATACTTTTTGCAATTATCCACTTGTTCCTATCCCAAGCCCCTTGTAGGGAGTCAAGGATGGCCCTGCTCCTTGCCAAAGCTGTAGCTGGAAGGCTCCAATCCACATCTGGCAGAGTGACGTCACCAACTAGCAGCACCTCCCCCTTACTTGGCATCTTGATGAAGGCTTTCACAAGTGCCTTATCCACTCCTCACCCTGTGCTGGAGTTCTGTACTGTATATCACCCCATATGGATAGCTGCCCCAGCACCTGTCTCCAGGATGACCCACAGCACCTCCAACCCTTTCTTTTCCTCTAAATGCCCCTGCGCTTCTGTAGCCTTCATTCTCTCCATTATATATAGTACAGCTCCTCTTCCTTCCTTTGTCTCTCCTGAACAAAGAGTAGCCTGGAATGGACATGCCCCAGTCATGTCTGTCAGTGCATCATGACTCAGTTATGACCGCCAAATCCAGGCTAACCTCTGCCATGTTGGCCTCCAGGTCCAGAATTCTATTTCCCAGACTCCTTGCATTGGTGAACATGGCTGTCCATACCTTACTCTGTCCCTTCCTGTTTCCCTTCTCTCCCCATCTGTACTGTTCCTAGACACTCCCCATGATGACCCACCTCCTCCCTTGTTACCTTTTTCATTACTTGTCTCCTTTACTCTTTTCTTCTTGCTTTCTTGATTTATACCCCCCATTCTCTACCTTGCCCCCAACCCATCTTCTTGCACCCATGCCCTTGGTGTGCATACTCCCCTCAGGCCCTTCCTTACTGCTGCTTCATCATACAAGGGGGAAATTGATGCCTCCCTTAGTTCTACAGCCCCCCATCTAATTTAAATGTTCACCCAAGCAGCATTTAAACCTCCTACTAAGGATGATGGTGCCCTTCCTAGAAGATGCAAGCCATCTCCCCTATAGAGGCCCATATTCTCCTCGGTTGGCCCCAGTTCACAATAAATTCAAAGCCCTCCTCCATGTATCATGCATTCAACCAGTTGTTAAAAGTCCTGGTGCAGATTGTTCTTTCCTCTTCCCAGTCATATACAGGTAATATCTCAGCAAAAGCCACCATGCATGCCAGCCGCTTGAGGCCCCACCCCAGCTCCCTGAAATTTCCCATCACTACCCGTACATTGTCTCTTGCCAGGTCATTTGTCCCCAGGCAGACAGTGACATCTTGTTCCCTCCCATCTCTTACTACCCTAGCGAGCATCTGGATCCGCTCTTCATCCCTCCAAGCCAAATCACTTCTGAGGTACTTCACTTCCCTCTCCCTTCCTCCCCCCTCTCCCAAGTCTATCCCCTTAACAACTGAGTACCCCACCAGCAGGATCAAAGGTCTAGTATTTTACAAATACTGTTTACTCCATTAAAACAGAGCTTGGTATAAATGAAAACAGGCAGTACTGCAAGACTGCAAGTTGAAACTCAGATTAGAGTCTGACCACTCATCCATCTTTTCATTCCAAGCTACGTACTTAAAATTAAAAAAATGCAACATAGCAAAGACCATTTCCAATATATTTATTTGTGGTTAAAACAGAATCATGTTCTATATTAAAATTAAAGCTTATGCTCACACTGTTTTTCAATAAAATGACCAGTCAGTGGTTGATAAATGCTTATTTTTAGCAAGGAAGCACTCACTTTACTACCATTTCTGGAGAAATGCCAGTTAGTTTGAACAATGCGCTAGTTCCCTAAGGCTGGGAATAATGTTAATGTCTTTCCCATTTTAGTCAAATGAGATGAATACCTTACAGTTCTTAGAAAAGCCAAGTAGAACTCATTTGACTTGATTTGTGACTGATGAAACAGCATTAGGCTGCTAAGCAATAACACTGAGAATAGAGAGACCCAGTTTATCCATGGGGGGGCATATAGGCCCAGACTTTGAGGCAGCGAGGTCTAGTGGTTAGAGCACTAGTTTGGAAACTGGTAGATAACAGGTTCAAATCCCACTAGTCAAATACTGTGTGACCTTGGGCAAGTCATTTAACCTTCCAGTGCTTGAAACAATAAGAGTGAAACTGAATATATTCAAGCAATAAGGTATGTACAGGGATTAGATTAATTTGTCTGTTAATCGCCACCTTGGGGTATAATGTGTAGCCGAGTGCCATATTACCCCAAGGGGGTGATTGACTGACTGTTAATCTAACCCCTGTACATACCTTATTACTATTGTTATAATTTTGAAATTAAAAATTAAAAATGTTTCATTTGCGGAGAATATTTCATTCCAAAAAATGCCTGCCCACTGTGATATGAAATAGTCCATCTGCCTTTTGTTGTACTGTAGATGTGAACATGAATAGGTTAAAAGCAGGACACTAAACACATCCACTGTCAGTTGGGAATTTCTCAATGAGGTTGCATAACAGCTGCTACCAGGTACTCAATGTTTTCATGCTCATAAACAAAGTATTTATAATCCAAAATGAGTGGTTTAAGTGCTATTCAGTTATTAAGTTAACTCGCATTTTGGCGGGACCCAAATTTTTTTCTGTGTTCTATATTAAGACCATATTTTGAAAGCAGATGGGGTGTTGTCAACATGTATGCTATACTTTCATTAAAATGAGTAGTGCAAATGATACTTGTAGATGTTGTGAGACTAGGAGTTTGTGAACCAGCAGTCACATTACAGTCGGTTAAGCAACTTTACTGACAGTAATGCACACGCTCATTGGCAGATTACTGAATTCAAAACTGTGGAAAACAATATTTGCAATGCTTGTTTTTTTAAGTAATTGCATACTGTGGGACATAATGGCATGATCTTTCACACCAGATACCAAATGGAAACTACTAAAATAAATCAAATCTCACCAAAGCATGAGGTAAATACAATGGAACCTACTTATAATGGACTATTTCGTCAGTATCTTTTGTGCCCATTATAAGTGGCTGTCCTACATAGCCAACAGCGAAAACTAATCACCTGGGGTCAGTTACTGAATAGTGCGCCACAGCTTGCACTAAAAATCAGCATTTATGTCTATTTATTTATGCCTGTTTAGAGATGATTACAGTGCTGGATTCTGATTACACTGAACCGGAGATCACCATGCTGAACTCTGTGCTGTGTTGTCTCATTTCTCACTCACCCGCTCAGGGGATCACTGTACTGCTTATCTCTGTCTTGCTCTCTGCTTTTCTGACTGTTGGGATTGGGAACACATATTGTTTCTGGGAGGCTGCACTGGGGAAGACAGGGGATCGATGTGCTGTGTGTCTCTCACTTGCTCTCTACTTTCTCAGCTGCTGGAATTGGGACTGCACACAGTTCATGCAAAGGAGGACTATATAGAACAGTAGTTTCTTGCTCACTCTACTTATAATCCACCCAGGAGACCAGCTGCCAAAATGGTAAGCTACCACTATTGGGTCAATGCAGAGCAAGGGTGGGGGTGGGTAGCAGCCAGACGAAAAGAAAGGACTTACTGGCTCAATGCCTTCCACAACCGCTTAACAGTCACTTGAAGATCCATCCAACAAGATGAGAGCCACTGCAACTGCAGACAAAGATGTGGTCAATCAACATCTCACTGGGATACGAGATGAGGAGAATGAGCATATTATTCACAGCTATGGCAGTTTGAATTGAGTTTCTTTTAAATGCTGGGAAAGGGATTTAATAACAGGTCACCGATTACTGGAAAGTCAGTTTTTTCATTTGAAACTGAAAATTATGCTAAAAATTGCTGGAACTTCATGCATTAAGTAGAACAAAAAAGCTGTGCTGCAAAAAGACTCTACAAGGTAGGGTAACCTGGGTTAACATAACCCTACTAGAACCCTGGCAACCAATCAGATTGCTGCAAATATTGTTGGGTTATAATAATCTTATGTATACAACATGTATACTGATAAATGGCAAGACAAAAAGTGTTATTGTGTTGATCCAAAAGTAGGGTATGCCACAATGACCCAACATAGTAAGATCATATTGTCTTGCAAAGTAGGATAAGTCACAATGCATACTGAACCAATCGGAAATCAACTTTAACAATGCTGATGACATCACAGTAGCCAAGTGCAGCACTGAATCCAGCAGCTGAAATCAAACAGAAGTAGTTATTCTTCATACAAAGAGCGCATTTAAAAGGTATAGCTAGTAAACTGAGGTATAAATTGAAAACACACTGATCTGGCTCAGAACACACTGTTTATCGTCACTTGTGTGGGGACTGAACTTTCATAACTCATTTGCTACTCAAGAGTTATGGTCCTGCCACCTCACACGTGAAAATAAATGGCATATTTTGAGTCAGCTTACTGTATATCCCCTATGTACTCCATGTTTCATATATACATATCCCCTATGTATTCCACATTTCAGTTATACAGTTACTAAAAGTTTGCCATTTCATACCTAAGACCTACTTGCTCACCTCTCTTTCATTTGGTAAAAAATATATTTTGGGGGATGTTCCAGCTGGATTATTTCAATAACACATGATCTAAAACTTGAATTTTATTTGAGTGAGGCAAGTACCTCAACCTTTGGGGGAGGGTGGTTCAAAATAAAAGTTCACATCAGAAAACTTCATTTGAAGAATGCAAGTATTTATTTCTACAGAAAACAGCCTAAGTAGCTTTCTGCCATCTATAGGCACAAACTAATAACAGCTCTTATACTAGAAGCAGGCAAGTAAGAAGAGCGATGGGAGAGCTGAGTGAACAGCCCCATTAGCTCCATTATTAATAGATTCTTACTATTCCACCAAGAGAACTGCATTATCTTCCCAGGTGAGCCAGGTCTTGTACAAGGCTCATAGATTTATAGGCTCAAAACATGCATGTTCAGTGCCATTTTGGCAGGTTTAGTACAGGGCTCCTATATCATGACTGGGGAAACTAAAATTCAAACCATAGGCTGAAAAACATAAATCATTCCAGGAGGATAAATGTGACTTGTTCAACTAGTAAGAGATGGTCATATTCAATAGTTAAACTGGGCCATTAAAACACGTTTGAGTCAAAGTTTTCACAACACTCTCATTTTCAATCGAAAGTAATATTCTGTGACTAAATAGAGCATGTCTGTTCACTTACATTGTACCTAGAAATGTATATGATATGTTAGTCTCATATAAAGGTTATGAAAGGATTTTCCTTCTAATTTGGCTATACAAAACTCATGTAACAATTTCTAACATCTGTGCCTCATATTATCCAGGCATAGATAGTGGAATATCTGTGAACCATCAATAACTGTAAACCTGTTTCAATGTATGTTACTTTTTAATCTAAGGAAATGTCCAGTTGTAAACTCATTATTTTGCTGTTGGATTATATGTAATGTTTTTTGTTAACATTTTGAAGCCTGTCGGTTTTATGTTGCATACAGGACAACTTTGTAAAATAGGTCCCTCGGACCCAAAGTTTACATCTTGTCAAAAAATAAAATGTTACTACTGCCACTACATGAATTTACCGATTTACCAATTTGAAAATATTCAGTTTAAGAGCAGCTCTGGTTGTGATATGGTGAAAGCATTCCTCTTTAGTGTAGTGGTGAATATTCCACACCACCACCACCCCCACCATGCAGGAGACCCACTAGGGTTTAATTTCCCAATGGGAAGAGAAAAAAAATCCTTTACAAGTGGCAGTGTGATCTATTGTTTAAAGCGTTGATAAAACAGAAAATATAGGTTCAAATCCCACCACAGTCTTTGCACTGTTGTGCACTCCTAAGCATTTCACTTGGTCTCCTTGTGCTACAGTCTTCCCAGTTGGTAAATTACAGGGGTTTATTTATAAACTGTGTCTGTCACAGTTTAAAAGCCCTCTAAATGCTCTTTTAAATGAGGTATTGAGCTTATCTGTAGCTGGCAACAGTCCTGAGATATCACTGATTAAGTTTGTCCTATGTTGATACTACATTGCTACCATTTTTAGAACCTTGTGATGTCACTGAGGGGGAAGCTGTGCCTATTTTACTTACATTGTAGTTAAACACAGCTAAGCTGTGCCTACAGTACTTACACTGTAGTTAAGCACAGCTTTGCCCTCAGTGACATCAGAAGGTTTTAAAAAGGGTAGCAATGTAGTATCAATATAGAGCAGACTTGGTGATCTATATAGCTGAACAGCTGCCAGCAACGGGTAAGCCCCATACCTAATTTAAACTAGCATTGCATGGACTTTCAAATTATGATGAGTACTATTCAAAACTGTTCATTTTTAAGTAGAAGCAGGACACACTGAAAAATGAGATGATAGATGAAAGCAGTATAATGTAGTGGTTAAGGGCACTGAGCTGCAAACCTGGAGGCCTGGGTTTGAATCCCATCAGCCCCCACTTGCATACCATGTGACCCTGAGCAACTCACTTAACTTCCTTGTGTTCCCTGGTCACACCTGGAAACAAGCTCCAGCTTAGTGTGCATTTCCTTGTTAAACAATTTGCCCTTCTCTTCAGCTGAGCTATCTTGAACAAGTCATCTGTAAACTAATACAATAATAAAAACAAATATTCTTTTTTTCAGATCAGCTGCCTGTTGCATGTGCACATTTCAAAGAGCAAAGTTCCTTATCACAGGACAACAACAGCAACTTTTAAAATCTAGATTATATCAGCATTTGTATTGTTGACATTTTTAATGTGAATTGCAAGTTTCCTGCCAAACACAACTGTTTACATCCGCAGGACTGAAAGTTCATTACAATCCAGACAAACTTGAATCCCAGAGAATTCCTTTCCTCACTATTGACTTGTGCATGCAACTAGACTCTTTTCCCCTTTGACTTCCCCAGTTCCTACTTCTTCCACTACCCTAAAATCATAAACTTGTGCTGGTAGTACACTGAAACTGTATTCTGAGCAGCCTGTGTTCAAATCCCAGCTAGGGCACTTCTTTCTTTCTCACTTCTTTTTCGTTTGTATTCTATATACTACATGCACAACACATGTTTGTGGATTAAATGTAATTTAAAATTGTGTAGCTCCAGGTTGTACACTTTTCAGAACAAATTGATGTGCCGTGGAGTCCTAGGTTTCCAGTTGTCCTGTCGGTGCAGCTGCTAATGCAGGGGAACAATATTTTGAGTGATCTGAGTTCAGATTCCTGCAAGGGGACTTATATCTGTCTCACTTCTCTTTGTTTCTCCAGTTTCCTTGTGGTGCAGCTGGTGGCATAGCAGAATGGTATTTCCTGGTGTCTGAGTTAAGGGCCATGACCTGCAAACCTGGAGACCTGGGTTTGAATCCCATCAGCTCCCACTTGCATAGAGTATGACCCTGTATGAAAAGGACCTGGGGTAGTCATATCATATGACCTAAAGCTAAGCAAGCAATGTGAGAAGGCAGTAAGGAAGGCTGGGGGATACGGGGACGTATAGGAAGAGCCATCATCTGTAGAAAACAAGAAGTTGTTATCCTTCTGTACAGTTGGTGAGATCCCATCTGAAGTTCTGCATACAGTTCTGGAGACCCCACCTCTGCAAGGACATAGACAGGATGGAGACAGTCCAGAAGAGAGCAACTAAAATGGTGCAGGGTCTGTAACAGAAACCATATGAAGAGAGACTAAAGGAGCTTAATATGTCTTCCCTCGAGGAAAGGAAGGGGAACATGATAGAAATTTTAAAGTACCTCAAGGGAATCAAAGTCCAAGAGGGTAGCATCTTTCAGAAAAAGAGATGTATAAGAACAAGGAGGCACAATCTGAAGATAGAGGGTGGATGATTCTAAGTCATAATGGTGATTGTTTAATAGCGATCACCGTTAGGGTGGGTATTCATCACAGAAAATTAATTTCAGTGATGCACACTCGTGATGAATACCAAGAGGGCACCCAAGATCTAGGGGTTTCCCCCCGTTCCCCCCTACAAATGGATTCTCAACTCTGGGGGGGGGTGCATGTTGGGGTGGGTAAAATACTTGAAAAATAAAAAGCCGCCTGCCAGCAAAAAAAACAAAAAAACATGCAGCGCCAGACCTGAACCCTGCACCCTGCACCTCCCAACCAACCACTCTCCCCACCATGCTAGCTGACCAGCTCGGCAGTTGCCTGCCACACCCCCTCCCTCATACCTTCCTTCCCCTCCTCTACCCCACCACGCGTAGCTTCCCATCACCCTACCTTGCCCACCCTGGTATCCAGGCACTACCCTGCCAGGTAGCCCTGAACACGTGCCATAATTGAGTCATCATTTTTGTAGGTGCTCAGTTGTGGATGCCTTGTTCACAGGATACCAGGGGGGACAGTTCAGAGGCAATGTGAGAAAGTATTTTTTCACAGAGAGGGTGGTGGATGCATGGTACAGCCTTCCTGAGGAGGTCATGGGGTCAAAAACCATGAGGGAATTCAAGAATGCATGGGATAGACATAAGGCAGTTCTGGTGGTGGGGTAGAATGAAGTAGGTTGTTGGTTAACTAGGATCTGCGGTTCATCTAATAGGTAGGTAAATGGGCAGACTAGGTGGGCCAAGCAATCCTTATCGGCCATCAAAGTCTATGTTTCTATGACCCTGAGCAAATCACTTAACTTCCTTGTGCTCCTAGGTTGCACCTGGAGATGACAAGATTACACAGCTGAGCTGAGCCCGCCCATGATGGCCTCACAGCATGGTATGTTTTCATCTCATTTGCATGAACTTCATCTAAATGTTTGACCACTTCAGCAGTACAGTTGCCAAAATTTGCAGCACCTGAGGCTGGATTTTCAGAGGCCCTAAAATTTGCACAGCTGCAGGGAAACAAATGGCACTAGTGGATCGCCACTTGATCCTCAGTATTTCCCGCAGCTGTGGTATTTTCAGAGGTGGAGTCGGTTTATGACTGGCACCTTGTGGCCAGTTTTTCACCACAGCTGTGCTGGAATAACACATCTAGTGGAACTGGGCATACCATCTCCTGCAGTGGCATGGGCTGAATACTGTATATAGAAGTCTGCTGGTGCAGAGACTTCAGTTGACACTGGCCATTGCAGAGTGGGACTGAGTCCTGGGAGAACTAAACATCTAGCTCCTGGAATGATGCTCATGTCCCCTTTTTGCCTCCAGCAACTGTAAACTGTGGAAACTGTTGCTAATGCAAAAAAAGCTTTTGAAAATGCCAGTGGTCACATTTTGGAGGACACAGATGCATTCCACAGTTGGGAATTACTCCCGTATCCCTCTCCACTGAAAAGCCCCCTCATGAAGTCTAAGGAAAAAGATCCAGTTACAATAAAAAATATCTTCAGTAACAATAAAAAACTGGAAGGCCCTGAAATGTGATTGTTACCATGAATTTGTGTACAGCAGTGGAGGTCTGCTGATGCCAGATATTAATTTTCTGCTGTAAACCCAAAAATGCAAGTGTAAAATATGTATTTTAGAGGTAGAAGTATGTGCTAAAAACTCAGTTGCATATCATTAACTTTGCTGTGTGATTACCAGTGGGACAATGTGATCTATAAAAATCTTAGTAGAAAGACTCCTCAATATGTAGCCAAGAAAAATAAATCTTCTAGAAGCAATCATAAACTTCAATGTAGCAATATTGGTCATCATTTTTGAAGCCAAAGAATTGCAACAGTGGGAATTTTTTTTAATTAGAATGCACTTTTGTTCTGCCAAAATACCTTATGAAGTAACATATGCTAGAAGCCTTAAATTATCCAAATGCCAACAGAGATCTTAACTGAGGTTTATTATAATTTTTAGGATTCAAGGCTGTGTCAGAAAGTTCTTGGTACTGGTTTTGCTTAAAAGCATATTATGAATGTTTGTAAAACTATGATAAATGATGTAGAAAGAATTCAGACTGTGAGCAAAATGGCAGGACTGAAGACTCATAGATAATAAGTACAGCATTCTGCAGTTTGCAAGGGTGGTTTTTCTTCAAATTATGGACTCAGATGTGATAGTTCAGGTTTGAATCTTTTGTCTTCAAAACCAAGAAAATGTAACGTGGGAGAAGTGCTGTTTTAAGAGTTGTCCCCCAAATGAAACTTTTTTGCCATCATAAATGCATGTTGATGTGCTACATGGAGATTAACATAAAAACATACTAAACTACCAGCAGAATAGGCCAATCAGTCTTTCGCGTCTGCTCGTTTGGTCAGCCCCCAACCCTGGGAACTGACCTTGCTGCCCCCCCTCGCCCTCTCGCGCTTCTCATTTCCCAGTCCCGGATATTCTCGCTGCACTGGACTTTGCTTCCAGAACCCTTCCCCTGTACCTGTTCCACCCCCTCTTAAACCCCTCCACTGTCTCTGCCTCCACCAGCTCCCTAGGCAGCACTTTCCATGGCCCCACCACCCTTTCAGTGAAGTAGCACCTCCTCCTTTCTCCCCTGAATCTCCCCCCCCAGATTCCACCCATGCCCTCTAGTTGCCCCCCTCCTTCCTTCAGAGCACCCTGATTTTGCCTCCCCTATTTACCCTCCTCATGTACCTGAAGACCTCTATCATGTCCCCCTGGTCTCTTCTCTCTTTCAATGTGTACATATTTAGCTCCTCGAGCCTCTCCCCACAGGTCCTGTCTCCCAAGCCCCAGATAATTTTGGTTGCCCTCCTCTGGACCCTCTCCAGGAGTTCAATGTCCCTCTTTAAGTGTGGCCTCCAGAACTGCAAACAGTACTCGAGGTGTGGCCTCACCAAGCAGTTGTACAGAGGTAGTATCACTTCCCTCCTTCTGGAGGTGATCCCTCTAGTGAAAGCGAGGCATCCCAGCATCCTGTTGGCCTTGGCCGCTGCTCTCCTACAAGTCTCTGAGTAGTTCATCTTGACATCCACCACCACCCCCAGGTCCATCTCAGCCCTCGAGACTTGTAGCATTTCCCACCCCAGGGTGTACACTTGGCCCAGGTTTCTGGCTCCTAGATGCAGTACCTTGCATTTCCCTGCATTGAACCTCAGTTTCCAATTTCTAGACCACCTTTCCAGAGCCTCCAAGTCCTCCTGAAGGGCCACACTCCCCTCCTCCCCATCAACCACTGCCCCCAGCTTTGAGTCACCCACAAAGAGACTCATCTCGCTCCTGATACCCTTCCTTATGTCAGAGATGTAGGTGTTGAACAGGAGGGGCCCAAGGACTGATCCCTGAGGGACCCCACTAATAACCCTCCTTGGGGATGAGACTATCCCACCAACCACAACCCTCTGAGTCCGGTCCTGGAGCTAATTCCCTATCCATCTGATCATCTTGTTTCCCACCTCCTTTCCCCCAGCTTATCCAACAGGTCCCCATGGAGAACAGAGTCAAATGCCTTGCTGAAGTCAAGAAAGAGGACATCCACTGGCCTACCCAGGTCCAAGGCACTTGTCACCCAATCATAGAACTCCACAAGGTTTGTCTGACATGATTTCCCTGGGACAAAGCCATGCTGTCTATCATCCTGGCATCCTGACTTTTCCAGGTCCTACCCTAGCCTCTCCTTTACGATGCCCTCAATCACCTTGCCCACCACCAAGTTCAGGCTGATGGACCTGTAGTTCCCTGCCACTTCCCTTGATCCACCCTTGTGGATAGGCACTATATGCGCCACCTTCCAGTCCTGGGGCATCCACCCTCAAGGAGATGCTGAAAAGTTCCACCAGGGGTTTTCCCAGGACATCCGCCAGTTTGTTCAGCACTCTGGGATGTATTTTATCTGTCCCCGGTGCTCTCTCTGTCTTAAGGGACCTGAGGGCTTCCCTCACTCTCTCTCTGCCATGATTTCCACCTCCGCTACCTCGTCCCCCTGCTTTGTCTTCCTCCCTTCAGCCAGTGATGCCCCCTCTCCCCAGACCCTCCGATTGGTAAGGGTCCCCCCTCCTCAGTTTCACCGTCTCCTCCCATGTATGAGGCAGCCCCTCATTTTCCTTGGTGAAAACTGAGGTGAAGTACTCATTTAGTACCTCAGCCTACTCCCCTGGGTCTTGTGCCCATCCCTCCCCTGTTTTAATCCTGCTAATCTGCCCCTTCACCCTCCACTTTTCCCCAATGTATCTAATGAACCCCTTGTTCCCTCTCCTAATTTCCCTGGCCAGGTTCTGCTCCTTTCTTGCCTTAACCACCTTCACCACCCTAGTGGCCCTTCTGGCCATCAGCTTATACTCCCCTCTATCCCTTTCACTCCTTGAGCACTTGAAATGTCTATAGGCTGCCTTCTTCCCCCTCACTGCCTCCTGAACCTCCCTGGTCCACCAGCAGAGTTTTCAGGCCCTACTGCATTTGCATCTCACTCTTGCACAGGTGCTGGTAGCATCCTGCACCTCCCTCCTGATGGTTTCCCACCTACTGTCAGAGTCCATGTCTGGCCCAATCCCATCTAAATGCTCCTTAAGAATCCTTCCGGTTTTTTTGAAATCCGCCCCCCTAAAGTCAATTACCTTCATCATTGTGCAGCCTTCTACCCCTCCTATGTCCAGGCAGAACCAGACAAGTGGCATGGTCGCTCCCCGTCAATGGGTCCCTTACCTCCAGGCCTCCAATCTGGTCACTGCCTGCCAGGACCACATCCAGTATCCACTCCTCCCTGGTCAGTTCCCCCACCTGCTGGGTTAGGAATGTGTCCTGAAAGACATCCAACAACCTCTGTTCCCTGACCACTGAGGATGTCATAGTCCCCCTGTCCATTCCTGGCATGTTTAAGTCCCCCAACACCACCACCCTTCCCCTACCCAATCTGCAGTGTCTCCAAACATCTGCCACCAGACTCTCCTCCAGTTCCTCCACCAGCGCAGGGGGTCTGTACACCACTCCTATTGTTACTCTCTTGCCCCCCCCTTGTTATCAAGGTGACCCACATCTCTTCCACAGTTCCCTCCATCTCCTCCACTCCTCCTATGCCAATGCTGTTTTTGACTATTATTGCCACCCCTCCTCCTCTTCCCTCCCCACTGTCCTTCCTGAACATGGTGTAACCCTCCAGGTTCAGGTCCCAATCATGCCCTGCCGTGGCCCAGGTCTCAGTGACAGCTGCCACATCCACCTCTCCCTCAGCTAGCATTGCCCAGAGCTCAGGCATTTTATTACCCAAGCTCCTGGCATTTAGCAGGACTACCTTCCATCCCTTCCCTATACTCCCGTTTCCCCTGCTCGTGTTCCCATGGGGATTCTGTCTTCCTCCTGTCTGCACCTTACCAGACTGCCTTTTCCCACATTCCATGAGCTCCCCAGGGGGGTGGAGGCAGAGTCCCTCCTTCAACGGACCCCCCTCTACAGCGTCTTCTCCCATCCCTTCCCCCTTCACAAGTTTAAACCCCACCTTTCACCAATGAACCCCTCTACTTTCAACTTAAGGATTTCCTTCCCTCCAAGTTGATATGGAGCCTATCCCTAGCATATAGCCCCTTATCCTCCCAGGTCCCCCCCCCAATCCCCCAACAACCCATACCCTCTGGCCCCACACCACTCCCTGAGCCACTTGTTTATCTCCCTAATCTTCTTCTTGTGTTCTCCACTAGCCCTCGGCACCGGCAGGATTTCCAAGAAGGAAATTACGCATTCTATATCATGACAAACCGTGGCTAGCTCCCTGAACCTCACCTGTATCTCCTGCTCACTATTTCCCTCAATGTCATTTGTACCCAAGTGAACCAGTATGTCCAGAGAACCTCCACAATCCTTTGCCAGCTGATATACCTCATGTTTGGCCCTGTGCACCATTAGTCCAGGGAAGCATTTTGTTCTAACCAGGCAGGCTTCTCCCTCCCTATCCTATTTGATCCCCCTGATCATGGAATCCCCCAACGGGAGCACTCTGACTGCCCATTTTCCTCCATCCCCCCCCTTCCATGTCCACTCATCCTTTCTACCAGCCCCTCCCCCAGCCAGCTCCTTGCTCCACCCCCTATCTGGGTGCCACCTGCCACCACCTCCTTATTTGCCCTGGCTACCTCCTCCCCTCCATTCCTATGCCTCTCCTCCTCCCGAGTATCCTTCTGTGCCCTGCTACTTCCCCCCATCACTGCTCGCAACTGGTCCTCCCCCCTCTGCTAAACTGGCCTGGCTCATCCTCTCTTTCTTCCCGTCTCCGTTCAGCCCCTCCTTGCCTGTCATGCCCCCCTGACCCAAACCGTCAGCACCCTTTACTGTGTCCTCCTTGTACTTCTGGTACATTTCCTTGCCCTTTCCTCCCAACTGGTTCTTCTCCTTGCACTGTCCTCCCTCTACCCCCTCCTCCACCTGCTCTGATCCTCCACTCCCCCCATTTTCCCGCATTCCAAGTTCCCCCCTATTTTCACTGCTTTCCAGTCACTCCTCCTGCCCCCACTTACTTTCCATCTCTACCCTTCCCTGTCATGGCTACATCACCCCCCTCTTCCTCAAGCATAAGTAAAGAATTAAAGTGGTTACTGAGCTTAAGGTCCGATCCACCTCCCCACCTTGCTTCCTTCTGTCCGGCCCCAGCCATCTTCTACTTCCTTGAGAATGTCCTCCTTTTGGCCCCCCTCTGTGAGGGTCCCCAGATACCTGCCTGCTTCCTTGGTAATGTCCTCCTTTTGGGCCCCTTCTGTCAGGGTCTCCATGCAACCCCAGGGTCCACTCCTGAACTCCTTTCCCTATGCCCCCGCCCCTAGTGCTTGGTGCAGCCCTGTGGGGATGCCTGCTTTCTTGGTAGTGTCCTCCTTTTGATCCCCCTCTGTCAGGGTCCCCATGCAACCCCAGAGTCCTCTTCTGCACTCCTTTCCCTGTGTCCCTGCCCCTAGTGCTTGGTGCACTCCCATGGGAGAGCCCCTGCCCTATTCCCCAACCATACCTCCCCCCTCCCCAGTTGTCTCCTAATCCCCTCAACCTCCCCCCTGAGCTGTGCCAGTTGGTAGCACACTGGGCAACCACTAAACTTCCAAGCCCCGTCCAGTATCATGGCGGCCCCATACCCTGTGCACCCCACCACCCTCCCAAAGATGCCGGCCCTAGTGATGTGTTGTCCCATCCTCCTTCAAGTAGGTTTCCTTGGGTGAACCACCAGGTTCCCCACTAGTCCAATATACACTAATCAGATCACCCACTAATTCTAGCTACAGTCACACAATAAACAGGTACCCCCGTTTCTAGGTGTAGTACTACACAGTAAACAATTTACCTAATTTGGGCTTAACCTAGAGGGTGCCTCCCCCCTCCCTTTCCAGCAATGAGCTCAACACTAAACGCTTTTTTCCCTCCTCCAAGTCCTTCTCCAGCCAGTCTTTTTGGTAAAAGTGCACAGCTCCTTCCCACTTGTTTGTGATCCGCCAATGGGATCCTTTCTTGTTTCCTTGCTCTGCCCTCCCCGGGCACTTAATAGAGGTTGGGGCTGGGCTGAGTGGTGTAGGACGAAAATTCTGGTGCCCTGGCCCACTCCGTGTGGCCGGGATGGCTCCCCTGATCTGCTGCTGTCCCCAGCACCCTGGCCCGCTCCGTGTGGCCGGCAAAGAGAGCAAAAACACAGCTCTTGTGTGAGAATATCAGCTGGGCTGCTTTTAAAGGCAGCCCAGCATACGTATTCCCTGCCGCAGCCTCTGATTTTCTGCCTTCCTCTGCACCCAATTGGCACACTTGCTCCTAGCTTCCTGTGGCTGGATTGGCCACCAAAAGAACCCTCTAACTGCTGCCATGCTCCTCCAGTGCCCTGGCCTGCTCTGTGTGACTGGGATGGCTCCCCCGATCTGCTGCTGGAAAAATCCGGTGCCCTGGCCCACTCCGTGTGGCTGGGATGGCTCCCTTGATCTGCTGCTGTCCTCAAGCACCCTGAGCCACTCCGTACAGCGGGGAAAGAGAGCAAAAACACTGCTCCTGTGTGAGAATATGAACTGGGCTGCTTTTAAAAGCAGTCCACCATATGTATTTCCCACTGCAGCCTCTGATTTGCTGCCTTCCTCTGCGCCCAATTGGCACACTTGCTCCTGGCTCCCTGTGGCTGGATTGGCTGCCAAAAGAACCTTCTGGCTGCCGCCGTGCTCCTCCGGTGTCCTGGCCCGCTCCGTGTGGCCAGGATGGCTCCCCCAATCTGCTGCTGTCCCCTAGCACCCTGGCCTGCTCTGTGCAGCTGGGAAAGAGGTTTGTTTCTGACCCTGGGACTTCCACCTCAGGCTGGGGAGGTCAGAGCTGCATGAGTAGTTTGCTGATATCTGGAGGTAGGGGTGCTGCCACCCAGGGCCCAAACATCTCTTGCTGGTTGGCCATTGATGGCATGGATAAGAGTGTAGAGGCACACACACACACACACACACACACACACACACACACACACACACACATATCAGTTCTTCTGACCAATGTATTACACATTCTGAGCAGTTGTTTCACATTTAAAAGGCCAGTGTCACATATTTAAAGTGCAGTTAATGTTGTGGCAAATATGTTATAGCTTTACAATCGCTAGGTAGTGCTTTTCCCATAGGGAAAGTTTACACTGTATTTTCTAAAGTGAGATCACAACTTTGAAAAAAAATCTTCCAGCCTGCAAGACCAAACTAAAACTGACTCATTCCACCAACTGAATACTGCAAAACTAAATGAAAGACCGATATTCCTGATAAAAAAAGATTCCTAAAAAACAACAATGTAAAAATACAACAAAAAAATAAAATTTACATGGGCCTACATCAAATCTTTTATGGGAGATAAGAAAAACTAGAGAAATCTATGAAGTACCAATGAAGTACCTCAAAAAGTACTTTACTATGCTCTCCTGTTACTCCTCAAGAAGCCTTATACGCGCTTCTATCTCTAAACACTAACAAATCTAGCCCAGACAGGGTTCACCTCAAACTCCTTAAAATTTCTGCCCCCAATATTGCTTCACCACTAAACCATATCATAAATCACTCCTTCTCCTCTGGAAAAGTCCTCCAGGCCTGGAAAATTGCTACAGTAATTCCTCTCCACAAAGATGGTGACTCCTCAGTACCTGGCAACTATCATCCAGTCTCCCTCCTTCCTTCCCTAGCTAAACTGCAAGAATCCTTTGGTTACTCCAGACTGTGAGTATCTAACTTCTACCTGTTTTCTATCCCAATTCCAATCAGGCTTTCATAAGTACCATTCCACTATCTGATCCCTCCTTCGTGTCACAGAACACATCCACTCAGCCATGGACCAAGGCCACTTGACAGCTGCCATCTTTGTGGACCTGGTCAAGGCCTTTGATTCAGTCTCTCACCCCCTCCTCCTCACCAAGCTAGGCACAACTGGCCTAAAACCCCTCTCAGTAGCTTGGTTCACATCTTACCTAGAGAACAGACAGCAGTCAGTTAGGGTAGGAAATTCCTTCTCATCCCCACAACCTCATACATGCAGAAGTACCACAAAGGTCTATCCTTGGCCCCATCTGTTTTCAGCCTTCATAAATGACCTCCCTTTGATATGCCCCAGCTCCCGTATACATATGTATGCAGACAACACCATTCTGTTTGTCTCTGGCCCAACCATCTCAAATGTCCACCCCTACTCCAACAAGACCTTCTTAAGATGCAATCCTCATTCCTCAATAACCAGTTAAAAATAAACACCTTCAAGACCATTTCCATGATCTTCAGTTCATCCCAAAAACTCAAGATTACCCACCCCCCACCTTTCACTACCCTGGATGGTTCCCCCTAGATTATGTCTTAGCATACAAATACCTAGGGGTCTGGCTTGACTTCCTCCTTAATTTCTCTTCTTATATAGATGCCATGACCTCCAATCTCAGCCATAAACTTAGTATTCTGTACCGCAATAAAGACTCTCTACCTCTCTTCATCCATCATAAACTACTCTCTAAAACAATAATTCTAATATTTGATTATGCTGATGTCATCTATAGCTCAGCCTCTGCCACTTCGCTCTCCTGCTTAGATGCCCTGCTAAACTTTTGCTGATTTGCTTCAAACTCCCCCCAGAATACATCACTGCCACTTTTACTCCTCCCTCGACCTCACACTCCATCACATAGATGCATTACCTATTCTCTCTCTCTCTCATTGCCAAATTCTGGTATGGCCTCCTTCCACTTTACCTGTCAGATATGCTCTCCCCAGTTGCCAGCTCACCCTATGACCTACCCAGCAAGGACACCTGAACTTTCTTTCTTCCTTCCATGCCCCTTATCTTCTGCTGGCAAAGCTGTCTTTTTCTAAAGACTCCCAGCTTAATGGAACATCCAGTCTCCCCAGCTCCGGAACCTTCCATCTTACTCCTCCCTCAAACAACACTTACAACACTTACAACTCCTCCCCCCAAGCCTTGCTCTTGTCACTATGCTCTCCTCTCCAGCTCTATAGGTTTCAGGATGAAGGCCATTTGGCCACAACATCCCCATTATTACCATTGTGATAACAATTGTTTATCTACTGTAACTGCCTTCACTGTAATGCATCCTGCAATGCTGACTGTATCCTCCCAACCTCATTATGCTGTAATCATTTGTACTTTTCTGTATGCTCTGTACCCACTGTCATCATTTGTGTGTCCTTTCCCCCAGGTCGCACCTGGAAATGAACCTTGGCTCAGTGTGCCGATCCTGATAAACAAATTTTAAATAAATAAATAAAATGTATTTAACATCTGATTCCCATTCAATTTTCAAACATGAAACAGTCTTTTGCAAAACAAATCAAGCCTTTAAGCAATAACCTTATAGATGGATAATAGGTAGGCCAGGATATTCAAATGAATTAGTGAGTGCTAATGGGGTTAGTGTCTCACTAACAGTTGTACCCAGGAAGCAGTGGAATCACTAAAAGTGCCATAATTAAAGGCACAGTTAGCGAGACACTAACCCAGTAGTGAGCAGTACTAAAGTATGCCAGGGTGCCTATGCAAATCACCAGACTGTGCTTTGCAGACAGGCACTCTGGCATTCTCAAAGGTTTGTGAAGGCATCAACCAGCCATTAGCGCAGTGCTACTTAATGCCTCTACAAACCTGGCACTAACATAGCTACATAGATGTTGCTGGCAGCTAAGGGCCTTGTGACCCATCCAGTCTGCCCTATCCCTCTTTCTAATGCTTAAAGTACCCTAGATGCTAACTATGGGCATGGCAGTGTGCCCCCAGCCTGATCACTGCTCCAGTATAATAGTGCTGATTCCCAGTCAGCTGTGTCAAAACGGACTTTTGAAAAACAAAGTCCTAGCTCCTGCACAGAAGTCTGGGCTTGGAAAAGTGCTGATAAAAAACTTCAGCAATCCTTAAAAGGGCTTTTTTGTCACTTCCTTTCTCTGTCTGTGCCTGGTGTCACAGCTGCAGTCCCTCTGACCCTGACACCCTGACTGCACTGTGTGTTGGTTCCCAGAACGAAAGAGAGAGAGAGAGAGAGAGAGAGAGAGAGAGAGGTAGGTAGGTAGGTGCAGGCATTCTTTGCACCTATAGAAATCTGAGAAAAAGGTGTAGGGTTTTACATACAGAGGATTCTGGAGACAGCATTCTGCTTAGTAGCACCACTTGCCACCATAGTTTACAACTGCTAGCAACATTGGTAGAGGCCGAGCTTTTATAAAATGAACAGAGCTGCAACCCCTTGGTCTGGAAACCTGAAGAGACACGGTGGTGTGTTTCCAGTTTAGGTGCTGTTTCCTGTGTGAAAACAAACTTTTTAAAACCATAGTCCCAGCTCCTGCTCAGAATTCTGAGCTTAGCAAAAGTGAAAAAGAGCCGCTAAAGAGCTTCAAAAATCCTTAAAGGGGCTTTTTGGTCACTTTCTTTCCAGGTGTGTCCCTGGTGCCACAACTGTAGGCCTTCACACCCTGACTGCACTTTATGTTCAGTTTACAGCATGATAGAGATAGCTAGACAGACACACAAAGACATAAGTGCAGGCATTCTTAGCACCTATAGAGATCTGAGACAAAGGTATATGGTTTTAGAGAGAGGATTTTGGAGATATCATTCTGCTCAGTGGTGCCACTTGTCAGCACGATGTACAACTTTCTCACTTATTTTTATTGATGTTGTCATACTTTATTATTTTAACATTCATTTTCTCTTTGGAATGTGCAGCAATATGCACTAAGTGGGTGTGGGAATGTGTTTTTCATTACTAAGAGCAAAAGATATATCTCAGTATGCCATTCTTCTGACCAGAAAATATGCAGTATGCTTGTATGATATATGAGAGTAAGTGAAACGACTCTGGTAGAGCCTTCTCAGGGCTTAAAGTTTTAAATGAAAAACACTTAGACCAGGATAGTCAAATAAATTAGTGAGTGCTAATGAGGTTAGTGCCTCAGTAATGGTGGTTTACACCCAGGAAACTGGGGAATCACTTAAAGTGCCATATTGAAAGGCACAGTTAGCAAGATACTAACCCAAAAATAGTGAGCAGCGCTGAAGTATGCCAGGGTGCCTGTGCAAATCACCAGACTGTGCTTTGCAGACAGGCATGCTGATATATGTAAAGGTTTGTGGAGGCATCAACCAGCCATTAGTACAGCGCAGTTTAATGCCTCCACATACCTGGTACTAACTATATGCATGGCAGTGTGCCCATAGCCAGATCACTGTTCCAGCGTAATAGTACTGATTCCCAGCCAACTGTGTCAAAAAGGACTTTTAAAAACCAAAGTCCTAGCTCCGGCTTAGAAGTCTGGCCTTGTAAAAGTGCTGATAAAATGTTTCAGTAATCCTTAAAAGTGTGTTTTGTCGCTTCCTTTCCCTGTCTGCTCCTGGTGTCACAGCTGCAGTCCCTCACACCGACACCCTGACAGCACTGTATGTTAATTCCCAGCACAATAGAGAGATAGATAGATAGATAGATAGATAGATAGATAGATAGATAGATAGATAGGAGTCACATGATGTGCTTGCCCTGAGTGGCAGCCTCTCTTACAGCTCTGCAGTCCAAACTTCAAAAACGCGGCTTTTTTAATTAAATAGTGTGCCAACAACGATTCAAACTACAGAATTCGTTAGGGGAAAACAGACTGAAACAAACTGTGAAAGGAAATTAGAGAATGGGAGAACCAGAAGCTCAACAAATGGATCTACAAATTTCAACTTCTCAGCAAATGGTAGGACAGCCAAATAAACGATTGAAAGAGCAGGACTCATCTGAAAGCTCACCACCCGTCTTCCTAGCAGCTAATCATTTTCAAGCCACTATGGATACATTCTTTCTTGAGATGACTTCAATGAGATTAGCAATTTATGAAATAGCAAATGACTTTAAAAACTTCCAGCTGGCTTTAGAGAACATCACCATGCGAGTCTCTGATGTGGAAGTTATGGTGAGCTCAGTGGAAGACCAACAAACCAGAGAGCACAAAAAGCTCTCAGAAATTAAGAAAAAAATGGAGAAACTGGAAGACAGGCTGGAGGATCAAGAAAGCAGGCTGCACATAAACAACTTGGTCATTGTAGGGATACCAGAAACTGTAGAAGGATCAAACATACTACAAAATACACAGAAACTGCTGCAGGATCTTGTCGGACCCCCACAGAATGGTAATACCTATGCCCTGGACTCTGCACACTGATCTTTCAAGCAAGCACAAAGGCAAGGGGACAAACCCAGAGTAATTATCACCCACTGCTCAAACCTCCAGGATAAGATACACATACAAAACCAAGCCTGAATCAAAGGTGCTCTGCACTGGAACGGACACCGAGTATACATCTATAGTGATGTTACACCAGCTGTGAGAGACAGACAAAAGGAATATCAAGCAATTAAAACAAAGCTCCATCAAGCAAAAATACTCTTTAGGATGCTGCACCCGGCTAGACTAGTAATAACTAATGACAACAAGAGCACAAATTCCTTAATGCAGAAGCAGCCCAAAGAGACTTACCAAAGCTGTTCCCCAAAAGTATTTGCACCCCAACACACAGCTGAAGGGACGCACAGCCAAACCCAAAACCACAAGAAACCAGACCAGATCTAAGGAGGGTCAGGGGAAAGGCTGGCAGACCCAAATCTCTCATGAAGGTACTGTAGATCCTAGCTGTTTTCTCTTTAACCCTTTTCCTTGTTAATTATTTAAAAAACAAAAGCAAAATAAGGGGGACTTCATTAAAGAGGGATAAAAAATGTGCTCTCCCCTTACTCACTCCTTCTGGACCACAGGGAAACTACATAACAATCCCAAAATGTAATTCTAACATAAGACTGCCCTACCTTAGAACTAATCACACAGCACGGGAACATGAACTGAGGTACTGCTGCAAAGTATCAGTGAAAGGTGTCAGCAATTAAGGAAGGAACTAAGACCAAACATGGCCGTAGCATTTTATGGCCTTTCTTGTCATGGAACACTCCGTGCTTCTCCTGCCTCGTGAACACTCTCTTTGTCCCACAAGAATCAACACACATCTGAAAATTCCAACCATTCCAATCAGGAAAAAATCTACCCCTACCTTCTCACTAATAAGGGGACAGTGATTAACAGCAGGATCAGGCATCAAAAACAAAGGAAGGACTAAGGGAACACCTCCAGCTCATAGCCACAGCCCTATGCAGACCTGACAGTCCAAACATACTGCAGGGTGCCTAAGCAAAATGACCACTCACAAGGAAGATACAGGGAGGGTGAAAACAGGATAAGACAATTTAAGAGACCTCCCTCCTGCCTCTCCCTGCAGCCACCAGACAATCAACAATCAACATGAGCAGGGACAGGACAGAACTTGGGAGTGTGTGTGTGTGTGTGTGTGTGTGTGTGTGTGTGTAGTGTGTGCGTGGGGTGGGTATGTACCTAAAAGCACAAAGTTGAATAACCACATTGTGTAATGCAGACCATGATTAGGGACCCACTAACCCATCTCTTAGGGGGGTTAGAACAACAGAAACCCTTGAGACACGCATACAAACCCCACTAATGGGTAATGTTAACATTGTACTTTTCCCCAATGCTACTGGGTTGTATTGGTAAAATTTATCTGTATTTGTGGGACTTTACATCACCTACCCTGGCTATACATGCCGGACACTCACATACAGTATATGCACAGCAAGCCCTTGTATCCTATAGGGCAGCATCCCATAGCTACTGCTAATGAGTGGGCCACCTGAGTCAAAAGGGGCCCCAGAAAAGTACTACCACCCAGACACTGCTGCAGACATCACTAGCCTCTCCACCGACCCCTACTCCCACACCATCCAAACCCCAGCACCATCAAACAGTTCCCTACCACACAACAGAACAGGGAACTACCACCAGGGAGCCTAATTGAGCCCAACCCCTCACCCCAGAGCAGCTACCAAAACCACCCAACCAGACCCCCTCCACAAATCGTCTGGAAGGAGACTGAACCATGCACCCCCAGAGTCCCCTCTCCAAACCCAGAACCCAAAGGCACACACCTACCCCACAATGGGGCTAGGGCCACACCACAGACAGTGGACAGAGAGGACCCACCACCATGGCAGCAAATTATGGACCAGATGTAAAGGGGTCTCAATCCCTCCTTTGCCCCCCATGCCAGATACCCATCGGGGAGGTGGGGAGGAATGAGACCCACCATGGAATACAACTTACTACAACCAAACAGCTTTTAGTTCTTTTATTAGCTTTGATATTTAGTCTCTATGTAGTTTATTTCTCTTATAGATTAGTAATGTGTACCACAAAGGTTCTCATATAGACAGCGCTCTTTATTGTACAATCAAAACTAACATGTAAATGCTTGCTCAGATCACACCAGCCACAAGGCAAACTCCATCCCCAAGGGGGACCAGGGAAAGCCACCAAAGCTCTGAACCAGAACATTATACAAAATGGATGATGAGTACAGGAACTCCATCCCTTGGTAAATCCACACCTTTGCAAACACACACCCCGCCCCACCTTCCGATGACTAATACCCATCACTACACCACGTGGAATATTAAGGGCTCACAAACAAAAGAAAAAAGATACCAGGTCATTAAACACTTAAGATCCTTAAAAACCAACATAGCCCTCCTACAAGAAACACACACTGCATCCCAACAAGCCCACTTATGGAGAAGAGATTGAGTGGGGCAGGCATTCATGGCAGGAGACAGCAACAGGAAAGCAGGGGTGGCAATACTGATACACAGATCAATCCACTTTGAAACTGAAGAATAACATGCAGACCCAAAAGGGAGGTTCTTAATTCTAAAGGGCAAGTTGGGACAGACCCAAATAACTCTAGACAACATATACAGCCCAAATACAGATGAACCGCAGTTTCACACGCCCTACTTGCCATACTGTCAACACTGCAAACACAACTTTCCATCCTAGCTGGGGACCGGAACCTAGTGCTGGATAACACAATGGACAGATCCCAGTTGTGAAGCGCAGGCCTATCCCCAGCACAAAGATCCCTCAAAGAACTACAGGACTCACTTGGCCTCACTGACATGTGGAGAGTACTACACCCATCAGATAGGGAATACACCTTCCACTCAAGTGCCCACAAAACCAACTCTAGGATAGATTACTTCTTAACATTCAAATCTGCACTCCACACTACCCAGGCCTGCGAGATTTCCCCCATGGTCATATCTGACCATGCACCGGTAACCCTCACGCTTCTCCCTTTGGACTCCACGGATCGAGATTTCATCTGGAGAATAAATAATGACCTGCTCAAAGATCCAACCACCTTAGACAGCATAAGAAAGATGACCAAGTGCTTCTTTGAACATAACACCAACTTTGTCCAAGAGCAGAAAAACATATAAGGAGTCTTCAAATGTACAATAAGGGGGGAACTCATATGCTTAGCGCTAACACGCAAGAGAAAGAGAGAGAGAGAGGAGGCCTGCAAGATGCTACTGCAGGAAATCAGGGACCAGGAGAAAAAGATAACTGGGGAGAAATCATCTCCCACCCTCTCCCAACTTAGTAAAGCTTGAGCAAAATACAGCAAACTCCTCAGGGAACAAGACGAATTCGCCATTTTTAGAGCCAAAACTAGGTACTGTATGTTGACTAAGGCGAAAAAGCAGGGAAACTATTGGCACTCCGCATCAAACAAGAGGCGCTCAAAACGACTACGAACATCTGATCCAAAACGGGTAACACTCTCACCAATCCAACAGAGGTAGCTAGGGTCTTCAAGGACTATTTCAGTGAACTCTATACCCCAGACTCCTGCCCCCCAATGCTAGCTCAATACCATGTATTCCTGTCACAGGCCGACCTGCTGAAACTGGATGGTGAATCAGGCAAAGATCTTGGAGTGCCCATAACAACACAGGATGTGAAGCTAGCCATAGGAACCATCCCTATAGACAAAACCCCCGGCCCAGATGGTCTGTCCTCAAACTTTTTTAAGATCCTGACACCTGATGTAATAGAACCTCTAACCAAACTATACAATGAAGCCAAACTCAACTCTGATCTGGACCCGATCCTGCAGGTAGCACACATAATGCTAATTCCCAAGCCATTTAAAGACCTTTCACTGATGGGGAACTACAGACCAATATCCCTCCTCAATACTGATTTTAAAATACTTTCTAAGATACTTGCAACCAGGCTGAGCAAAGTCTGGGAGAAACTCATAGGCCCAGACCAGGTGGGTTTCATGAGGGGAAGGCTACCCACAGACCAGATGAGGAAACTGAACCACATCATAGCAGTGGCCAGGGATGAAAACTCACCAGCAGCCCTCATTTCAATTGATGCTGAAAAAGCATTTGACAAAGTATCCTGGCCATTCCTATTTGAAACCTTAAACCACTATGGTCTACCACCCCTTTTCACTGAATGGATCTAGCTCCTATACTCAAAACCCACAACAAGTGTCCTGTGTAATAAAGTTCTCTCTCAGCCCCGGAACTGAGAAGAGGAACCCGACAGGGATGTCCACTATCACCCTACCTGTTTAATCTATATTTAGAACCACTAATCAGGAGAATAAACAAGGAAGACACCATAAAAGACATCCCGTGTAGGGAAACACAGATACATGCTCTCCACTTTTGCAGATGATATTCTACTATATCTAGATAAACCAGAACTATCCATCCCTCCCACCCTGAACATACTTCAAGAATTTGAAAGGATAGGGGGATACAAACTAAACATATCTAAAACTAACATCATGCCACTCAATCACCACACACACAAAGCATACACTGCACAGTGGGGGAGCACCTGGTGTCCAACCACCATGAACTACCCAGAAATAGCAGTATCTCTTGACAAAGAGTCAATTAGGAAAGATAGCCTAGATGCCAAACAAACACAGATCAAACAGGACTTGGCACGCTGGTCCGCACTTCCGTTAACCCTATGGGTCAGGATCAACATTATTAAAGTGAACAATTTACCCAGATTATTTTATCCCATTACCATGATAGGTTGCTTCCTCCCAAATACCTGGCTCCGTACACTCCAAACCACACTAACCACCTTTTTGTGGAACGGTAAACCCCCATGCAGAGCATTCCACAAACTAACCCAGAGGAAGGAGTTGGGAGGTCTGCAACTCCCTGATCTCCAACTCTATTATCTAGCAAGCCATGCCAGCCAATTCCTATGGTGGCGGGCCCCCAGGGACCAGCACAGGAACACATATACCCCATTGTGGAAGGTAATAGAAACAGACTTATGCCAATCTGCAGATATTAGCATGAAAGCATTATCCTGCATACCACACAAGGCCTTACCCAACAAACTGAAGAACTCACCCATTGGCATCTTGAACCTGGTTTCCAAACAATTACACAACCTCCTGGGTTCTAACCCAAAAGTGGACCCAACCCAACCAATAACCAAAAATCCTAACTTTAAAATAAACACAGCACCCCTACCGCCCAACTTTCTGGGCAATGTAGAACTAAATGCTCTTGGTGTCTTACTGGAAAATGACACCATCCTCTCCCAACTTGCCTTTGAACAGAAAAAGAAACCAACACTAATCCCAGCTGTCCCCTTCCTACAAGTACGACACATGCTCCATGCATCGCCCGGCCCCAAACCATGGAACACAAGTATCTTCACCAAATGGGCCCACCTACTAACTTTATCAACCCAAAGACACACAGTCTCTCTTATCTGTAAAGAACTTCTACATGCCAGCACAGACTAGAGAAGCACAACATGCACATACTGGCAGACAGAATTCCCAGAACTCGAATCACCCACAATCACAGCCACTGTCAGGAGAGGAACTTACAAATACCTGAAATTTGATGAGCTTAGACTTATGCAATTCAACATCAACCACAACTTGTACCTAACCCCAGTTAAGCTCCATAAGATGAGGAAGCTAAACTCTGACAAATGGTCACGATGCCAGACAGACGTAGGCACACTAAAACTTATTTTATGGGACTGCCCAAGGACAAAACCACTATGGGAGCGGGTGAAATCCAACCTAGATCCCTTACTGGGTCTGATGGAAGCCTTCTCCCCCGGGGTCTGTCTTCTGGGCCTAGGCCTAGACAAGCTCATGGGAAACAGGAGATTCCACATTACACTCATCTTGGCAATGGTGAAGAAGCTGATCTTAAAACATTGGCTGGATGAGAAAGTGCCAACCTACAATGAATAGCTCAATACCATTCTGGAGGCACTTAGAACAGAAAAGATGATTTGTTATATGAGCAACAATCCTAAACAGTACCTTAGCAATGGAGCTGGTTAGAAACCCTCCTGCTACAATCAAGAGTAGATCCTGCCTCAAAGCAGAGTACTGATCTGAGCAGGACATGGACGACCCTGGGAAGGGGTGCATAAGAACACAGTGTATATCTAATATACTCGCCCCCCCCCCGGGCTGCAACATGACTGCTGTCAAAAATGTATATCTTCATGTCCAAACTAACTGATCCCTGAATGTTGATGGGACTCAGTGCTTGAACTCTTAATGAAATGTGAGAACTTCCAACTAAAACTGTAAAATGTCTATTGTAGTTTTGTAGAATTATGAACATTTTCAATAAAGCTTACTATTTTCAAAAAAAAAGATGGATGGATGGATGACAGACAGGCAGGTGCATGTATTCTTAACACCTATAGACATTTGAGAGAAAGGTATATGGTTTTAGAGAAAGGATTTTTTTTTTTTTGCATTATGTGTTTATACCCTCCTCCTGTGCTTCACTGCCCCCCACCCCTTCAGGCTCTACAAGTTCTCTTTGTCCCCACTGACCTTAGACAGCCCTCCTCAGGTCCTCAGATCACAGCCGACCCCCGGGATATCCCGGTGTATCCCTATCACCAGGTGGGTCCCCCTCCTTCGAGGTGGAAGGGCACCAGGGAGGAGGAAGGACCCAAGCACACACTCCATTAGGGCCCGGGGATGCTTCTGAGGAATAGGAGTCCCTGGCCAGGCACTGGGGGCACTCCGGGAATGGAGAGACGTCATCTTGGCGGGCAGCAAGCAGATTTTCCACTTTTCCTGTGGGGAGTGACGTCTGACATCAAGGCGTAAGCTGACGTCTGCCACTGCCCCCTTGAACACCGTGCCTCGCCTGTATGCTGCACTCCCAGCCTCCACCAGGAGTCAGCCTACTCGGGTATGCATCCCCTGCCCACCCCCCGGAGAAGGAGAGCTGTCCCTGGACGCTCTATCCTTGTCCTCCCCGGCCGGCTCAGAGAAAGGATTTTGGAGATATTCTGCTCAGTACACCACTTGCCAGCACGATGTACAACTTTCTTATTTATTTTTATTGATGTTGTCATACTTTATTATTTTAACAATTATTTTATCTTTGGAATGTGCAGCAATATGCACTCCATGGGTATGGGAATGTGTTTATTATTACTAAGAGCAAAAGATGTATCTGGTGGAAGACCAGAGTTGCTGAAAGAGTGGAGCAACAGCACTTACTGTAGCACCTAGCTTTACCTTAAAGGTATAATATTTATACTTCTTTTCCTGTTGAAAGTAGCAGGGTAAGTGGGGAGAAAAGATCTGTAAGCAGTGGTTGGGGCACTTTGAAACTTGGTAGGCAGTGACTGGGTTACCATGAAACTTGGGTTTTAAATTGTAACAGGTGGAGTGGGAGAAACTAGGCCAGGACCTTAATCATGGGGTGAGTAGATTCAGGAAGCACTGTGAATCAGATGCTTAACTGGGGGTGGAGCTGAGAGAGACTTTGTGCTTTCTAAAAATTAATTACTACAAGGTGTTTTGCTAGCATCAGCAAATGGACGTAACAAACACACACACACACACATACACACACACACACACAATACTTCCCTCCTGCCCAGGGCTAACTCAATTTTTATAGTCTCTAGGGGGTGACTAACAGTAAATAGATACTTCCTGTGGAAGTAGGAAGGGAGGGTTCACCGGAACACACAGAAACAGCTACAGGGCACAAAGGCAGCTAAGCAGGGGTGTTTCTCTACTGACAGAAAATAGAGAAGGGAGGAGAGAAAGATGAAGAGAGAGAGAGAGAGAGAGAGAGAGAGAGAAACAAAAATATCCTAAATCAGGGAGGACACTTACAGACATGATGAGAGTGGTGCAGTGCAATGGCTGTGGGGCAGCAGTCTTCAGGGAGACTTTCTGGAGGGCCTCAGTGCTATCCCATCTGCAGGCACCTCTCTGAGTTGAGGGTAGAGGTTTCTCATCTCTAGTCCAAGTTGGCCGGGATTCAGGGGCCTCCTTCCCTGCCCAAGGACTGCCAAGTCTGCCCCCATTGCCTCAATGGTTGCCAAGGAAGAGGAGTGACTGGATGATGGTGGACTCAGGAAGGGTGAGGGCAATGAGGAAAAGATGCATCCCTCCTATGGTTCCACTCCATAACTAATATGCTGCTCTGGCAGGGTGGGACTGTCCCAGAGGTATCTACAGTGGTAACCAAGGAAGATGTGGGTGCCCTACATGGCGGAGACCCCAGGGGAGGAGGCAGAGGACCCTGGAGGAGGAGGAGGAGGAAGCAACTCTTGCTGGGGGGTCCTATCATCAGGGGGGTAGACTTGAAGTCAGGAGGGGAGGGAGTGAGGGAGGTCAAGTGCCTACCTGGAGCTACAGCTTAGAGGGATGGACAGTGCATCCTAAGAATTACTAGGGTAGCAGGATGGGAGGGTGAGCTAGATGTCATTGTGAACCTGGGAATGAATGACCTGGTAAGTGGTGAGACTAGGGTAGTGCAGGAGCAGTTCAGGAAGCTGGAGAGGGGTCTTAGACAGGTGGCATGCTCTATAACCTTTTCAGAGGTGTTACCCATCGATGGCAAGGAGAAGAACAAGTACTCTGCACCAAGAGATTCAACACATGGCTGAAGGACTGGTGCAGAGCAGAGTGATTCGGCTTCACTGGGGACTGGGGTTCCACCTGGATGGATGTAGGCCTGTACAGGGTGAACCAGGATCCTCAGTGAGAAGTTTAAATGTTTCATCAGCAAGCATTTAAACTAGCCAAGGTGGGGCCGGAAATAAGTTGGGTGAAGCAAACAGCAATGGTATAGACAGCAGAGAGGACCCTAAGGTTGAGAAATCACCAAAGATAACTAAACCCAAAATAGGTAAAAATGCAGAGAAAAGGCAGAATGGGAGTAAGGAAAAGAGGGTACTGGAGGAAAGACATGGGGATAGAAGGGGAGTTATTAGGAGAGGAGACAGTAAAAATTGGTGAGCCATGTGCACAAATGCCTGCAGTCTTGGAAACAAAATCTTGAACCTAGTGGCCCTTATGGCTGAGGTGGACCTGGACATTGTTGCTGTTACCCAGACTTGGTTCACAGGGAACTATGACTGGGATATGACAATACCAGGTTACACTTTATTCAAGAGGGACAGGGTGGGTAACAAGGGAGGAGGAGTGGCTATCTATGTCAGTGAAGGAATTAAGGCAACTGAGGTACAGAGAATGCGGGTAGAGGAGGAGGCACTGTGGATCACCCTGGAGATGAGAAATGGCACTTCCATTAACACTGGTGTGACCTACAGACCTCCTGCACAAGGGGAAGAGCTGGACAGAATACTGTAGAAGCCATCCACAGAATGACAGCTAAAGGGGAGGTGCTGCTGGTAGGAGACTTCAATCTACCAGATGTGAATTGGAGCAACCAGGCAGCAGCCTCAGCCAGGAACACATACATCCTGGAAGCCCTGCAGGGGGCATGCCTAAGACAGCTAGTGATGGAGCCCACCCAAGAAGGATCAACTTTGGGCCTGGTACTCACCAACGGGGACAGAATTATAGACATAAAAGTGAGGAGCCATCTGGAATCAAGCAATCACAGTTCAGAGTGGTTCAATGTGAGAACAGCAGAAAAGTCATACCACACAAAAGCAAGGGTCCTGGATTTAAGGCAGGCAGACTTTGCAAAGATGGAGGAATGCCTTAGGAAATCACTGGCAGGGAAGGAGAAAAGGGGGGGCGAAACGATGAGAGAATCTTAAGGAAGCCATAGGGGAGGCAACAAGTCATTGCATTAGGCAAATAAGCAAAACAAAGAGAAAGAAAAAAGCACTACGGTTCTCAAAGAAAGTGGACGAGAAGGTAAGGGCGAAAAGGGTAGCATTCAGGAGGTACAAGGAGATACAGAGGGAGGAAGACAGGTAACTGTATCTGGAAAAGCAGAGGGAGGCAGGGAAAGCAGTCAGGAGCACAAAGGCACAAACAGAAGAAAAAATAGCCTAGGCAATAACAAAAGGGGGACAAGAACTTTTTAAACTAAGTTAGTGAAAGAAAAGAGACTAAGAGTGGTATTGTGAAACTATAAGGGGAAGAGGGAAAGTGTGCAGACAGGAAACAAGAAAAAGCAGAAATCCTGAACAAGTATTTTGGTTCAGTATTCCCAGAAGAAGGGGAAGGGAGGGACCAAAGTTAGGCGACGGAAGCACCACTGGGAGGGAGGTGGACACTAGTCCACTTAAGGAAGAGAGAGTCTTAAAGGAACTCACTAATCTGAGAATGGACAAGGCAATAGGGTTGGATGGGATACAACCCAGAGTATTAAAAGAACTCAGGGAGGTGCTGGCAGCACCACTGACAGCCTTGCTCAACAGTTTGCTGGAAACAGGTGTGGAACCAAAGGACTGGAGGAGGGCGAATGTGGTGGTAGTAAGTAGTAAAATATTTATTCATATAAGATTCATATGAATTGGGATTGACTCAATTGAGTTACACTCATTTACAACGAGGTCCACAGCACTTTTAAAACAAAATTATTCCAAACACATTCATGAATCACTTATATACAATAAAAAAGTCATAAAATGATGACAAAATATAATATTTAATAACTATAACTTCATCCTAAACTTCAGCAAAAGGTTACAATCTCTTAATATTAGCTATAGAACAACCAGCATTGCTTAGTTTACAAAATTCTTCTCTTATCCATAGTTACATTCTCTTACCCTCAACTGAACTAAAATTACCCAATTACCCATCTGCCCCTGGTCCTAACCCATCTAATAAGTTCAAACTATAAAGGCAAACAACATTGTCTTGAATTACACAACTCGTTTCTAAACCAAGATTTTATTCCTTTCCGAGATTTATTCACATCTACCACTCTCAAGTGTGTGGGTATCTTATTCCAGCCTTGTGATCCCCTGTAACACATAGACTGGCAGCCAATCTCCAGGCTGCACTTAGGTATTTCCAGGTCCGATACTTTAACAGATCTTAATGAGTCAAGTTTAGTCCTATAAACTAAATTATCAAAAATGTACCCTGGAAGTTTGCCTAACAGGCCCTTAAATATGAAAGCCACCAGGTGCTCCTGGCTGCTCTCATTTCATTTCTGCCATCCCAACTGATTGCATAGATAGCACTTATGGGTTAAGTGAGGAGCCTCCAGAATAAATCTGGCAAGGCTATCGTGGCAAGCATCTAATTTTTTAAGGTTTCCCTTTTTCCCACAGGAGTAGAGAATATCTCCATAATCAAACATAGGAATGATCATGGCATTCACCACCCTTCTTCTAATTTTTATTCTCATACAAGATTTTGCCCCATACAGGGCTCCCAATCTGTTGCTCACATTTTTTAATAAATTATTAATATGGGTACTCCAACATAGGGAATAGTCTAACCATAGGCCTGGGTATTTATAGGATTGCACCTGTTGGATCAGGGTTCCCCCAAGGGTAACCACCCCAGGGCCAAATTTTTCCTGCAAATCGCACGTAAGGTGGAAAATCATGGATTGTGTTTTCTTTGCATTTAATACCAGTTTGCTGTTCTCAAAAAAAACTTGTAACTCATTAAATGCTTTGTGTAGCTTGATCTGTATCATATTTAATGTATGATCTGGAGCATAAATAACAGTGTCGTCCACATAAAGATAATATGACACCGATGGATCTGAAAAACACAGTCCATTTACGTGTATATTAAATGAGTGGTCCCAGGATGGTGCCCTGGGGGACCCCCGATCCAACATGAAGCAACCCTGAGGCCCAATTATCCATTGAAACCATCTGACTTCTGCCCAGCAAATATGGTGCCAGCCACCTCTGACCTGATCCCACCAACCCAAGTAATGCCACCCTGGACAGGAGCACATCATGGTCCAAGAAATCAAATGCCTTGGATAGGTTGACAAATATAGCACCCACCAGAGTCCTCCTGTTCAGAGCCACCTGCACATCCCCCACCACCTTGACAAAGGCTGAGGTGGTACCATGGCACTGTCAAAATCCCAACTGCATGCCACTGATTAGGCCCAGGGAATCTAGATATTCCTTAAGTTGAACCCCCATCAACTTTTCAAATATTTTTGATGTCTGAGACAAAAGCTAAACAGGATAGTAATTACTCATCTCAGTCTTATTACCCCCATTCAAAATAGGTATTACCTTTGACTGTTTCCATGCCACGGGGTATTCTCCTATACTTAGTGAAAAGTTAAATAAATATGCCAGGGGGTAAGCTATGACTGGTGTGGCATATTCTAACAACCTGGATGGAATGTCATCCAGGCCGATGGCTTTTGATGTATTAAAATTCAACAGTTCTTTGGCCACAGTTTCAACCATTATCTTTGTAAATGCAATCGATTTTATAGGGCCATGCTCTGCTACTTGGTGGGCTCCTGGTGTGTTTGATGGTCCTGGAAGATCCAATACCACCATTTTGCTAAAATAATCGTTAAACTGATCAACTACCATTTGTGACATTGGGGTCATTTGTCCTTCAATGTTAAATACATTGGAAGTATTATTTCCCTGACCTTTCAATAGGAGATTAATTGTTCTCCAAAAGTCCTTTGGATGTTGGGTACAACTATTATCCAATAAATAGGAACAATGCCTCTGTTTAGCATTCCTAACCTCCCTAACATAAGAGTTTCAAAGTATTTTATAATTATCCCAATCCTGCTTGTTACCACTTCTTTTAGCCTGACACCAAGCCTTACCCTTAGTTAATTTATGCTTCCTGAGTTCATTTGTGTACTATAGAGCATTATTTTGTTTCAAGACCCTGGTTTTTATAGGGGCATCCTTATTACAGGCCATCAAAAATTCACTAAGAAAGTATTCCCATGCCTCATCTATGGTGGGGATTAACTGAATGCATTTCCAGTCAATGTTACCGAAATCCAACATCAAATTAACGTAGTCAAATGTCTTAAAACTATGACAGCTGATACATCTATCGTTCTCTGGTTTCAAAAGTCTATTCCTAATACAAAAAATGAACTGATGGTCTGAGATTGGTTCTGGCAAAACTCCACCATCTATGATGTATTTGTAAAAATTAAATCCAAGGTCGTGGAGGTTGCATTGTGTGCTGTATTAATTCTTGTTGGCTCATGGATTAACTGAGTGAGTCCCAGATTTTTCTGCAGGTCAACGAGCGGATGGAACTCGTTGATATTTTCCCAGTTTGAATTAAAATTGCCAGCCACTAATATTTTATGGCTGTTATTAAACTCAAAAAGTAAGTCCTGTAGGCAGACAAAAACCTGGGAACTAACCTTTGGTGGACAGTAGACCCCCACCACAAGAATTTTCTTGTTATATGGCAACCTCAGCTCTAATGCCAGCAACTCCAAGAGGCACAGGTCCTTATCTACATCTATTTGAGTCAAAATTAAGGTTAATTGTCAGTAAATCAAAACCTCCCCTCCCCTCCCTCCCTTTTATTTCTATCCCTGCACCATAGGCTGTACTCAGGAATATTTAATAGGGAATCTTCCATTTTACTATTTAACCAAGTTTCAGTTATTATTACAACATCTGAGTTATGATCTATTACCCATGTGCTAATTAAATCAAATGTATTCAGCATGCTTCTAGCATTAAAATGGATTAAAGGGGAACTGTCATTTACAGGGTTTCTTAATGTCTGAAAGCCCATAAAAAGCTAATTTGAGAGAGCCGTTGTGTTTATCTGTGAGTCTTTGCAGTCCAGAGTTATTTATATGTAAATCGACCTGTAATTAAGGGCTGGGGCAGCCATATGTTTTAGGCTCCTGACAGGAAATGATGTCACTGAGGGTCTTGGCCCTCCATTAACTGTAGGTTAAATAAGAAATCATTTGTTTTATTAAGTATGTTTTAAAGTGTTATAACATTTTCTACATTTATAATAATTGTTTTGTATGTGCATTGAAACTAGTGAGTTATCATCTTTACATTTCAAACTGTTACTAAAAATAATCCATCTTTAGGATTGCTTTAACCTCTAGGCCAGTGGTTCTCAAATGGTGAGATCACCCTCCCAAGGGAGGCCCCAGCTTGTTCCAGGAGAGGCCCAGTCAAGTCTGAAAATGTACAGTATTTAAATTTTAAGTTTTGGCTGTTTTGTGTGAAAGGATAAAACAAATTAAATATGGATAATTGCAGGTGAGATTCTTTACTTATCCACAAATTTGTGACCAGGAAGTCCCCATTGAGCCAGAGCTTGTTTATAGGTATGTATTTATATGTCAATTAATGCCTGGGGGAGGCATGCTGAGTCAAGGCTTGTTTCTACAATAGGTATTTATATGCAAATTAGTGGCTTGGAAAGGCACAGTGATCTGATGCATGTTTTCAGGTGTGACCTGAGGTAAAGGTACAGGAAGTTACCTAACTGCAGGGTAAGAGGGGGAGAGATGAAGTGGCTAGATTAGTTGTTCCAGACAGAGAGGAAACAGAGTAATAAGGGCCCAAGAGTCAGAAAAGTGGAGTGACAAGTATAACCTGGGGTGCTGGGTCAGGGATAGAGAGCAATAAGATGAATAAAAAGAGAATACACTCAGTTAACTTTATTAGTTTCACTTTATTCCCAGTATACTGTGCAAAGTAGAATTTATTTTTTTCTGTGGGGAGGGCCAAGATTTTTTCCAAATTTGAGGGAGGCTCAAAATCTTTTTCATGGCTTGGGGAGGCTCACTATCAAAAAGTGTGAGAACTAATGGCATAGAGGGATAACCACTTCTCTTTTTCTACTTGTGATGCCCCTTCCTATGCATCCCAGTATCCCCCTGGCTCTCCTTACCGACTTTTCACATTGCTTACCTACCTTTCGGTCATCTGATATGACTACCCCCAGGTCCCTTTCCATTTTTGTTGTTGTTAGTACCTCCCCTGCTATTGTGTACTCTTCTCCTGGGTTTTTGTTTCCCAGGTGCATTAATTTGCACTTGTTTGCATTGAATCTAAGTTGCCATATGTCTGACCATTCCTCCAACCTTGCCAAGTCCCTTCTCATCTTTTCTACTCCCTCTTGTGTATCAACTCTGTTACAGATCTTTGTGTCATCTGCAAAGAGGCATACCTTTCCCTCCAGACCCTCTGCAATGTCTCCTATAAAGATGTTAAAGAGGACTGGACCCAGTACTGAACCCTGAGGTACTCCACTAGTAACCCCCCTTTCTTTGGAATGTGTTCCATTCATTATTACCTTCTGTGTCCTGTTGTGCAGCCAGTTTGCTACTCAGTCTACCACCCTGGGACCCACTCTCAGGCTGGCTAACTTGATTATTAATCTTTTGTGCGGGACTGTGTCAAATGCCTTGCTAAAGTCTAGGTATGCCATATCCACAGCCCCTCCCTGGTCTATTACTTTGGTCACCCAGTCAAAGAAATCTATTAGATTCATCTGACATGACCTTACTGCTATAAATCCATGCTGCTTTGGGTCCTGTGCCCCGCTGGCCTCTAGGTACTCAACAATTCTTTCTTTCAGAAGTGATTCCATCATTTTCCCTACCACTGAGATCAAACGTACAGGTCTGTAGTTTCCTGCTTCTGCCTTGCTCCCACTTTTGTGAAGGGAAATCACATCTGCCCTCCTCCAGTCCTCAGGTACCACCCCATCCTGCCATGATTTGTTAAAAAGCGTGGTCAGTGGTGTCACTAAGTCCTCCCTTAGTTCTTTTAGGATTCTGGGGTGCTGTTATTGCCCTTGTCTATTTTTCTATTTACCCCTGTCCTGCCCTTTGTTGAGCTCTGTACCTCAATGTTTACCTTACTACCTGCCATGTTTTGTGGGGGGGAGGCTTGAAATTTCCTACCTCTTATCAGCACCTCCCACTTGGCTAGTTTAAAAGCTTGCCAAGGAAGCATTTAAACCTGACACCTAGGAGCTTGGTTCCCTTCGTGGACAGATGCAGACCATCGTGCCAGTATAGACCTTTATCTCGCCAGGTGGACCCCCAGTCCCCAATGAAGCCAAAGCCCTGTGCTCTACACCAGTTTGCAACCATTCATTAAACTGCATGGTGTGCAGTACCCTAGCCTCACCCCTGCCATGGACTGGCAGCACCTCTGAGAAGGTTACCGTGCTTGCTACCCATCTGAGGTCCCTCCCCAACTCCACAAATTCATTCTGCACTGCACTGATCCCATGCCTAGCTAGGCATTTGTCCCAAGGTGGACAATTATATCTAGTTCCCTCTCCTGTGATGCTGCTTCTGCAATCCTGAGGATTCACTTCCTGTCCTTCCAAGCCATGGCACCAGACAGGCACCTTACTTCCTTCTCCTCTCCCTTCCCCAGTTTTACCCCCTAACAATTGAGTCCCCTATCAGAAGCTGTTTCCTTCCCCTGTGGTGTCCCTTGCCACCCTTTTGTGGGTCTCCCTTGTGGATGTCCTCAGCATTCTCCTGGGTCTCCACTGAGGGTGCCATCATAGAGGAACCTTGCTCTGCCAGAATGGCACATGATTTGTACAGAAGTACAACTAGGGGGCTTTGCCTCTGGTCCACCACCCGCACCCTCCCAGGACCCACTGTGGTACAACTGCTCTTCATACTTGGCAACCTCTGATGCAGTGGTTGTGGCAGTGGTGCTCTTTGGGTGGGGGAGGCCTCCTTAGTCCTTGCTAGTTCAGCCTGGAGGTGGGCAACCTCCTCCATCAGAGCTGACAGTTGCCTGCAAATAGGACAGCAATGCAGCTTCCAGAATGTCTCCTGGAAAACTGCTGCCCCACAGCCAGTGCATTGCACCACTCCCCACATGTCCCTCTCCCTTATAATATACAATATGTGATATATATATATATATATATATATATATATATATATTTTTTTTTTAATTATTATACAGGGAGATTAAGTGACTTGCTCTGGTCACACAATATGCAAGTAGAGCATGTCAGAATCAAAACCCATTCTGCTGGATGAGCAAAGCTTGTTCACAGCTCTTTGCTTTAACATCTAAGCTGTACTGCCAGCTGATAATCAAAAACTGCACATTTCAAGGCTGGCCCCATGATGCCAGGCCAGTAGGTACGTAGCCACATTTGCATCTTGTAGATCTGAGTTCATACCTGAAATTGTAAGAGAAAAGGCTGTAAGACAGCAAATGGAAAAAGACAGAAGTTGGTACCGTGGCAGCCCCAGAAATCTGTACTGACATGAACACAGACAGGGTTTAGAAATCCTGACATGGGGCTCTAATACCTGTTGGCACCACAGAGACAGCCTTGAGATGTGTAGTTTTTGATGATCAGCTGGCAGTATAGCCCAGAGGTTAAAGCAATCCTGAAGATGGATTATTTTTACTAACAGTTTGAAATGTAAAGGTGCTAACTCACTAGTTTCAATGCACATACAAAACAATTATGAATGTAGAAAGTGTTGTAATAACGGCTTTAAACACACTTAATAAAAGAGACAATTTCCTATTTAACCTACAGTAAATGGAGGGTCAAGACCCTTGGTGACATCATTTCCTGTCAGGAGCCTAAACCATATGATTGCCCATAGCCCTTAATTATAGGCTGATTTATTTATGAATAACTCTGGACTGCACAGACTCACATATACTGTAAACACAATGGTTCACTTAAATTAGCTTTTTATGGGCTTTGAGACATTAAGAAACCTGTGGACGACAGTTCCCCTTTAAAGTAAATCCCTGCCCCAATCTGGTAGGAGTACCCAGTTTGTCATCTAAATTAAGTTGCTCGATGTTTGTTTGTTTGTTTTATTTATTTATACTGATAGGACCATGAGCCAAAAATGACCCTTTTTCATGGGCGCTCAGTGTACAAATAACAGTTAAGTACAATATAAAATACATAAAACTTAAAAAGAAAATGCAAATAAAAAAGAAATATACACATACAAATACATATAAATATGTCTCAACATTATCATTCAATAACATTTACATTTACACTCTGTAAAAAGATACTCTTTCAACCTATGCCTAAAAGAGCAAAGGAAAGGGTTCACGCAGTCAAAAACAGACTGTATTGTATTAGGAAAAGTAGGTAACATGTAAGATAATGTCTTTTGTCCAAGGGAAGTTAATTTGGTTCTGGGGTAAATTACTCAAAAAGGGTTGTTCATTTCCTCAAAAGTGGGAGCAGGGAGGAGGCTGGCAATTACAAGCCAGTCAGCCTCACCTCGGTGGTGGAGAAACTAATAGGATCACTACTAAAAGAAAGGTTTGTGATATATCTCAAATCCAACAGAGTACAGGATCCGAAGCAGCATGGATTCACACCAGGAAGATGTTGTCAAACAAATCTGATAGATTTCTTTTGACTGGGTATCTAGGAAGGTGGATCAGGGTGGAAGGGGTGGATGTGGCCTACCTGGATTTCAGCAAGGCCTTCAACATCGTCCCACGTAGGAGGTTAGTAAACAAGCTGAGCATCCTGGGATTGGGTCCCAGGGGGTAAACTGGGTCAAAAATTGTCTGAGTGACAGGATGCAGAGGGTGGTGGTGAATAGAGTTCAATCCAAAGAGAGGGGATAACAAGTGAGGATCAGTGCTTGGACCAGTCTTCTTTAATGTCTTCATAAGCGAGATTGCAGATGGGCTAGAAGGGGAGGTGTGTCTCTGCAGATGACACAAAGATCTGCAACAGGGCTGACAGTCCAGGAGGGGTAGAGAAAATGAGAAGGGACCTAAGCAAGCTTGAGGAGTGGTCAAGGGTGTGACAGTTAAGATTCAATGCAAAGAAATGCAAGATCATGCATTTGGGGTACAGAAATGCAGGGGAGGAGTACATGATGGGGAGGGTACTGATGACCACCAAACAGGAAAGGAACCTAGGAGTAATCATATCTGATTATCTAAAGGTTACCAAACAATGTTAGAAGGCTGAGAGGAGAGCCAGTGGAATGCTGGGGTGCATAGGGAGATATATCTCCAGCAGAATGAAGGAGGTGGTGGTGCCGCTGTATAGAACATTGGTAAGACCTCATCTAGAGTACTATGTCTAGTTCTGGAGGCCACATCTCTGGAAAGACATAGAGCAGAAGCAGTTCAGAGACAAAATGGTGCAGGGGCTGCACCAAAAGTCATAAGAGGGGAGACTGTATTTCCTGGAGGAGAGGAGAGAGAGGGGAGAAAGAGGGCATATGATAGAGACTTTCAAATACCTCAAGGGTGTAAATAAAGTACAAGAGGATAGCATTTAAACAAAAGAAGATGTTCAAGAACAAAGGGCCATGATATGAAGATAGAGGGGGTAGACTTAGGGGTAATGTGAGAAAGTATTTTTTCATAGAAAGGGTGGTGGATGCATGGAACAGCCTCTTGGCAGAGGTTGTTGGGGAAAAAACAGTAGGGGATTTCAAAAACACATGGGACAGACATAAAGGAACTCTAGTAATAGGAAAGAGAGGGTAAGCTGCAGATCATTTAGGATCTGTGGTATTTGAAACAGGTAGAGAAAAGGGGCAGACTAGGTGAGCCAAGCGGTCCTTATCTGCCATCAAATTCTATGTTTCTATCTCAGTATGCTTTTCTTCTGACCAGAAAACATGCAGTATGCTTGTTTGATATGTGAAAGTAAAGTGAAACAACTTTGGTAGAACTTCTCCAGGGCTTAAAGTGGGCTGACTCTCGCAGGATCTCAGACCCAGCAAACAATTATTGTGGAATTTAAGGGTGGTCACCATCTCACAGGGTCTCAAAGCAAGGCTCTTACTCCATGTTTATTTCCCTTAACATGATTTCAAGAGAGTAGTATGAGCCTTAGTTCCTTTGTCCCTTAATTTCCTACAGTATCTGTATATTTCTTTATATTTAGTGCCTGTGTTTTGACTCATTGCCGAAAAACTGGATAGTAATGAAAAGGCAAATTCCACACTATGAAGGAAAAACGGACTTCCACAGTAGTAGCCCATGTATCTTTTTATAGTTATGACCCTTAGAGACCTGGCAGTTTTTTTCTGCACACTTTATGCACTAAGCCTGTCCAAGTATTAGAAATGAAGGCAAGCATTTTGTTAAAGTGGAAAGTTTGCAATTTTTGTAGGTTTTCCATAGTGCTGGGACTGTGACTTAAATACAATTTTTGCTATATTTATAATTACAGGTCTGCAGCTGTAATAGGCCCATCTGTGGTAAATGAAAAAAGCTACGACATTTGAAATGTGGGCCTCCTTGCTCAAGGGAACCCTCTGTTGTACTGTAGTTGCATTTGATTCTGGACAACATCCAAGAGTAAAGCTTTTTCTAAGAGTATTTGTTATGTAGAGCTATACGAATCTGCACATGAACTAAATGAACGTTAATTAGTGTTTGTATTTATATTATACAATTTATTCTTATAAAATGACTAAGAAAACTGTTTCTGATTGTTTAATCACAGTAAGTTATTAAATATCCTGGCTCTGGAATAAAGAACTTCTTCAAACTAGACAAACTCCAGGAGAGTGGTTCAGGCATGAAATGGCTCCATGTGAGGCAGTAGGAAATCTCACTGTACCACAAAGTTATTATATGTAGCCTGGTAAACCTCAAGAGTCTACTGTGTATTAACTGAGGTGTCAGTAGGAATGTTTGACTGTTTAATCTTTTTTTCTGGTGCTCTTTGAAACTTTTTAGGTTCTGTCACTTTCATAAGCCAATGATTTGTGAATCACATATTGTGTACAGGTAAGACTTTTTGCTACTTTCATTGTTTCAAGAAATCCATGTTCTCACACAGGGTTATCCCTGATTGGATTACATCTGGTCTAAGGACAGCCTGAATACCTAGACACACTGTTTGATCAAAGGTGTCTGGGAAGTCTGGGAGAAATGCATCAGTGACTAAGAGAAGAGATTAATGCCACAGAGAATGGTCCTCAGGACACATGAATGCATTATTATCCAATCCAATGCTGCTTATTCTGCTAAAATGTCAAGGTGCAGGATGTCAAGCAATAACTTTGTTGGGACATGTAAATGCAGAAATGTGTTTCAAAAATGGTGCGAAAGATAGGGATAAGTCAAACATTATTTTCCCTGACAGTGTCGGACAACTATAATCAGAGAGTTCCTCTAGTGTGTGGTATCTACTCTGTACTATTCGAATGTATTTTCAAAAATATAGATATGCCTTATACTAACTTCTCACACTCTAGAATGTGAAAACATTTGATAAAGTGGGCACTTCAGGCTAGTGACCTCCCAAAAATGATATCAACAAAACCATTATCAAACTGGAAAAATGCTGTCCACTTTCCATCATATATGATGTATTCAGCAGTTACAAAGCATATTAAATATGAAGGGCTTTCCAAGTGGTCTGGTTGTTAGTGCCATGCTGATATCAGTGATCTGTTAGCAGACACCTTTGCATGTGGCATATTGTTGCTTCAAAGCCTAACTGACAAAACAGCTGATCTAAAGTGTGAACGCCATGTCATGGATGTTGTTGGACTTCAGATTTTCAAGTGACTAGACAAACTTCATAAAAGATTTGCACGTTGAGCATTTTGAATGTGTTTAAAGTGAAGGAAATATTTTCAATTTCTATATAAGTGAACCAAGATATAGCTGGAGTTTTCCTGTGCAGTATAAAATAAAATCCTTTTTACTGGACGGACTATGATCTTAGTGATACAGTACTATTGTTGAAAATCATCAAATACAATCAACAGCTGAAGATCCACTTAAGGAGGGGCCATGTAGAATATTACCATCTTAATATGTGAAGGTCTGAGAACATTTGGAACAGATGTTGTATTCCTGTGCCATTTGTGATTCATCAGGTCATGAATCATCTGCACTGGTTGCTGCAATGAAATATGAGGTAATCTGATGATGTAAAGATAACAGAAAACTGAATGATAGATTTACTGAGTAGGTAACAGTAAGCTGAAATGACTGAATAGGACAAAAGTACATTTTTGTTCCTGTTAGTATTTTCTAAATGCAGCTGCATGCTTTTCCTGTTGACTAATGCTCCAGCCACCTTTTCAAGACTTTATGGAGAAGTGTATGGCAGAGCGTAACCTGCATGAGCATATCATAAAATCTAAAACATCACCCAGGAAACAGACAAAATTAAAGAAATGAAGTGTTACTTCTTCAGAAGGAAATACCCCAGTAAAACATGATCTGATGGACACATTTTATATCTGTGAAACCTCAAGTCCAGTTAGGGCAGAATCTAGGGACTTATGTGTATTTGCACTGGTTGTAGTTTTGGTACTGACCCTTGTTGCCAATCTGAACTGTTCAAGAGTTTTGTTTTCAGGTGTCTTAGGACAGATAGAAAAACTGAAACCCAAAGCTGTTCTTCAAGTAACAGAATTAAGTTTCCTGAACCAACAGAAATTAAAGCCATTCACAATGTAATTCAGACTATTCGGGCACTCTTTAATTTGATAAAAATCTTCAATACTAAATTGGACTCTCTGGTTCAAAAAAATGAAATAAAGAAACATGAAATAATGGAGGTAAAGTTTGAGATCTCAAAGATAAAATTAGATTTAGTCAACAAAGATGAAGAAAGTGGCCCCTACGGTGATCCTACTTCTAATTAACACCTGAGTATAATTGCTCTGAACAAAAAATCAGAAATCTTTAAAATCATCATCATCAATTTTATTTATATTAAGCACCCTTCTAGTGCTCGGGGCCCCTGTACAAATGACATAAAATCACAATAAAATCAGCCGCAACAAACACATAAAATCATCATAAAATACAGCTCATATTCAGTTCACACTTAATTTTACTACATTCAGCAACTTATCTCCTGAAAAACCTGAAGAAAAGGGTGTATCTTTAGGGCTGATTTAAAATTCTGGATGGTCAGGCTATCTCATATCCAACGAGGTAGAGGAAAGGCAAAAGAACAGGCTCCAGATGTTTTTAAATGCACCCTGGGAATCTCTAAGAATCCTTCGGAGGATTGGAGCATGCAGGGAGGACAGTAGGGTCACAGGAGATCTTGCAGATATTGAGGTTGCTGGTCATGTAGGGCTTTATAGATCAATAATGTGACCCTGAAGGTGATCCATCACTCTACTGGCAGCCAGTGCAGTTCATGCAGCACAGGTGTTATTTGACTGGATCTAGGGGCCCCAGTCAACAAACTGGCTGTCATGTTCTGCACCAGCTGCAAGTGACAGATATCCACCCCTGGTAGCTCTAGCTTACCAAATGACTTAAAGTACAAAACCATCAGGCTGACCGGCTTACAATTTCTGTGATGTGGGATGCCAGGCCTCATGCAGCACAGAAACAGAAACATAGAGAAATAGAAATTGACACCAGAAAAAGGCTTCTTGGCTTATCAGGTTTGTCCATCCCTAGCTATGTTATGAATAACCTAGTGGTTGCTCTCAACCCCTCCCCTGCAACCCTCACCAGCCACAAATGCTTATCCCATCCACACTTAAATTCCTCTACTGATTCGGCACAGACCACATCCCTTAGTAGTTTATTTAACTTCCCTATCACCCTCTCCATAAAGAAATATTTCCTGTCATCCATCCTGTCATTCAAACTGGTCAGTTTCATTGAGCTCCCCTCATACCCATGTTCCCAATAACTGTGAGTAGGTCTCTGCTTTCCACTGTGTTTATCCCATGAATAAACTTGTATGTTTATATGATGTCCCCTTCTCCCTACTGGGCTCCAGTGTGTACATGATGAGGTCCTAGTAGCCTCACCATGTAGAACTTCACTTGCTGCTCCTGAATCATCTTAGTTACCCTCCTCTGCACCACTTCGGTTCTATCCATATCCTTTCTTAAGTGCCTACTCAAATACTCAAAATGTGGCTGCACTAGGGATCTGTACGGGGGGAGTATCACCTTCCTCCTTCTACTGCTGATCCCCCCCACCTATGCATTCTGCTGATATTCCCCACCACTTTGTTGATCTACACAGATTTTTTTAGGTTGTCTAAAATTATCACCTCAAGGTGACATCCTCCAAAGGTACTTCTAATGCAAAAGCACTATAATTTTCTTACTAGCATTTGAAACAGACTGTGATGTGGTCATACTCCTGGCACATCTAAACATTTAGAGCAAACCATGTCCATATGTACAGTATCTGTATGTGGCTGCAACTAACTGGAGCAGGAGGAAATAGTTTGAAGCCTGGAAGGAAAAGATAATGGAGCTTGTGGGACATTTGCTACTCCCTTCCCTGCCAAATGCTTGGTCTCTTTCAGTAACCAGAAGAGTCTTTTTATGATTCAGATCAGCTACAGAATTTTCTGATTGTTAAAAAGCAGAACAGAGTAAAGAGGGTATATAAGAAACCCAAAGAGGAGAAAAGGAAGCTGAGCCAGATTAGTAACTGTTCCTGACTCAAAATCAGCAGGCATGGAATTGAGCCTAAACTACTCAAGAATGTAACTTATGAGCTTGCCCCCCCCCCACCTCCGTTGTCCAACTTATCAATTTACCCTGTCATCTGTTGTGATGCCTGATGTCTGGAAAAACTCCCGTGTAGTGCTTGTCTTGAAGAAAGTAGACTGATTAACTACTACAGGCCCATCACCAAACTTCCAAATTTAAACAAAATCCTTAAGAAAATCATCTCCTCCCAGCTTACCAATTATTTCACTGTCATGATTTCCTGTCTCCCATGCAACATGGCTTCTGTAAGGGGCACAGCACCACTAGTGTCCTGCTCACTCTCACCAATCATGTATCCTCAGGCATGGACAAAGGTAGCCTCACAGGTGCAGTTTTCATTGACTTCACACAGGCTTTTGACCTTGTTGACCACTTTCTACTCTGTGACGAACTTGACAGTCTGGGTATATCTCCCATTACACTCCCTTGGTTCAACAATTATCCATCGGACAGATTGCAGAGAGTTGAATTTGGACCCTCCCTGTCTGTACCTGCTCCCACACTTTCAGGGGTCACACAAGGATCTATTCTGTGTCCCCTTTTATTTGCCCAATGTAACTCCCCAGCAAGATCCAGTGCCCCCAGCATGGTGTTCCCTAGTATGTCAGTAAGGTGCCTCTTATAGGTTAGGTGACAATGGGAGGAAGGTAAATGACGTGGCAGGAACCCCATAAAAATAAACTGCTTCCCTGCAGTTTAAAATAATTATTTTCCTTGTTCTCCAGCCTGCCAGGCAAGGTGGCATGAGCCTGTGCCAGTCCTAAGGTCCAACTCACACTGGACAGCTGTTTGCCTCCCTAGTTGTTAGGGACTCGGCATCCCAAACACCAGGGAGGATTCTGAAAGTGGCCAGTAGTGGCCATTGGGAAGTTTTGTACTGGCCAGCAAGGAGTGCTGTTGGGGAAGCGCTGTCAGATGCCCCAAAGAAAAAGAAAAGAAGAAGTATCGTGGCCAAAGGGAGAGAGGGAACGCATGGAGGTAAAAGTTAAAAAGGTAGTACCTGCAATCCTCCTCTCATCCCTATAGTAGTTGCGGTGGCCCAGCAGTGTTGGCGGTTCAGCAGTGCTGGCAGGTTCCCCTGTAGCAGCCAGTCAGCCACAATGTGGGCTCTGTATAGCCCTTTTTGTTGTTTTTATTTTAAAAAGTAAAAGTAATTTTGGTCCCTCAGTGGTGGCACCCATAAGCTGGGCCTCATCTTTGAAGCAACGCATTGGAAGGAGCAGTGGGCACATCAAGGCCCCCAAAGGAAGACCGCAGCCTGTCTGCTGCCAGCACATACTTCACCCCCACCTCCTTTTCCTCTTTACTTCTCCCCCGGGTCGGGGCAGTGAGACAGCTGCAGAGCCATTGGACAGGTACTGTCTGACTGGACTATTTATTTTAAAAGTAATGTAAAAAAATATTTTCTGCACTGGAGGGTGCAGCAAGGGATGGCCACAGCCGAGGTTGGGGCTAGAACAAGGCCCCAGGGACTCAGGAACACCTGTGGGCAGGTGCTCTGAAATTTATGCAAATCGATCCAGCAATGAAGCAGAAGGCAAGGGTGGGCTTATGTAAATTTATTTAAATTGAGCCCCAGCAGTGGAGCATAGGGCAAGGGGTGGCCCTCCTTAAATTTATTAAAATGTTTAAGTGAAACTCCATAAAGGGAGCACAAACAGCAGGGGTTGCAGTTTAAAGTTAAGCTAGCACAGGTGGCTACTAAATAAAGGCTAGCAAGCTTAGAACTGTTAATTTTTTTTTTGTATCTATAAATAAGCACCAAGGGGCCAGTTAGGGAAAGTAAGCCCCAGATTATAAAGTGAGAGTGCTCCAGAGTGGTAAAGATGGAAGTAGCCAAATGGCCACCAGTAGCCAAGGCTCATGTTTGAAAAGTAGCAGGTTGCGATTGATATGTGAAATGTACAGCATATAAAGACTGTTTCTCTGAGCATTTTAAAGTGCAGCTAGCTGATTTAACCTGCTGATCATTTTAAAGTGACAGTACTGAATTTCCTGGCCAAATATGTTAAGGTACTAGAGAATTAGATTACTGCCTAGAGTGTATGGTGCCCCTCTCCCATAGGTTGCCCTAACATCCAAGGTGTCCTCAATGTTTGCATGTGCCCACAGACTGTATAATATATATGGACCTTCCCAGATCTTGTGCCTGAACACTGTATGCCTAGCTCAAGGTGAATGCATGTAAAAAGTTGCACCAACTGTGTTTGCTACTAAGCTAAGCTCAGAGAGTAGCAGTAACTGTTCCTAGAAATCCATTTGCATGATCTAGGAACACTGATACCTCGTGCATGCTACAGAGACATTGTTGTTCCTTGCCTGATCCAAGCACCAAGCTGAACTTGTACATTTGAACTTTTCCACCACTAACTGCATGCTGATGAGAAACAAAAAGGGCCCAGTCATCAGATAGGGTTAAGTGATAGTTAAGGATTTCCCCTTGATCACTTTCATCTTTTCTGTCAACAGGACGACTCATTTCTATTATTCATACCTGGACATCCTATTCCCCAAAGTGAGTTAGGTAGCTGAGGGACCCACACGGGTTCACTCACAGGGATTCCATTGTCCAGTGGAGTGGGCCTTTCCTTCCACAGGTACTTCTGCATCTCATTTCCCAGGATCCTGCATCAACCCAGAGGTTCTACTTGTTCTTCTGCATCTTATTTTCAGGAGTCCTGCATCAACACTGAGCTTCTACAGGTTCTTCTGCTTTAATTTTTGGGGTCCTGCATCAGCCTGGTGGTTCTACAGATTCCTCTGCTGCTCATTTCCTGGGGTTCTGCATTGGCCCAGAGGTTCTACACTCATCTGCAGCTTCTGCATCTCATTCTCCGGATTCCTGCATCGGCATGGTGGTTCTACAGGTTCTTCTGCATCTTGTTTCCGGGGGTTCTGCATCCAACCAGAGGTTCTACAGTCATCTACAGCTTCTGAATCTCATTTCCCAGAGCCCTGCATTGTCACATAGGCTCTATAGGTTCTTCTACATCTCATTGCCTAGGGTCCTTCATCGGTCCAGAGGTTCTACAATTATTTACAGCTTCTGCATCTTGTTTCCTTCAGTCCTGCATTGGCCTAGAGGCCCTATTGCTATTTGAAAGTCTCTTGGCCCAGAGGCTTTACAGTCATCTTGGAGCACTTTTGCATTTGAGTTTTTTCCCCTTCATTTCTCCATCCCTACAAGTTTAACTAAGCTGGCCAATGCAGTGCACTTGTGATCACAGATTCAATCCCTTGCAAACCCAGTGCTCTAACTTTTAATTTGATTCTGGTCATGCTGTTGTTGAGTCACAGAGTTATAAAGTAATAGAGTTCTAGAACTGGAGTCATAGAACTATAGGGTAATAGAGCAATAGCATAATATAGTTCTAGAACTATAGTCATAGAACTATAGGGTAATATAGTTATAGAGTTATAGACCAACAGAACATAGAGTCATAGAGCTGTAGAGCAATACAGTGAGAGGTCTTAGAGTGGTAAAAGCCACAGATTGTCCTGGAAATTACTTTAAAGTCTGGAGTCTGTGTATTTGCCTGCCTCTTTAGTGCTTTGCACATATTAAATCTTTCTTCGTCTGTTGAGTTTGTCTCGTGCCTCTCCTTACTTAAGCACAGCTACAATATTACATAGAAAGAACCAGTGCTTTACACCCTACACATAAAATTGATTAATACATGTCTGTCCCACTGCTCTGCTGTCCTATATGCAGATGACCTGGTCCTCTGTGCTAACTTTAACGATATCATCAGTATTAACCAGCACCTCACCTGTGACCTCCAGTCTGTGCATAACTGACTGTCTCAGAATAAACTGATCCTTAATGTGACCCAAATGCAGTCAGTTGCTGTTCAGGATACCCCCCAGACTGAGGCATGCCCTGCGCCATCATCCACTGCATACAATGATGGTACTCCAGTCCCCTCAGTTACCTCTTTCCCCTACCTTGACCCCTCACTATATTATTTGCTGCATTTGATGGGTATGTAGAAATTCATCAACTCTATGCTGTGTCTCCTACAAAACTGGCCACAATCTGACTATCAAGCTTGACTAGCTACTGGCCGTGAAATGCTCCTTCCAAACTCTTCTATAGAGTTCCTGTATTCACTGCAGCCTCAAAAATCACTCTCTCTAGATGGGAGGTTGCTTACAACAATATTTGCAGTTTTGCACTTGTATCCCATAGACTTACACATCACTGCTGCCTCTATGACAGACTTGGCTGGCTTCTTTCAACCCTGTCTGGTGACTTCTTCTGTTGGTGTGTCAACTTTTGCATACTCCAGAATCATCTGCTTCTGTCCCTTGCCACCCTCCTCAATCCAATGCACAATATATACCCTTTGAGGGCTGGTGAAAATGCCCCATTGAATATCCTCAGACTTAAAGCTAGGTCTGGGGAATCATCCTTTGCATATGCTGCACCAGGGTTATGAAATTCCTTTCTGGCTGAAATTCAGTTTTTTTCTTTGGCAGCCTTGTTTCACAGTGGGTACCATGAATACTTACTCTGAGTGTTCAAGTGTTCCTGCCCTTGAATTGCACTACTTGGTTACATATTGTTATTTGTACTGTGATTTGTATAATAATGTAACCTTACATACCTGTATTGTATGACCATGACTATTCATACAAAATGAACTCTCCATGTTCCCCCTTTATAGGATGCCGCATTTGCACTGGTTCTTGATGCCTACTGTGAATGTATGACATACTGCTTTCTACTTATATTATAATTGAACAATAATGCCCGACAGGGTGTGTGTTGTGCTGGGATAATGTCACGCCTCAGGTGGTTGGGCATGAGGCCGCAGGCTGAGTGCATCCAATAACTGAGGCGTGACATTATCCCAAACAACACACACCCTGGAGGGCATTATTGCTATGATACAATGGCTCATTGTTATCCAGCATAAAAAAAAAATCATTTTAAAGATGTTTTTGTGTGGAAAAATATTTTTGTTTTTTAAAAGAAGATGAAACAATGAAGCACATCATCAAGCACATCAAGAAGCACATAATCAAGCAAAAGTTCATCTACAGGTTCACAGTGAGGCTGAGACTAGACCCGTGATGTTGTACTGGGATAACATCACGGGTCCAGCCCAAGACTGACCAATCAGAGTCCAGGATTTTTTCTTGCCATTGTATATTGTATGTTGATTTGCCAAATTTTTTTATTCTAGTTATTGTTGCCTTGTATCATACACTGTAATGCATTTTTGTACGTAGTCTCCCAGGTCGTAGCCAAAATAGGCATTTGCTTGCCTGGTGCACTTACCTGGTCAACAAAAGCTAAATGGATAAATAAATAACATGATTATGTACTGAACAAAGATTTTGAAGTCATGTTCATTAACAAGTGAATAATGTTCTACATTAATACTTCACTAGTAACTTTATATTTTGAAGTAAATTTAGGAAAAAACTGAAATTTATAGGTCAAGTAAGACACACTTTCAATTTGTATTATTTTTGAGGTACTGTCTACTTGTATAATTGCTAGGGATAACACAATCTGTATTTATGTATTTATTTTTTCATAGCCTCAGACAGGAATACTTAAATTAATTGACCGTTTAACATTTTTTTACAGAAACATGTGTCTAACCTTGCTTTATAATTGTACTTATGTTTTTAGATGTTGGAAAATGTACTAATTTTCCCTGTTAATAATGGAAGGCTTGTATTTTTTTTCCAGCTTAGTTGACTTTATTGTGGGAGTTATATCAATAACTGAACTTTATTACCAATGAATTTTTTGACAGAATGTATTTTCATCTGTCTGTATATGTATTTCTTTTAGTTTATTATACATTATACTGGCCCGGTTGCATCAGTATATTAGGATTGAGTGCAAACTTGTATGTTAAACCCAAACCTTTGAATTCTAATAACTTTGGAACCACCCAACAGATTTGCACGAAATTTGGCATGCATAATCTCCAGGGGTAAGTCCCTTGACATGCAGAATTTTGTGCAAATCTGTTTTGTTGTTTGTGACATGAAAACTGTCAAATAATCCTAAATGTACCAGTTATTTTACATTTCTTTGTCCACCTGTATCTCAGAAATGCCTTTATGTTGTGGTCTGACATTTTCAGGGTAGAAAGCCTTTGGGTCACAGATGTGCCTTTTCAAGGTTTGGTGAAATAATATTAATCTATTCTAAAGTTATTATATTTTTAATTTCCCATTATTTTCTACAGGAAAATGTATATGTGTAATTAAAGTACTTTTCGCACACTGTCATCCAGTTTTGCGTACTTTGCACCTTAAAAATGTGTAACCCTTCAATGGATTTGCATGACATTTGGCAGGTCTAAACTCTGCAGGTAGATCTCTTGACGTGGTAAATTCCATGTGAATCCGTTGTGTGTGTTCTGAGACACTGTGTCTCAAACATTCTTAAACTTACATGTTTTATTCCCATTTGGCAGACAGTCTTCCAGTTTCACATATTTGCATCTTAATAACTTTAGAATCCTTCAGCAGATGTGCATGAAAGTTTACATGCATAATCTCAGGGGGTATGTCTATAAATATGATAAATTTCAATTGAGCTTCTTGTATGATTTATGAGATATTGTGTCTCAAACATTATTAAACTTTCATGTTTTTTTCTATTACTAACAGTCTTCCAGTTTTGCATAATTTGTACTTTAATAGCTCTGGAGCCCTACAACATATGTGCATAAAAGTTTGTAAGCATCATTTTGCAAGGTTGGTCTATTGATACCTTTAATTCCATTTGAATCGCTTGTACGGTTTTGAAGATACTGTGTCTCAAATATCCTTAAATGTATGTGTTTTTCCAATTTTTGCAGTCATCCAGTTTTGCATACTTTGCACTTTAATAATTTTGCCACCGTTCAATGGATATGCATGAAAGTTTTCAAGCACACTTTCATAGGATAGGTCTGTTACTGTTGCTAATTTCATTTGAATTGCTTCTGTGGTTTCTGAGATATTGTGTCTTAACCATTCTTACATTTACATGTTTTTTCCATTTTCACAGTTCTCTAGTTTTGCATACTTTGCACCTTAATAAGTTAGCAACCCTTCAACAGATGTGCATGAAATTTTGCAAGCGTAATCTTGTGGGGTAGTTCTGTTGGTGTGGCTAACTTAGTTTGAACAGCTTAATTGTGACATTGTTTGCTAAAAGAACTAGGGTACTGCCACAGTTCGCGACACTACTTTTCCAGATATATCTGTTTCTTTGTCACTTCATAACTAAAAAAATGGTTTGGGCTTTTGGGCTGACATTTTCAGGGTACGAATGACTTGCACCAAAGATGTGCCTGTAGCTGGTTTAGTAGAAAAATTTTACTGTGTGGCAGAGTTATAACACTTTGAAGTTTCAGAATTTCCATTAGGGTATCACTGTGACACTTAGGTACTTTTCAGATGCTATATCTCGAAAACGCTTTGAGATACAGCTTTGGCGCTATGGGTAGTTTAGTATATCTTTGGGTGTACTAAGTTGTTTTGCATGTTATCAGGCCCTGTTTCAAACTGTTGGTGGACTGTAATGAATGGGGCACATATGACCTATACTGTGGCATGCATTATCAACATGGCAGCAGTACTGCTTTGCAGGGCACAGTGGTAGCACAACACACTATGCACTAATGGGAGTCCCACATGCACATGAGGGAAAATTACATACAGTAGGCATGGATGGGAGCACAGGGCCTGGAGGGCCCTGTGCCCCCACTGCTCACTATGGACTGAAGGGAGTGCAGGGCTTGGAGGGCCCTACACTCCCACATGGAGATATGGGACAAGTACAATAGGCATGTATGAGAGTACAGGGTGCTACCACTCACTATAGACCAATAGAAGCACAGGGCCTGGAGGTCCCTGCACTTGCACATGGAAATTAGGGACAATTACAACAAACATGGATGGGAGCACAGGGCCCAGAGGGCACTCTGTTCCTACCGCTCCCATAATCAAATAAGGCTACCATTATACTTTCTCAAAAAGTAAGGAAATTCATTGCAAACAAATGTTGTTAATGCATCATTAGGGTTGAAACACTAAAGTAGGGGAAATACAACTTTAGGGCTCCCAAGCTTAAGACCCTACCCCCACTGTGCATGCGGGAACAGACATGAGGGGTGTGTTTTGGGGTTGTGAATCCTAATGCTCACTCCATTCTCCTATGCAGTATCCATCTTACCTTATTTACTCATGGAATGGGGTGAGCACAAGGGTTCCCAACCCCAAAACACACCCCTCATGCCTGTTACTGCATGCACAGTGAGGGAGGGGTCGTAGGTTTGGGAGTCCTAATGTTGTATTTCCTTACTTTTGATGTTTCAACCCTAATGATGCATTAACACAGTTTATATATATATATATCTTATACTGGAGCTGTCGTGCCAGTATAGTTAGGATTGCTTGGCCACTTCTACGTTAAACCCCAAATTTTGTACTTTAATAACTTTGTCACCATATGACAGATTTGCCTGACATTTTTCATGTGCAGTGAGGCACTATAGATCTTGGGATCTGTCAAGCTGTGTTATGGTCAGATGAGCAGTTGCAGAGCTGCAGAACTGCACAAAACACACAAAAATGTGGGTTTTGCACATTTGCACATGGCTACAGCCCACACACTTTGTCCGTTTGGTCTGGAATCTTCAAGGAAGATGTAGTCTGGGTCTCTGATGTGCCTTTTGAAGATACAGTGAAAATTATTAATCCATTCAAAAGTTATTCAAATTTTAATTTTCCCATTATAGTCACTGGGAAAAAAATATATGTGCCTCTTGAAAGCACCTGGTCCTGTCACGACAATACATTTTACTGTTGCAAATGCACTCAGTAGTGTCGTGCTGCCGTCATCTTGTTTTCAGTTAGTGGCAGACAAAAACAACCGAAATTCAAAATTTACAGCCCCTAGGTAAACAGGTACCAGGTCATAATGTCGCATGCTTAATAGCGTGCGACATTATGGCTAAACCTCAACAGCACTGTAGATTTCAGCAAGTGGTGCAATACCATGAATACTGCTGTACGTGGTATTGCACCACTTGAAACATCCCAGGCAGAGGATAAAACCTCTACTGGAATGGGTTTCCATTGAGCAGCTGCCATGGCTCAATGTACTGAGCCACTGCTGTGAGGAACCCGGGCACTGTGTCTGGGACTGGGTTTGATTCCTGGTGCCAGAAATTTTTTTTTTTTTACTATTTGTGCAATCTCTGAGGTAACCCACCCCCCGGAGTTGAGAATCTTTATTGGGGGGTTTGTGGGGCACAGCCCCCTATAATGGAGGGTATGGGGGGCTCTTCCCCCCACAAAAATGAAGAATTATGCCTCACCATTATTGCATGTGGCATAATGTCTTGCGACATTATGACCCCATGCCAGGTAAGCCCTGTTCCCCAGTGTGCCCAAATGTTGTTGGTTTTTTTTTGATTACCTGTTAAATAAAGAAAACCATTCCCCAACGTCTTTTATTTTTGATGCAGAATCCTGCATCAAAATGTTCAACGTGGCCTGCCCCCCCAACTCCTCATTAACAATGGACTGCTCAGTCCCTGTGTTGGTATGCCTCCACACACACACACACACACACACACACACTTACTTATGTGGCACACTGGGAGTCCACCCCAGTGTGCCCATATCATTTTTTAATACTGTTTATCTTTCTGACACTGGGATGCCCACTCCCAGTGTCGGATGCCCCCAAGCCCATTTTCTTTGCTGACGGGGTGCCCAATCCCCCTGTCAGCAGCATGTATCCCCCAAAAACTCAAGTGGCACACTGGGAGCCCACCCCAGTGTGCTCAAAAGAATATATATAGTTGTTTAAACCTGTTAAATAAAGAAAACCATCCTCCAATGTGTTTTTTAATTTTTACCTGTAAAAAAGAAAATGGTCCCTTGTTGTCTTCCCAACCCCCTCCCCATCCCCATCCTCCCACAGAGCACCCACTTCCCCACACCCCCTTACCTGTACTTACCTCTGGAGGTCAGGAGCAGTGATCTTCTCTGGTCTGGGACATGTCTGCACTCTTCAAGCCAAACTCTGAACTGAGGAATCAAGGTATGTGCTGTATGAAAGAAGTCGGGGGGGGTTCAACTTAGGTTGATAGCTCAGCAATTTTTAGGAATTTTTTTACCAAATTTTCAACATGGGGTTCTTGGGACCCCAGCTCATGAACACTGTCACTGTCATCACATTAATTGGACCCAAAAGGTAATTTTGAGGTCGCTGCATGGAATCACCTTTCAGGACCAATTATTGAAATGAGAGTCTCAGTGTTCAAGTGGTGGGGTCCCAAAAAGCCCATGTTGAAAATTTGGTAAACAAATTCCAAAAAGTAACTGCATTATGAATGTGCATTCTGTAGTTTCCATGCACACTCATAACTTCATCAATTTTCATATTTTCACTCCAGATTTTCAACATTTCCATTTTTTCACACCTCCTTATGAACAGTACAGCTTTTATTTTTTGCACCTTACCTGAAATGTGATTTCGCACCTGTGTCACAGAATGGCGCAGTCCATGTGTGAAATCAATTTTTGGGATGGATTAACAAAATCACAGTGACACTGTTCGAGGGGCAGTCCCAAACCACATGTTGAAAATTTGGTTAAAAAATTCCAAAACATGACCATGTTACAACGTGCGTTGCAAAGTTTCTATGCGCGCTTGTAAGTTTGTCAGTTTTTCATATTTTCACTCCAGATTTTCAACATTGCCATTTAACAGTACAGCTGTCATTTTTAACATGTCTGAAATGTGTTTTCACACCTGTGCCACAGAATGGCACAGTCGCTGTACGAAATCAACTTTCAGGACAGATTAACAAAATCACAGTGCCAATGTTCATGAGGGGAGGTCCAAAAAAAATCCCATGCTGAAAATTTGGTTCAAAAATTCCAAAAAATCACCTCATTATGAGCATCTTTTGTGCAATTTCTTGCAAAATTTTTCATATGATAACAATGCAGCGCCCATGGCACCTTTTGACACCCATAGCTTGAAAACGGTTTGAGATAGATTTTTTCCTACTCACAGGTTAGCTCACCTTTAGGTAGACTAAGCACACGTGGAGGTTTCAAAGTCATGAATACAACTGCAGTGGAATTTTTTTCATAGTTGCTATGGTTACTGAAATATTGGCAAATTAGTATTCCAAGTGTTCATTTTCATGACTCTAGGCCTATGTTATGTACCCATACTTATGTGTAAGTGGGAGTGCAGGGCCCATAGGGCCCATGCTACCACATATGCATGCCATTATGTGAAAATTTTCAGCATTAGGGGAGCGCAGGGCCCTTGTGCTCCCACAATGACATACCACTCTGAAAGAGTTCATGCACATATTTGGGACTGTCTAATACAATATGCCCTGCAAGTCCATTGATTCACACTGTGGACCAATGGGCTTCCAGCCCATACTGTATCTGTCATTTGGCAGGTGGCAGGGTGGTATGTGGGTGGGTTGCACCTGTCCACTGATTATGGGAGGGAGCAAGGGGCAAGGGTGTGTGTGGGTGGAAGGGTGGGGTGCCACTGGATCACCAGGGAAATATGATATGGTGCTGTACCACAATCATGGCAATGGGTGGGGGGTGCCACTAGACTACCAGGGACTGTCTAACATTACATCCCTCAGGGAATCCGGGAATTGGGGGGGCCCACTAGACCACCAGGGCTATCATTAGTAACTTATACTGTGAGATCATAGCTACAGCGGGGGATGTCCTGGGATCCACACAGCACATGTCATGCTGTGCAGCACACCAGGTGCAAGTCGCTGACCTGCCCTGTGCAAGGCATGCAAATGGAGCCACAATGACATGAAAATAGCCCCATCTGTGTCTTGCATATTTTGTGGCCTCATTTGCATGCCCGCTGTTGAATATCGTGGGTGATGCGCCTAGCACAACTACATATGCGCTGGCGCATCCCAATGCTCCCTATCTGTGACTTGTGCTAGTGCAGTGCCACTGTGCCAGGTGCAGTATGTGCACCAACCTTGCCGTATTCAATGGTGCTGCACCATGGTGCATCACCGTTGAATATCGCCTGGTCCTGGTCCTGGTTCTGGCCCCGGCGCATCCCAGTTGCACTGCCCCCAGGCTTACACCCCTGCCAGGTGCAGTCTGAATATCTGGGCCCACATATATAAATAAGGGATATACAATGGTGAGCTGTCAGATAAATGATTTATCTACACAAGTGCTGTTTGACCTCGGTAACCTCACGAGTGGCGTAAGCCACAAGTGAAGTGTTCGAGTTCAAACAGCACAAGTGTAAATAAGTCATTTATCTGGCAGATCACCATTGTATATTTCATTTATGCAGCAGGCATGTTTTCTGTTAGTGCAGGGGCATTTGTTTTTGACTGTTTATCTTTTTTTAATGATAATTTCTGGGACTTTTTGTTAACATTCCTAGTGTAAGTCTGCCTAGAGTAGTGGTTGCTATTAAATGAAACACCACTCATTGTGTAGAAAATTTTGTGCTGAACAAATTTCATGATCACAATACCATGCTACCTTTTTCATTTTAAAGTAATTTTCATTTGTTTGTTGAAAAAGTGAAAAACAAAATTGAATTTTCTGCTGGTTTTTTTGCTAATTATAAAAAACTAAATGGTATATATATAAATGAAACACCACTCTTTTTTAGATATTTTTGTGCTGAACAACTTTCATGCTTACAGTACCATGCTATAAGTTTTTTGTTTTAAAGTTATTTACATTTGTTTGTCAAAAAAGTGAACATAAAATTGAATTGTCTGCTGTTTTTTGCTAATTATAAAAATCTATAAGGTATCTATAAATGAAATGCCACTCATTTTGTAGAGAATTTTGTGCTGAACAACATTCATGCTCACAATACCATGCTATCTTTTTCATTTTAAAGTTATTCACATTTAATATGGTTAGTACTGCTTCTTAGGCCAAACATTCTAAATGAATTCCGGAGAGATATGTGACATACAGTAGTAACTGTGTGTATAAATTAGTAACTGTGTGTATAAATAAATGTATACACACAGTTACTCAGATAAACGGATTTATCTCCACATCTATTGCATATATATATATATATATATATATATATATATATATATATATATATTTTTTAACGAAATATAAAGTATGAAAAAAAGTTTTCCTGTAATCAGAAATTCCCTTTTTAAAACAAACAAATTAAAACTAAAAGAAAAATATCCTATATTTGATATTCTCCCCCTCACCTCTAAATCTCTTAGCACAGGCAGGCAGGAACTGGACTGCTGGAATAGTGGTAGGATCTGTGAAGGGGAACAGTACTTAAACTGACACAATAAATCTGGGAGACTTTGTAGAGCTGGCACATTAAAAATGCAAGGTTTCTAAAGCAAGTATTTTAATGTATTCTAGAGTTTTTGTCTCTGCACTAAAACTGGAAGTAGTACAAAGACACTTCCAGTTCCCAGACTAGAACTTCTGCAGGAGGCAGAGGCAACATTGGAAGAGATGATGTCTACTAGTGTCTGCCAGGGGAGGCTAGGTTGCCAAGAATTCCAACTGATATTTAAACAAGGCACTTCAAGTAGGTCCATTAAATTCTAATGCCCTACCAAATCAAACAAACCACAGCACTTGTTCTGAAATGGTTCTAATTCAATATTTTTTTATTTCTATGTGTGTTTCAGGTCTAGCTACCAGGAGTAAATGTTTTGCTTTTAAAATGTTTAAGTTTGTCAAACTTCACACAGCCATAAAAAGCACCCAAATCACCATAGATCATCAATGCTATAATTAGTAGAATACTCTGGATGTTTTCTTACAGAATAACCCATTCAGTTAGCCCTCAAGTATTTGCTAAACTGGAAATGTAACCATTAGTGCTCACTACTGACTGGATAAGGAATATTACTTAATATATCAGCTCTGCTGTTGCAAAACTGACTCTAAACCAGTACTTGCTGAATTCATGGTCCTGAATACATCACTGTCACATGGGGCAGGAGGCACTGTAGTAGCAAGAAGAACAATAAACCATGCTAAGATGGAGCTCCCTAGGGACCATAAAAACTATCATAAAACTAGCAGGCTGATTTAGAAAAAAAAATCCTTATAGCAACCAAAGGAAAGGACATACTAGGACTACACACAAATCAAAACACTCTGTACAACATATATTTGTACAAATTCTGACTGTAGTATTCCTTTAAAGAAAAAGAGTTAAATGGACCTTTTATTGCTACACAATGTTTATAGATAAGGAAATCTGAGGAGGACTTGACCAAATTAAAGGACAAAATTAAAAGAAAGATTATAAGGAATTAGAAGCCTGGAAAATTTTGTTGAGTGTTTACACCTAACTGAATGAAATGGCTATCAATTCAGAATCTACAACAGCAAGCACAAATATAGGGGAAAAGAGGTAGAATGATTGGATAGAAGTAGAACCAAGAAAGGGCTTTAATGGGGTAGACAAACAAAACTGTTTCAGACAAACCAGAAAATGACAGAGAATAGATTTGAAGTGCTGGACAGTGTCAGGGAAAGAAAGGAGAGAAAGAAATGTGGTGTCCAACATAAATCATGCAGACCTCCAAGAAACCATGGTCAATACAGACACTGCAGAAAATAGCACTACAGCCATGAGGGGGAACATATATAACATAGAGACATAGAATGTGTTGGCAGATAAGGGCCATGCCCACTTTTCCCTGCCTATGCTTACCCTGCTTGATCTCTGGCTACTTGCCCCCCCCCCCCGCCATTTCCCAACTAAGATTAGCTTTTGTCTATCCCATGCATGTTTAAAGCCCATCACTGTTTTCGCCCCATACCACCTCTGCTGGAAGATTGTTCCAGGCAAGTCTCAAGTACCTCCCTTACAGGCTCTAAACTGGTTAGATACACTTATACCTATACATTTTTACTTTTAGTCAGGTTTTGGATTTTTTTTGAGAAAAATGCATTGTTATTATTTGTTGATATAATCTGAAAGCTGTATTAATTAATTGTTTTTTCTTCTTAACAGATTTTTGGATTTCTCTGAAGGCTTATTGCCCATTTAGTCTTTTTGATTTGACCTTTGTTTACTTTTTTTCCCTATTTGTCTGTTTGTTCGATCTAACTCTGGCATTTCTTTACAGTCTATGTAGGGCTTGCAGCTCTAGCAGCATGCATATTCCTGTGTGCTGTGCATTGGTTTCTATTGGGCTTTCTTTATTAAATAATTGGCAATTTCCTAAACTAATATTGTTCTAATTATTGCTCCCTTTTCCCTTTCCTGACCTTCCTTCTTTTCTCTCTCCCTGGTCTCTCTCTCCTTTCCATGTCTCCATAAACCTCACTCTAATATCCCTACCCTCCTCCTTCCTATCCTTTTAGCCTGACTTTCATCTACTGACTATACATTCTTTATTGTCACTCTTAGCATCTTTCTGTGCTTTTAGAATTTGAAGTAGCACTAGATATGTTCCTCTCTACCCCCTAGTCTTTCTGTTCCTTGTATATTTTATCCGCATTTCAGCTATGTACATATATATATAGCTGTACTACTACTTATACATGTGGATAATGTCTATCAATTTTGCAATAACAAATGCATTATATTTATAGTTTGATAATTTTATTCTCAACAGTTAAAGTATTATACTCGGTGACAGTCTAGTCTTACAGTTTTGGGGAGTTTTTCATTGTATTAACTGGGTTGTTTTGTTTGACGTTCTCAATGCTCATAAAACAGACACTTGTACCTTTAATTTGGGACTTTAAATTTGAACCACTGAGCCTTTAGCTCTGCCCTCGCTGAAACATTACGTCAGAAGACACGAAGCACCAGGGTTGTTAGATACCACTTCATACAACATACGTGAGCCTTTTTGCAACATAAATGTGTTTATTGCAGGCACCAGTAGCTTTTGCTTTCATATATGATGTACATCATTTTGTGTTGTTGTCTTTATGCTATTGTCTGGCACCTGCCGTGATTCTGATCACATGGCCCTGTGTTTTTCCTAGTTTCCTAGTCATTTAGCTTTTTCCATGGGGCCATCACATCTGATATCCAGTGATTCATTGGCATCTACATAGAGGTATATCAGTGACTGTACTGAACATTTGTTAATTTTTTTTTTGCTCACACAGTTTTCCCAAATCCTCGCTCACCAGCTGACACATGTATCCCTGGTGGTCTAGTGTCCCCCTCCCCTGTTCTCCAATCATTGTTCTGCACATGAATTTACATTAATGTAAAAAAACACCCTGGTAGTCTAGTGTCTAGTTGACTACCAGGGATTTCGGTATTTTCCAACGGGGATCAGCAATTGGGGCTCGGGGAGGAGGAGGGACACTAGACTACCAGGGTGTTTTTTTACATTCATGAGACCAGCAATTGGGGATCAGGGAGGGGGAGGGACACTAGACTACTAGGTTTTTTTTTAACATTTACGGGACTGGCAATTGGGGATCAGGGAGGGACACTAGACTACCAGGGTGTTTTTTTAACATTCATGGGACCAGTGATCGGAGGGTGGGGAGGGAGGTGGGCACCACTAGACTACCAGAAAATGTTAAATTCATTTACAGGATGATGACTGGAGGATGGGGAGGTGGTGGGCCGGAGTACCTCCACCAACCACCAGGGTTGCATGGAATGCCATGAGGTCTTGGTCGGCGGTAGTTCATCCACACAAGGGCCTTTGCAAAAGGCCCTTGAATGGGGAAAAATCTTTGTGAATAGAATTGTGGGGATATGCATGTCCCTTCCCCCTCATTTACATTGTGGCCCCCCTCACAACTTTGCCATGACACAAACCCAGTTTGCAGGTGCAAACTGGGCTTTGTGAATACCACTATGGTGTAAAATCCAGTTTGCATGGTGCAAACTGGGTTTATGTCAGGGCAAAGTTTGGTGAATCTGGCCCCATGGCCCTTAGCAGGGGTTGCTTACAGAACAAATCAAGACAGAGGTGTAACTATTGGAGAGACTGCTCTACAGCTAGCAGGAATAGACAAGAATTTCAGTCCAACAACCAAACAACTAACAAAGCTGTTACTTTTGTAGCCAAAGGACAAAAACAGCAGTCTAAGAAACACTTCACATGGAGGAGCACTCAAGATGCAGATGCAGAACCAGAAGATGCCAAAGAGGCAGGGGCAATAGGGATGAGAGACGCCAACAAAATGGGGCATGACCGAGAAACACCAAGTAGGGAATTTTCCTTCAGTCAAACTAACAGAGCAACAAATTCAAGTCCTTAGCAAAGGATTCAATTTTGTTCTTGACCCTAATAGAAATCAGTTTGAGATTTATATCAATATACAAAAATTCATTTGAAAACTCAATCTTCAGAAACATTTTGGCTATAGAGCAAATAACATGGGATATCCAGTAATCCAAGATACAGCTCTAAATAGTGGCCCTACTGTATAAACTCTAGTAGAGCTACTAAGTGAGAACATAGGATCTAAAGCAAAACAAGGTAGGGGACACTTACATCATTACCATGCATTTCAGTTCAGCTAAGAAAACAAGCAGCACTAGATATGTTCCTCTCTGTCCCCTTACTTGTCTCTTTGTTTCTTGTATATTATATCCACATTTTAGCTGTGCATATATAGTTGCACTACTGCTTATACACGTGCATAATGCTCATCAACTTTGCAATAATGAATGTAGTATATTTAGAGTCTGACAGATTGATTCTCAGCAGTTAAAGTATTGTACTCAGTGTCTTGATCTTTTCTTACACTTTTGGAATGTTTTACATTATATTAACTGTGCAGTTTTATTTGATGTTGACAAGGATTGTAAAATAGACACTTGTACCTTTAATGTGGGACTTTAAATTTGAACCACTGAGCCTTTTTCTCCTCCCACTGACGGAGCATCATGTCTGAAGACACGAAGCACCAGGGTTCTTAACTACCACCTTGTACAACATATGTGAGCCTTTTTGCAAAATAAATTTCTTTCTTGCAACCACCAATATCTTTGGCTTTCATACCTGGAGTGCATCATTTTGTGTTGTTGTCTTTATGCTGTTGTCTGGAAGGCACCTACCACAGTTTTGAAACTTGAAGTTTAATTGACATCATCATATAAAAACTACAGATAGTTATTCCATACATCAAACATATAAGGTATGATATTAAACTACATCATTAATATCATTCAGTGGCAATTGTCACATGTTAACTGGGAAGAATTAATAACGGAAGTTTAATTATGTGATAAAACAAACAGTAACCAGAAACATCACCATTAAAAACCTATCACTGTTAAGACTATCAATATGTTGGACCCGCCATGATTTTGGAGTGAGCACACAGCCCCTGTTTTTTCACAATTCCAGATATCCACCTCTCTTTTAGTGAAGAAGTACCTCTTCAAATCCCTCCTAAATTCTCCCTTCCAGCTTCATTGCATGTTCGCTTGTTCTCATTCACCTTCTCCTCCAGTGGAACTAGGCTGAAGGTGTGATAGGAATGCTGCTGGTGAGGCAACTGGTCTTTTCCTGGAGCCTACACCATTGATAACTTCCTCTAGGGTGTGAGATCTTGGTGTGTTCCTGGACAACAGATTGGCATTTGAATCTCAGGTGTCATCTGTCATCCAAAGTGTTTTTTACCACTTGAGGAATATCACCAGGATCAAACCCCTGATTCCACCTGAGGACCTTCCTGCTCTGGTTCATACCTTTGTAATGTCCAGGCTTGATTACTGTAATGGTCTTTACCTTGGGGTCTTGGAAGGTACCCTCTGCTGACTGCAGCTGGTGCAGAATGCAGCTGCCAGGCTGCTGATGGGACTTTCAAGGTTCTGTCATTTAACTCTGGTGCTGCATGAACTGCACTGGCTGCTGGTCAGGTGGAGGGTTATCTTTAAGGTGGGCTTGCTCACCTTTAATGCCCTACATGGACTAGGCCCTGGCTATCTGTCTGATCTTCTAACACCTGCCACCCCAGTCTGCTCCCTCCATTCTTCCTCCATGGGCCTCCTAGTGATTCCCAGGATAAGACTCAAAACTGCCAGTGACAGGGCATTCAGCGTCGCTGGCCCCATGCTGTGGAATTCACTTCCTCTAGCCATCAGGGAGGCCCCTTCATATGAGACATGTAAGAGCCGCCTTAATACCCATCTTTTCTCTCTGACCTTCCCAGATATAGATATTTGACTTGATGCAGAAATAGTGAGTGGAATGAACTGATTATGGATTTTTATTATATCACAAATTTTTATTATTGTTTTAATATGTATTCATGTATGTTTTTTACTCTCTTATGTGTTTTTGAATGTTAGGCACCCAGAGTCTCCAGGAATGGGTGCCATAGAAATAAACTTTGCCTTGCCTTGCCTTGCCTCTGAAAAATACTCCCCTCTTGTACCTTGTTCAATCCTGTGAGGTATTTCTAGGTTTCCTTCATATCCCCCCATCCCCTCTTTCTTCCAGAGTACACATATTGAGATCCCATAGTCTGTCCTCCTAGGGCTTCTGATACAATGCCTGCACCATTTTAGTTGCCCTCATCTGGGCCACCTCCACCCTGTCTCTGTCCTTCTTGAGCTGTGATCTACTGAACCAGACAAACTACTCCAGGTCAGGTCTCACCAATAATCTATACAGTGGCAGCACCACCTCACTTCTTCTGCTGGTAGTACCCCTCCCTATGCACCCTAGCATCCCACTGGCCCTACCTACTGCCTTGTTGCATTGGCTTGCCACCTTGAGGTCATCAGATATGATTACCCCGGTCTCTTTTCTGTTTGGTGACCATCAATACCTCTCCCCAATATTATACTGCGCCTCTGGGTTTCTGTACCCTAAGTGCATGATTTTGCATTTTTTCACTTTGAACCCCAGCTGCCATATCCTTGACTACTCCTCATGTTTTCTGAGGTCTCTCCATACCCCCCCCCCAGCCTGGTGGTATGTGCAATCTTATGTGATATGCAATCTTATGCCATAAATGACTCCATAATAAATATGCAGTACTAATACCCATGTCTGTCCAATATATGAAGAAAATGTCACAATCAGTTCATTCCTGGGGCAAGGAAAGAACATTTAAGACAGAGGCTGGACAACATACTTGAAAAACCTGGAAAAACATCATGACCATACTCTAAACAAAGGCTACATGAAGATGGCCACCTCACATTGACATGCTGAGAAGTAGCAGAACCAGGTAATTTTATGCTGTATTCTGTTGTTTTTTTTAACTGTATTTATTTAAAAAGTTTTTGTGGCACACACACAAAATATTACAACAACATTAGAACAACATTGCTGACAAAGTAGTACAGTCTTAGGTAAAGAAAATATACATCAAGCCAAGGTCCATAATGCAAAATACTTTGCAATGAATGATACATAGGACTAAGTGAAATGGTACCTTACAAAGAAGTACAAGTACTTTTTGGAGGAGCTTGTCCACCTGATGACAGGCAAAGGGGAAGGAGCCAAATAATTCAGGTGACAATGCTGGGTTAGGTAGGATTGCTGTGTTATGGAACAAGGTCAGTATGTGAAGACATGATATATAGTATCCATCAAAATTTATACCCATCGGGGTGAGAACTTTTTCCATTTTTAAAATTTTTTATCATGGCTTCCAGTTCTTCAGACTGCACAGGGGGTTCCAGGAATTATACATGTTGTTTGGATAGTTTGGGGAGTTTCAGAGGTAAATAATCCTTAACAGCCTGAATCCTTGGAAGTGATTCAGTAGATGGCCCTAAAAGCAGTCAAGATCTAGAAGGGATCTGACACCACTTTCCCAGCCAAAGGGCAAGTACTGTAATTTGAGTAACAGTCATCTGACTTACTTTTTGTCTAAGGCAATACCATCGATGTTTAGGCTGCCCAAGCCCCTCCCTTCGTAATACATCTGTTTAAGAAAATGAAGGGCCATATCACTTTTGGCATCCAATAAGTCCTGAATCCTTTGTTTAGTGGATGAAACCAATGGGGCAATAATATGATCTTCCTTCATGTGTTGTTCTTGTAAAGACATTAACTGCTGATTCAGAAAATCTAACAAAGCAGACCAAGTCTTCTTATGGGGTGTATTCTGAATGTTAAATGGTATGCCATCTATATCATGTTCCTTAGGAATGTAAATTTCTTAAGTTATGTGGTTTTAGTCATTCTGTGCCCCCAGAAGTGTTTTTTTTTCCTTTTTTTAGCATGTGTGTAAAGCTGAAAACAGAAGGCAGAGGAGGCAGCACTGTGAGCACTGTATAAAGTTCACCTGCTCCTTCCTGGCCAAACATTTTTTGAAAACATCCCAGAGTCTGGCTACCTATTTTTGATATGTGCACCCTGACAGATTATAGCATAAGCTGCATGACCTGGACAATATGGGCATAATGCCTTACTGTGTTAATGTTAGGTATGCCACCTAAACCTGAGGGGTTTTTTTTCTTCAAAGGCAAGGAAGTGCTGATCTGGCAATCTGCATATATTTTGTTATTCTTTCTTGCAGCAACAGTTAGAATGATCCAAGTGGGCTGGTCAGCAAGGAATGACTCAGATAGCTACGTGGAGGAGATCTAGACCTGCACAGGGAGAGCAAAGCAGAACTGAGCAGAGCATGGAAACTGGTAGATACTGTCTCAGGATACAGAATTCTGCAATTTCAACAGACTGTGTGGATTGCAAACACAATAATTGAACTGAAGAAGTTGAGAATTAACACTGGAAAAGTGGGAGAGTATACTGAGTAGTCATTCTGCCAGCAAACTTGATGGGTTCAAGGCATGTTGAACTCCATGAGACAGAACAGTAATTCATAGTCCAAAAACAGAAAATGGACAGAAAAGCTGTATCATTTTTCACATACCAGAACTCTTGCACACATTGGTTTGTGTTTTGTGTTTTAAGAAAGGGACAATCGATTTATTTTTGCTCTTAAGAACACGGGGGAAATAAGTTGAGTCTCAATAGTATTCTGTGTCGCAAGATTATTGTATGAAACACAATCTGAAACCAAAAAGCTGTAGAAGTGTTTTCTATCCAGCATTTTTTGTATAAAAAAAAAGTATTCTTAAAAGTGGGTAGAGAGTATTTGGAATTTTTTAGAGGTGTCTGAAAACCTTTTTCTGTTTTTTATTTTGTGCCATTTGTCATGTCACATAATCATTTGACAGCACTTAAATAGGATGTAACATCAGCTACTCCAAAGTTTTCCAGAGTGTTTTGACATCCTGATAGTCTGGAGGGGTGACTTGAGTGACTTCTTTATTTTACATCTCAAAAGTAAGTGCAGTTCATATAAAGGATAAAGGATAAATAATGGGTTTTTCTGGCAACCTTATGTGGAATCAATTTTGATTTTTCATAAAAACAAAGGAATAAAATTTATGTGATTTTAGCTTTTCACATTTTTTATAGAAGCCAACAAAGCTGGGCACAGTGCTCTCCTACAACCTAGATGAAAACAAGATGCAGTGAAGCAAGAACCATTTCTTCGGCTTCTGTGTACTTTATAACCAGGAACTGTTTTATTCCAGTCCATTTTATACTTTCTGAAGATATAGCAATTTATAACATAAGTTTGGATGATTCACTGCTCTTAATAGAGAAGTGGAAGCTTATGAACTTAACTTTCGTACGATTTTACTGTGTGAACTGTATGAAAGACCAGATTTTATTTTATATATAATTCTGTCTATATAGTTAGTGCACCTTGTACTTAAGAAGATTGACAGCTATATCAGCAGGAGAGTATAGAACACGGGAATATCATTTGATAAAAGACAGCTGAAGCTTAAAGTAATATACTGAACTTTTTTTTTGTGCTATTTATCTTATACTTCTGAAAGGTGCTGTGATAAAGTATACAGACTTTTTCCTTATTTCATACTTCTCCCTATTATTAAAATGGGTCAGACAAAAAAGTGTAACATTCAACAGAAATCTCAAAAGGAAAAAAAAACAATAAAAAAGAAAATCAAATGAAAAAACAATTACATATTATTTCCTCCCACCTGGCAGCCAAATAAATCTGATAAGTGAAAAACAGATCATTAGAATTAGGAATTCAGATGAACCAAAATTAACATCTTCACCAATTAAAGTTAAAGAGCAACTCTCTGTGATAATAAAAAGCTTAACAAAACTAGATTTATACCAATTATATTTTAATTTAATTGTTTTGTAATTCTTTGTTGGCTTTTTGTTTGTTTGTTTGTTTCTTTCTACTTTCCCCTGCTGTTTGGTCTACTACATATTGTAAATAATGCAGTAATTATTTCAGTGAGTCTTTCAAAATGAATCTAACTTTGTCCTGCTAACCACGCAGTTGTTATTTGTGGCATCATAGTCTGTTGCAATGGTGAGCACTATGATGTCATCAACAAAGGCACTGTGAGCATAATGGGAAAGGCAATTTTTTTCAAATGTTTTTAATATGAACTTTTTAGCTGACTATCAAGGTATGCTATAAATCTTGGAAAAGAACATTGAAAATGAAAAAAAAATATTTTCTAGTAAATTTGTAACAGCTGAAACATCTTTTTTTATGAAAGCACATGCTGAAGTACAGAGTTGCTCTTTAATGATGTTCAAATTAACAATCCATTATTAGTTCAAATTAAATATTCAGAAGGTTCAGCTACTGGCAAAGATGGTGATATGGGAAAATAAATTGGGGACATAGTACTGCATCACATTAGTGATATAGAAGAAGACCATTGCCCAGGTTTGCATTTGCCGGATTTAAGGAACAAGAAAAAAGGACTGAAAAAGGGAGGGAGCAGGCTCCATTTATTGTAACAGATATTAAATGGGAGAGGAAAGAAAAAAAAGGTAAAGTACAGATATATTAAATTTAAAAACACTATGTAACAAGGGAAAGTATAAACAGAAAGAGAGATAATATCTAAGAGAGCTTGAAGAATTAATTTCACCGTATATAAAAAAAGAATAGTTTACGTCATCATCAGTAGACCCCCATGACCTTCCTCATTTCTGGAACACAAGGGAATCACTACAAAATAAAGAAATTAGACAGACTGAAAGGGATGTATGTAACAATCTAATGACAAGTGTAAAGGATTTGAAGAATAAAATCAGACAATAAACAAGATTGTCCCTGGAATTAATCCTATTGATGCAAAATAGAACTAACAGCAAAGAAGGAATTGATAAAAATGCAGTTCAGCAAATTCAAACAATTGTAGAAAAAGAAGGGAAAATGGAGGCAAAAGAAAATCAGAAGACAGTAGTTAACATAACTGAAAGTATTGCTGAAAGGAAGCAGTGGAAATAGATCTGCTAGTTAAAAAACTGGCAGCAAGGAAGAAGTTGCTGGAAGTACAATGGCCTAAAAAGACAGAAAACACAAAATCAAAAGAAGTAAAAACTTCAAATCAGGAGATACAGAATGTTGAGCAGCCTGAAGTTTTGAAAAAAAAAAAGAATAGGAAAGATAAAAGTGTTCAGTTTAAGAACAGAAGCAGTAAATGTATCTGTTCAAGATATCAAAAAGATGTTACTGAAACTACAAGCAATAATACTGATACAATGGATGAAAAGAAATTAATAAAAATGGAGTAATTCTCCCAAATTTATTTTTAAAAGGTATTCAAAAAACAAACATAAAAATTGACTGTCATTAAAATTTGCAGTTTATAATCTCTGTAAGGGAATCATGGGTAACATGATCAAATGGTGAGGGAAATATTGTCATAAACCAAAACTCTGTTCCCCGAGTTTCATTAGCCCAAAACCATTTGCACGAAACACATTTGCCCAACACTCAAAATTCACCTGTGGTAGAGTTGATTATATTAAGTAAGGTTGGTGTCTGGGGAAGGGGAACGAAACATAAAATTACCATCCACCATGGGCAAATTTCGCATATGGGAAAAGTGTGTTTCGGGCAAACTCGGGAAACAGAGTTTCAGTTTATCATAATATATCCATGGTGAGACTTTAGATATGTGTATAGATATAAAGCTGACATCTCAAGAGGGTGGATATGTATTGTGGCCAGTAGGATCAGTTTGAGGGAACTGTTTTTTTTTTCTTGTTTTTTTAATGGAAAGTGAATTTGCAGACCAAATCTAAATAATACTATTAAAAAATAGAACCAAAAATCATATGTAAACAAATAGAGAAAGGTAATAAAATCAAAGAGAAAAGTGATACAACACAACAAAGAATCACACAGTTTATATAGCCCATAGAAAGGGAACATACCATAGTTTAACAAAAGATTGTGATGCTAATAAAGTAAGTAGTAAGTAAGTAAGTACAGTAGGTAAGCATTTATTTTTAGGGCGCCCAATCCCAGAGGCTCTGGGCACCATATATAATATTCAGAAACATCACAATAAGATATATAATACAAATTATAGTAATTAATAAATCAGATAGTCAGCATTAAAATATGTTTTCAGAATATGCTAGCTTAAGTAAGAGTTTTTAGGCCCCTCCTAAATACCTCCACCATAGGGCCCTCCCTGAGAGATCTTGGAAGTGAATTCCAGAGGACCAGGTCAGCCACCCCAAATGAGCAATCACCTGAGGATGTCAGCCTGGTCCTCAGAATCAGAAGAAGGCCCAAGGTGGAGAAAAAGAGGGAGAGAGTTGGAATGGCTGGGGTAGGGAGGTCTGACAGGTAGCCAGGGCTCAGTCCATATAGGGTCTTATAAGTGAGCAAGTCCACTTTGAAGAGAACCTGCCACCTGACCAACAGCCAGTGCAGACCCAGCAGGACCAAGGTCACATGACAGCATCTGGGTAATCCCATCAGCAACCTGGCCACTGTGTTCTTCACTAGCTGCAGCTGGCAGAGGTTCCCTCCACTGACCCTGAGATAAAGGGCATTACAGAAGTCGAGCCTTGATGTTACAAAAGTGTGCACCAGTGATGGCAGGTCTACAGGCAGGATTAGAGGCTTAATTCAAGCAATGCTCCTCAGATGGTAAAAACTGCTTTTGATGACAGCCTACTTCTGAGCCTCAAATGTCAACCTGTCATCAAAGATCAAGCCCAGACTTCACACCCTAGAGGATGCATTAATGGTATTGACCCCAGAACTAAGCCCGTTGTCATCCCTTAGGTGCCCTCACTCCACCCACGACCAGGCTCAGTCACTAGTGCCTCTGTCATGCAGGTGTTGAGCCTCAACCAGTTAGAGTTAATCCAGTCCTGGATCTCAGTGAGGCATTTGTTCAGCACTGTTTGTCCCTGGTACAAAGGACATATACAGTTGAGTATCATCTGCATAGCAGCGAAACTCAAATTGTATTGTCTAATGATCCTCCCAAGGGGTAGCATGTACACTGATAAAAACATCAATGACTCAATCGAGCACTGGGGGGCTCCTCAGGCTAGATGCCAGGGGGAAGAGGAAAATAACCCCATCACCAGCCTTTGCCTCCTGCCTGAGAGAGCTCAAACCAGTTGATAACAACCCTGGTGAGCACGCACCACTCTCTAAGGTGATCCAGCAACACAATGTGGTCCACAGTGTCAAATGCAGATGACAGAGCAAGGAGAATGAGCATTGACCATTCCCCTCGATCTCTGGCCCTGAGGAAGTCATTATGTACCCAGACCAGTGCTGTCTCAGTGCTGTGCCTTGCCCTGAACCCAGACTGGAATTGCTCATAGATGTCACAGGCCTCCAGGTGTTTCTTGAGCTGCAGAGCCACCATTTTCTCAACAACTTTCCCTAAAAATGGGAGGTTGGAGACTGGTCGGTAATTCGCTAGGACGTCAGGGTCGAGAAAAGTTTTTTTTCTGAAGGGGCTTCACCAGCGTCTCCTTCAAAGCATTGGGGAAGACACCCTCTGAAACTGAGCACCAGACTATCCCAGCAAACACTGGACCAATAACCTCAACACATCCCACTAGGAGACATGTTGGGCCCTGGTCCAGTTCACAACAGGTGGGCCACAACTTTGAAATCACCTCAGAGACCTTGGCCACCTCCACTGGTCTAAACTCTGCCCAGGCAATAGGAGTGCTCCTGTTCTAATCAGGCCCTACCCTGCAGATCTGGTCCAGATCTGCTGGCAAGATCCTGGCCCAAATAGATGACACCCTGTCAGAGAAAAATAGAGTAAACTCTTCACACTGTGTTGCTGAAAATGCTTTGTTCAGCTGTAGACAGATAAGATGAAGAAGATGAGCCAGTCTGTTTTTCCCTGCAGCAATCTTCCTGGACAGGAATTCTGCCTTCTTATGGTTTTTCAATTTAATAGACTTTATTGGACAGTTTTACAAGACACACTGCAACATAATGATACATGTCATACATCAAGAGCTTCCCCCCTTATACATAATTAAATCTATACATTCCAAAATGGAAAGCTGTAACCATTTATCTGTAAGGCCTAGTAATTATTTAAACTGAATCCACTAATGATCAGGCCTTGTTGGGTCAACTATCTACATCCAAACATTTTAACCCTCCTCCTGCCCCTCTCCCCCTCATACCCCTCCTGTCCCATCCCCCTCCCTCTTGGAGCCCCTACATGTATAGCATCAGATAAATGACTTATCTGGATTATTTCCAGATGTTTACCAGGCAAATGGAAACTAGAGTAACATCTCTGTTCTTATACTTGTTAGGTAATTGTTTAAGTTGGGATCTCCAATCCCCCTTATGTATTGGGATTTGTTGGAGTGCTGCCTTCTTATGGTTGATTGCCCTTTGATAGTCACTGCAGTGATTTCTCAAAGCCAGTCTGTCCTCCTCTATTTTGGATAGGCCAGAAGAATGGGTAATTGAGATCCAAATTATATCACCATACCAGAATGATTTTTGTTAAGAATACAGTATATTAAAACCTATATTTACATTACATTTTATTCAGGAAAGGTATGTTATGAAGAAAAAGGTTAAAATATATGCAACATTCATTGACATAAAATCTGCATCAAATCTGTATTCAGTTTGGTGAAAAGGCCTACCTTATGGGAAATATTAGAAAGTTATGGGATGGATAAACAGTTATTAACTATTATAAAATGTTATGTACCAGTACTAGCTCATACATTAGATTTGATCAGAATGGCAACCTGACATCACAAATTAAAATAAGGTCTGGAGTAAAGCATGGCTCTCTTTTGGACCTCATGTTATTTAATTTATATATAGAAACCTTGATGCAATCTATGGACATAACAGATACTTTTGCCTTACTATTAATGGAAGAGACATTAAACTGATGTTACATGCAAATGATGCCATTCTCTTATCATGTACACTATTAAAAGTAATTAGTCATCTGAAGAATTTGGATCTTGAAACGATTAGAAAGAAAACAAATATTATTTTGGGAAAAAGAAAATATAAACCTTAAACCTGGGTGATTGAAGGAATACAATTTGAAGAAATAAGAGAGTATTGTTATTTAGGTATAACTATCAATAGTGGCCTAAGTTGGGAACCTCAAATCAAAAACGTTAAGGTAAATGCCAGTAAAACATCATTGGAATATTAATCATGCAGCTTTTAGCATGGGATTCATTTGAGGCACTAAAAGAGGTATATACAGCTAAAATAAATAATCAGCTGATGTATGGAGAGAGATATGAGATATGGGTCTAAAATCTCAAAAGAAAACTGAGTAAGATAGAACCCATTCAAACGTTTTTTCTTAGTTATGCTAAAACTTCCACAAGACACTCCATTTGCTTTTTTAAGAGCAGAAAGTGGTATGCTTGCACTATAAGCTGCTGTGGAAATAGGTGCCATCTGACTGTTAGGAAGAATGTTGTTAATAAATGAAGAAATACTGCCAAGACAGCATCTGGAGGAATTTCCGAAGCTATAAAACAAAGCAACTAGTTTGCAAGAACTAATAAAATGCTAGTTAAAAATTGGATCATATCTTTTAGACAGGTCACCCACTTTAGGGCGAAAGCAATGAAAGCATGACACAGCATGACAGAGTGCAAGAAAAATGCCAACAGTAAGAAGAGCAACATGCAAGTGTGTCATCACACAACCAGAGCGCATACTGAATGTCAGGATCAGAACTTGTGGTTATCGCCATCATTTTCTGGGGGGGATCCACCCCCACACCCTCCTTTAAATATATATATAAACCCCCCCTAGTTGCACAATTTTAAGAAGAACAGAAATACACTTACAGCCCCATCCTCAGCAAACTCACAATATCAGACACAGTACGCTCATAGTACCAGACAGTCACATAACCCTAATGCCCAAATGACACATGCACTCATGATGATGCCCATGTAACGACACCCTATTTTTGGCGCTCTATTGATGGTATACTCTTTTCGACAAGAAGACTACTGGAAACAGTAACAACTAAATTTCTAAAGCTGTACAAAGGTTAAAAGGTTGTGCTATACGAAAGGATCTAGAACATTACATTTATCAAACAACAATGACATTTTACAGCTATTTTAAAGATAACTGTTTCATAGAAAGATATTTATGTAAGTGTGAGAATAAGAACTTAAGAGTGGTATGTTGTTAGTTCCGATATGGTATTTTGAGAGGATATCTTCCACACATAACCTATAATGCTTCCAAATATGCTATTAGAAAATATATCTGTAAGAAACAGCAATTAATTTCAGTACATCATTTCCTGTTTGACTGTGAAATCTTGGCAGCACAACAATAACAACAACAAAATAATGGTTATCTCCAGTATTTGAAGGGCAATATAACAAAACAATAAAAAGTAAAGAAAAGATACGAGCTTTGCTATTTGCATTCTCACCAGCAGTCATATACTCAGTTGCAAAGTTTTCACAAAATGTTATGCACAGACTGTATACATAAATGTTTCTATTGTTATATATGTCTTTTTTTTTCTTTTTATTTATTGATGTATTTTAATGTTTTTAATCAATGGACCATACACATTTAATAAACTCGGCTTAGTAAAAAATCCTGTTGTAGTCCTCCATGCAGGAACAAACAATATATGGCAATGACTTGATGATGATATTAAATCAGATATTATTGCAATGGGATAAAAACTTAAACAGCTGCTAATACCAGTAATTCTTTGGGGCAGGCAGCTAATGATAAGAAGTTGCTTTTTAAGGATTCAGTATACAAAGTCCTTATCTCTGAAATATTGCCCATACCAGTGTATTCAGTGGGGAAGCAAAGAGCAATCAAGGCAATAAATCAGCAGTTGCAAACTGGAAAAAGATTCTTGGAAAAATAAGACATATATGCACGTGATAACCTACATCTTAATAAGATGGGAACACAAATGTTAGGGTTAAACTTGAAGTATGCAATCAGACATACTTTAAACCAGTAGGCGGGGGAAAAGGAAAAGGAATGAAAGAACATCTTATGAGATATCAGTATAAATTAATGAGAAAGTAATGAGAAACAAATCCTCTAATACAACCAATGAAAGAAAAACAGAGGACCAAAACATTTGAAATGTCTCCTTCTAAATCATGAAGCTTAACTAGGAGTAAAAGATCTGAGCTAGTAGATTCTAAATATTAACAAGCCAAACATCATTGGGATAACTGAAACCTGGTCAGAACAAGGGGATAACAGGAGAAAATAAATTAAAAGATACAATGTATTCCAAAATAATAGAAAGGGAAAGAATAGTTGCTTCGTATATTTTTGTTTCTTCAGTTTTTGGCTGGAAGAAGCACACTGAGCAAAAGCTTGTTTCCCATTGCATCCTGGGAGCACAGAGATGTTAAGTGACTTGTTTAGGGGCACACAGTATGCAAGTAGAGGTTGTGGGAATCAAAGTCTGCTAAATGTACCAGGCTCATCATACACAGCTTGTTGCTCTAACCTCTATGCTATACTGCTAGAGTATATATCATGGATTAAATCAACTGTCTGGATAATATTGAAAAAAATGAAAAATAAAAAACACTGAAATATTGTGTATTCAAAACAATTTAACTAAAGAACGTCCATTATGTCTGGACATATACTATAGACCGCCTGACTGTAATACAATAATAAACAATGAACTCTAAGAAAAATTATGTATCACAACAGATAAACACAGCATAATTCTTATGGGTGATTGTAATTACATGACTATCGAATGGATAAACTTTAAAGGGAAAGAAAACAGAAGTGGTATTTAAGAAACATTGTTCAGGACCATAACTTAACTCAGTTTGTTGCAAGTGGGACATGAGGAGAAAATATTTTGGACTCAGTCCCTTCTAACTGGGATAAATATATTGATAACAGCATAGTAGATGAACATCTTGCCGTAAGTAATCATAACATGGTCTACTTTGAAATTAAAAAGGGCACAAATACTCAGGAAGGGTCACCAGTATGGTACAATTACATGAGAGCAAATATAAATATGATGAAAAAAAAACAACATATTAATAGCCTGATCAAATTTTAAATAGAAACTTAGTATACGCGAAAAATATGTACCACAGATGAGGTCCTACAATACAAAGGGGAAATACTGACATTGCTCAGCAAAAAAATTACTAGGTTAGGAAATGCAAAGCAAAAGCATGCAAAGCCTCGGTAACATCAAACTACGGCGGCTAGAACTAAATATAGAGAAATCCAAAGGAAATGCAAATACGAGTTTAGAATGGAAAAACAAAAATTAGAAAAGCAATTGGTTTTTGAAAGAATAAAAATCGTTAACCATAAAAACAAATTCTGGTCAGAGCAGATATGGCTGTGAAGAGCTTTTTGGGATGCTTTTACCCATTATTTCTAATGAATTGCACAATGCAGATCTGTGGAAAGGCAGTTTCAATGTGGTCTTCCTTTTACACATTTTTACAGTGTGTTTTCCTGGAATAAGCCCGCTGATTGCTATATATTTAGCCTGGACAGTTCACAGAAGAAATGTCATCTTATTTTCAGTGGGGCTCTACATCTACACAATATTATGCTGCACTGTATAAAATCAGAATGCACTATAAGAAAAAATTACTCACATTAGTAATTATGTTTCTTCTATTGGAGTCTTGCTGTATTCTGACTAATGCAGTTAGCCCCAGCCTTTAAACTGCCCCGGAGAACAAAGGGTTAACTTTCTATGCAGAGCATAGAATGCTGAGCTCAAGCTCGGTTGGTGTCTCTGTCTGTTTCCCTTTGAAATCTAACCGCCAAATTCTTACGAGCAAAAACTCACTAGCTATTCTATGTGGAAATTGTAAAATTTTTACTAGTCAACTGAGCAACAAAAAGTTTGGATTCCCAAGGAAGACTCAAGTCAGAAACCCAAAACAAAAAACCCTTCAGATAAGAATAATAACAAGAGAAACACCCAGACAAAAAGCAAAGGGTGTAAAGGAGCACCCCTGAGGTGCAACATTGCACCTGCCCGCCCACTTCCCAAAAACTAGGTTCTGAGAGGGGAGGTGGGGGGGAGGTCAGAATACAGCAAGACTCCAATAGAAGAAACATAATTACTAAGGTGAGTAATTTTCTCTTCAAACAACATGAAGTCTTGCTGTAGTCTGACTAATGCAGACTACCAAGCAGTACCTCCATGGAGGAGGGACATAACCTACTTTGGGAATAGGCTCTGAAGTACTGCTGTGCCAAACTGAGCATCACTCCTAGCCTGGATATCCAGAGAGTAATGCTTGGTAAAGGCATGGACTGTTTTCCAGGTGGCTGCTTGACAGATTTCTAAGAGAGGAATATCCCTTGGCAGTAGCCAGGGAAGCAGCTGTACCTATTGTAAAGTGAGCCCTCAGGCCTGAGGGTGGAATCTTCCCAGTTTCTCATAGCAGAATTGTATACAAGACACAATCCACCTGGCAATAGTTCTCTTGGTGGCAGGTTTGCCCTTTCCCACTTCTCCATAAGTGAGGAACAACTGGAGGGACTCAAACCTGTGACCCTTGGTATGCTCTATGTAGTAGCTAAGGGCTCTTCTAACATCTAAACTGTGTCGCCTCCTCTCTCCCTAAGGAAGAATGAACAGTGAAGAAAACAGGAAGAGACATAGACTGAGTCAAGTGGAAATCTGAAACCACTTTGGGAAAGAACCTTCTATTGGTTCTAAGGACCACTTTATCTCTGTGAAAGGAGATAAAATAAGGTTCCACTGACAGGGCTTGCAGTTCACTGATACTTCTGGCAGAAATAATGGCTACCAAAAACACAGTTTTCCAAGTCAAGTACTTAAGCTCTGCTGAGGACATAGGCTCAAAAGGAGGTTGCATAAGTTGAGCAATGCAAACATTTAAATCCCAGGCAGGGGCAGGGTCTCTAAAGGGAGGATTGGTATGAAGCAATCCCTTAAATAATTTACAGAATATAGGATGAGATGATAGTGAGGAAGACTTCCCCACTGACAGAAAAGCAGAAACAGCTGACAAGTGTACCTTGAGAGTAGCTGGTCTGAGGCCTAGGCCATTAAGGTGGACCATATAGTCCAGAACTGTAGGCAATTCAGCAGTGTCTGGAGAAATATGCTTCTTAGAACACCAAATGCTGAATCTCTTCCATTTGGAGTTATAAGTCTTTCTGATGGAGGGCTTTTGAGAAGCTTTGAGAATATCCAGAACCCCCTGAGACAGATTCAAATCTGCAAATTCTAACTCTTCAAGAGCCATGCCTTGAGATTGAGAGACTGAAGATTGGGGTACCAAATCCTCCCCTGAGAAGAGGTTAACAGGTTGTAATTCCCGGGAAGAGACAAGGGAAGATGGACTGCTAGGGACAGCAACAGGGGGTACCAGGGCTGTCTGGCCCGGTCTGGAGCAATCAGAATCACTTTGCAAGGTTGTGACCTTATCTTGACTAAAACTCTGAACAGAAGGGGGAAGGGAGGGAAGGCATACAGAAATTTCCCTTCCCAGTTCAGAACCAGAGCATCCAGGGGACTGAGCCCAAGACTGGGGGTCTGCAACAAAAAAGATGAAGTTGGTGATTGTCTGGGGCTGCAAAAATATCTATCTCTGGAGTGCACCACCTTGAAAAAATCACCTTCAATACCAGAGGGTCCAGGAACCATTTGTGATGGCCCTGTGAGATCCTGCTCAGTGCATCTGATAGCACATTGTCCATCCCTGGAAGGTGAACTGCTATGAGAGAGGTTTGTAGGGAATACACCAGGGACCACAACTTCATGGCTTCTGTGCACAAGGCCATAGACAGAGTGCCTCCCTGCTTGTTGATGTACCACATGGTGGTGGTGTTGTCTGTTCTGACCTGAACCACCTTGTTCTGTATGGACTGAGAGAAGGCTTGCAGGGCCAGACAAACTGCCCTGTGTTCTAGGAGATTGATATGGAGAAAGGATTCCTGAGAGGACCACAGTCCCTGGGCAGTGAGGGCCCCCAGATGGGCTCCCCAGCCCAGAAGAGAAGCATCTGTGATAAAGACCACTGAATGAGACTGAGTGGCAAATGGAACCCCTTGCCTTAAATTGTTCTGATCCTGCCACCATTGAAGGGCTTGGATCAGGGTCCGAGTCACTGGAATCAGTTTGGTTAGGGAATCCTTCTTTTGGGACCAAAAGGCCCTCAGATGGAACTGAATGTCCCTCATCTGGAATCTTGCCCCTTGGACCACTGCTGTAGAGGCTGCCATGTGGCCCAAGAGTTGAAGGAAATGCCTTGCTGGAAGGGACAGCTGAAGGCTGAAGTAAGAAGCCAGCTCTATAAGAACTCTTGCCCTGTCCAGGGGAAGAAAGGCTCTTGCTTTGACCGTATCCAGCTCTGCCCCATAAAGATAAGAAGCTGGACAGGCTCGAGAACTGACTTGGGAAGGCTGAGAAGAAATCCTAGAGAAGTGAGCACTTGCTGGGTCACTTGCAGGTCTGACTTGACTTGGTCTGGAGACTGACCCAGTATTAGCTAGTCATCCAGGTATGGAAAAATGGAAATCTTTTGCCTCCTTAGAAAGGCAACTACTACTGCCAGACACTTTGTGAAGACCCTTGGGGCTGAAGTTAGGACAAAGGGCATTGTTCTGAACTGATAGTGGCCTGAGGGCAACTCGAATCTGAGGTACTTTTTGTGGGAGCACCTGATGGGAATGTGAAAATAGGCATCTTTGCGGTCCAGGGAGGCTAGCCAGTCCCCTGGCCTTAGAGAGGGAAGGATTATTCCCAGAGTTACCATCTTGAACTTTGTTTTTTTTTATTTTTTTTATTTTTTTTATTGTAGAGTATCAGTTTTACAACCTTTGAGTCACAGACTCGTTTACAAAGGTACCTCGTCAATAAGGGGGGGGAGACAACAATAAAGTGAGGTTTAGGACAATGGAATAAGAAACAGGTTAGATACATAAAAAGTAAAATATACACTTGGAGAGAGCAGACAGCTGAGCTGCGTGGATTAAACTTGTGGGAGGTACTAAACATAGGTAAAAGCAACAAGAGATTCAAATCGACAGCAAGTCAGAGGTTAAGTAGGTAAGTAACATTGGCGAAAACAATAATAGTACAGTATTCATAAGTAGCCTGTCAGGCTAATATGTAGGTATAAAAGACGAGGCGTAGGGGTTTGAAAGGGATAGCAGGACCGGCATAGGGCAGGAAGGGACAGGCAAGAGGCAGCTACAGGCATTTACAACAACGGCTGTCTATAATATGCTGGCAAAGGTAATTTTGAAGCGGCCAATACAGGATCTTGGAGATAGTTTCGGGAAGGGAGTTGAAACAGGACGGGCTTGGTGATGGAAGGATCTTTGGCAGCGAGAGGTCCTGCTCTGGGAACTATGAAAGTGGCCGTGGCGGCATACTGGGTTGGCAGTGACCTAGCAGCATGCTGCAAGGTCCAGAGACCCCGGAGGGGCAGAGTCCTGGCAAGGATTTTTGGCCAGTGAGCCGGGTTTGATAATTCAGTCTTTCCTCAGAGTGAGTATTTTAGCGGCAAGAGTATAGTAAACAGGTGTGGGTTCTGCTGTGGGCACCGGTAAGGAGCCCACATGCTCTATTAATAGAGGTATGAACTTTGGATAAGGCAGAGGCATCAGCAGCAGCATGAGACAGGGAGCCCATAGTCAGCCAGCGATAAAACCGATGAGGTGATGGCTAGTTTTAAAGGCCGGTTCAGGGAGACAGTCTTTATGCCGATGGAGACCGATCCTGGAGTTTATAGCAGATGACAGTGCGTTGAGGTGGGCATGGAAAGTAAGGCCGGAGTCAAGGTGATGCCCAGGTACTTATAGGATGCAACCTGCTCCAGGAGGAGGGGCTTGCTGGTGGTGATGTGGAGGGGAAGTTTCTGGCATTGTTTTGTCGAGATGGGAAGAGCATGGACTTTGTTTCTTTAGGTTCAGGACTAGGCGGTGATTATCGAACCACTTTTCGGTTTGGAGGAAGGCGCTTTGCAGCATGCTTTGTAGTGAGAGTGGGTCAGGGTGTGATGCAAGGATAACGGCGTCATCTGCATAGAGTAATATTTTACTGGAGCAGGAGCTGGGGAGGGTGTTTAGGAATAGGCTGAAAAGGGTTGGGCCAAGGATGGAGCCTTGGGGGACACCCGAGAATACTGGAAGATAGGAGGAGAGGTCCCATTTAGTTTGACTCTTTGGGACCTGTTGTGGGTAGCTTCCAAACCACTTCAGGGCCCAGTTGCGAGACCTAGTGTGCTGAGGAGTTAAGTAGTGGGGGTGACACACCGTGTCGAAGCCTTGGACAGGTCTATGAAGACCGCCTCTGCAAGATGACCTTTGTCAAGTGCTGAGTGAATGTGGTGGGAGAATTCCAGAAGGGCAGTGGTTGTGCTATGACCAGGGCGACAACCGTGTTATCTCGGACACAGAAGGTTGTAGTAGTAGGTATTCTGAGAGCTGAGTGTTTACTATATTTTTCGAGGGCTTTGGATAGGGGGGGAAGGATGGAGATGGGCCTGTAGTTGTTAGGCAGAGTGCGGTCCCCCGACTTGTGGATGGGGGTTACTTCTGCATGCTTCCAGGCCTTAGGGAATTGGCTGAGGCATAGGGATTTGTTAATGATAAGCGTCAGCGGGGTGAGCATGACATCCAGCATGAGGCGAAGAATCCTGGAGTCGAGGGGGTCATTGGTAGGATCTGAGATGCGAGGGCCTTTATTAAGAAAGGTTTGGCATCGTGGGGTGAGATCACTCGGAAGTGGAATTGAGGCCTGGAAAGGCAATGGAGGGTTTTGTCAACTGATCAGAAAATGGGCTGGGAGGATGGCACTTAAGTCAGCTAAAGTTTGATTGAGGCAGTTAGTAATACGGGTGGGGTCAGTCGAGACAGTCCCATTTATGTCAATCTGGGATGGAGGGGGCGGGTCTTACCATTTAAATCTTTAATGTTGTCCCAGAAAGCTCTGGACGAGCCCCAGGTGGATGTCAATGTGGCCTGGTAAAATTTGGCTTTAGCCTGCTTGATTGTCCAGGAGCATTGATTGGTGGTTGCCCGAGGCTTGCCTCGTCAGCAACCCTGCCGGAGTCATTAGCTAAGTGCCAGAGGTTATTCTCTTTTTAGTTGTTGGATCAGCGCTGGAGTGATCCATGCACCCAGTCTGTTTTTTATCCTGTGAGGTGTTTAGGGGGTGCATACATGTCACAGGAAGTGGTTGAGCCGTGGAGAGATAGGGAAAGGGCAGAATTTCGTCCAGGAAGCTGGCTAGAGGGGACCAGTCTATTTGGCGAGGTGACGCTTGAGGTTGTTGAGACCTCTGGGGAGAAACCGGGCGGAGGGGTCCTGCAGAAACCAGGGCTGAGTGGGGGAGGACCAGAAACAGATGACTGGGAGTGGTCACTGAGGTGTCCACAAGGACATCAACGGAGATGACTTTATGAGGTCTATTAGAGGATGACGCCAAAGAGGGAGCTTGTTCCTGTTACTTTGTTTAGTCTAGTGGGCTGAGGACCAGTTGGGACAGGTCAAGGGCTGCAAGGTCATCAGATTATCTGATGAGGGCAGAGCCAATTTGAATTAAGTCGCCCATAATTAGCTGTTCAGCTTCCCGGGGAGTAAGGTAGCCAGGTATTCAAGGAGAGAGGAGGGCTGGAGTTTTGCTTGACCCGGGGTAGATAAGCTGTAGTTAGGTAGAGTGGACCACGACCAGGGTAGTGGGTGATGTTTAGGAAATGGCTTGCGCCCATGGTTAAGCTCAGGGGTGGGGAGGGCAAGCCCGAGGATTGAGTTTCGCAAGTAGATAGCGCACCCTCCTCCACACCGACCCATCCTATCGGCCCTGAAAATTGTAAAGCCAGGGAGGGAGATGGCAGAGTCAGGCGTGAGGGAGGAGAGCCAGGATTCGGCAAGCAAGAGAATATCCGGGGAGTGTTGGGTTGGGTTTTAAAAGATGTTTTTTAGGTATCTTAGGTCTAGGATGGATCGCCACTCCCCTATCTTTTCTGGGGGTAAGGAAGTACCTGGAGTACAGACCTTTGCCCCAGTGTAGAGTAGGCACTCTCTCTATGGCTCTTAAAGCCAGCAGAGATGAAACCTCTGCCTCTAGGTCAAGGGTTTCTGAGAGACCTGCAGGTGGAAAAGATCTGGCTCTCATCTTTGGAAATTTTTTGAAGCTAAGAACCAGTCCCTGGCTTACTACTTCCAGAATCCACTTGTCTGATGTAACAGACATCCAGTCCTGGATGAAGTAAGTCAGCCTTCCCCCTATTGGTATAGGAGAGTTGACCTGGGCAGGCCCATCAGGGTGTCTGTTTGACAGGGGCCTTAGGTGGAGGAGTGGATGCAGCCCTGCTCATCCCCCTTCTGCCTCTCCCTCTGAAGAACCCCTCTGTGAAAAGGGAGAAGAGGCCTGTGCTTGGTAAAATGGCCTATGAAAAGGCCTGCCCCTAGACTGCTGCCTTTGAGGAGCTGCCTGCCTTTCTTTGGCCTGAGCACTCCTGTAAGTGGTCCTGTACTCATCCATTTTCTTCATGTAATTCTATGTCTGCTCCCCAAACAGAGAATTACCACCTACAGGAAAATCCATGACCTTAGCCTGGGTATCCTGTGAGAGGCTAGTACATCTGAGCCAAGCCATTCTCGGGAGAGCCACAGATGTAGCCATGACTTTGATGATACATCATTGAGTTCACAGCAGCATGAAACTGGACTTTTGATGCCTCAAATCCCATTTGCAGCCACCTCCTCCAGCTCCTTGGCTAGCTGTGGGAGGCCTGTTTAGCCAGTGCCAGTACAGTGTCCCACCTGGACTTCTGGTACCTGGCTGTATAGGCCATGTAATTCACCTGCCTGAGTCCCAAGGTAGATGTCATGTACTGTTTTTTTGCCATGGCATCAATCTTCCTGGAGTCTTTGTCTGGGGTGTGTGAAGCCAAAGGAATGTTTGCCTTATCACAGGCAGCAGCCTGCACAACCCCAACATGGTTGCATTGCTGATATAAAAACCCTGTATCTGAGCCTGAAAGTGTATACCTCTTGTCCAGTCTTCTATCAAAAGGAGGTATAGAATTGGGAGACTTCAACATTTTTTGTGTCTGCTTCCCAAAAGATTTGTGAAGGGGAATAGACAGTCTCCTGGACTCTGGGATGTCCATCATTTCCACAAAATCAGGCTCCTCTTGATTCGCCATTGCTTTCTCCATAGGAAGTTGGAGGGTCTCAGCCACCTTTCTGTAGAACATAAAGTGGGAAGGGGACTCAGAAAGCCTAGGAGGGGATACACCTGAAGGTCTGTCTGGGGACATGTCCAGTTCAACAGGCACATCCAGACATTCACCATCACCATCGTCATCCTCAAACTCCCCCTCCTCCTCAAACTTCAGTTCATAAAATTCTTCAGGTGTATAATCGTGAACCGGGGGAACCGACCGAATTGAGCCCCTGCTAAAAGGTGCCAGATCAGTCAGAACCGGGCAAAGCGATTCCACAATCTGAATCGCTCTGGCTATTTCCTCGGCAGTCGGAACATGGACTTCTGGATCCGAACCGGACAATTTTTCTTTGCGTTTTCTTTTTGTCAGAACTGAACCCTCTGGATCGGCTCTCCTTTTGTCTGAAGAAGTATCGCCCTGGTCAGAGGGCACTCCTTCTGGTTTGGTTGGAACCAAACCGGGCTGGCCATCTGGGTCAGCAGACTTCTCGGCTTCCTTTTCCCTCAGTCTACCTAATCTCTTCTCAAGGGTAGATTTGGGAAAGTTTTTACAAATTTGACAGGCTGAATCGAGGTGTTCAAACCTCAGACAATAAACACAGGTGGTGTGGGGAGCAGTCTTAGCAAAGACCTCCCCACACTCACTGCAGTGTTGAAACCCAGCGGCCGGTTTTTCTTCCTCAGACATGGCCAACCCAACCAATCAGCTCCTTTTTCGCAACCAGAAGACTCCCTTATCTGTTCCTAACCGTGTCACGGGTATTGGAAAAACCGTATCAAACACGTTTTTTTTAGAACCGATAAGGACCACACACTAAAGTAAGATACAAGATTTAACAACTGATCGGTTCAGCCGAACCGATCCACACTTTTACAAGTTCCACACAGAAAAAACAGTACCAAACCTATCTAGTACTCACAGTACCACATACAGAGACTGAACCGACTATGCGGAAATACATTTCGGTTAAAAACCGACAGTAAACCGACACTTCAACCGACTTTCAAACCGAGCTGCAGGAGAAATCTCCGGAGCGACTGTTCAGTGAGGCGGAGTAAAGAATCTGACGGTTAGATTTCAAAGGGAAACAGATGAGTCATCAACCGAGCCCGAGCTCAGCATTCTATGCCCTGCATAGAAAGTTAACCCTTTGTTCTCTGGGGCAGTTTAAAGGCTGGGGCTAACTGCATTAGTCAGAGTACAGCAAGACTTCATGTTGTTTGAAACAATATTTTACATCTGGGGGGATATATTAAGTGCCAGTTCGATGCATGAGCAGAAAGATGCATTGCACAAAGAGGGTGCGCTGATCGGCACTGATACAGTATTCAAAGAGAATGTGCCACCGGTACAGGGTGTGCATACAGTGAAGCCCAACAGGATGAAATGCAGCACTGCAGAATTCTGCAGTTGAGTTACTGCAGCAAACAATGCAGTTTTAAAGGGAGTTAAGCCTTTTTGTCATGCAGTAAACCTGTGATACTGCACTTCACCCTGGCGGGCTCCATTATTCCTGTTGAAAATGTGACCCTGGATGGGAGACACAGTGCATGCAGCTGCCAAGTCAGGTGCATACAGAATGACCCCAACTGAATACCTTCCAGGGGGAATGCGTGGCACATACCAGTATGCACCGCAGCCCCCATGGGCGATATTCAGCCCAGGAATGCAAATGAACTAACTGAGCATGCAGGGTGCAAAAAGGCCTTATACATGCTCATTATCAGCCCATGTGCATGTTGGCATGGGGATGAATGCACTGGAGCAGCTCTCGCCCCCCCCCAAGCCCCAATCCTGATTGCTCCCATGTGGGACAGACCCTGAAGTTTCTGGTAATATAGTGGAACCCCCACCCATTCCACCAGCCCCAATCATACCGGAGTCCAGGCTCTATCAGTTCCATATTTTAGGGACCCCAATGCCATCCCTAATTGCTCTTGAATACACCTCACAGTCCATGTCCATAGTGTAGTGGCCCCGCCTCCTCGATGGTGCACAGACAGCCCCCTTCCTCCCCCGCCCATCCCATGCAATGATTGGCTCTATAATGGGATCATACAACTCTATTGGTGGGTGGCGGAGCACTCGCAGTAGGATGCTGGAATGTGTTATACATAGGCATGAGCTATGTGTGGGTGATAACACCCAGTGGCCATACTCTTCAGGCACTGGCATGTGGATCCATCATCCCGGTGCCATTGCACTGTTCAGTGTGGATGATGGCTGGTGCTGTACCCACTCATACAGGTCCCAAAACAGGTTTGTTACAGCTGACCTCCCATTCATTTGTACAATTGGGGAACTGCAGATGAACTATCTATAGTATGAAGTGTACACTGCAAATGGCATCAATGGATACTGCACCCCATGGCACCCGGGATACTTCAGCAGACCGGAGGGAGGCATGATACACAGGGAAACAGGGGAGATCATGGACTTGCAGTAGTGTATGACAGCAGGAAGATACAGTATTGGCAAGGCATGCATTGGAGGTATGTAAATTCCCTCTTCAGTTTTCCAGGGACGTGCACACTGCTGCATACACTGGTGGATCTGCAGCCGGCATACTGCTTCAATGCATGGTACAGCCAGTTGGGTCATTCCAGAGTGTAGGTCTCCAGCCCAGGTTCAGTGCAGTCAATGGCTGGCTATGGCAGGGTGTGGAGGGCAGTGCCAGTCTTTGCAACAGGTTGGGTATGGGGGGAGTGAGGGTGTCTGTGTACAGGGGCAGTGGATGGGAGTCCTCTAGACTATGAATATGGACCATGGTTTCCTCTGGTGCAATTGGGTCTGGGGGTCCTTACACTATGGAGCTCTTCAGGGATGGAGTTGGCTAGATTGGGGATGGAAAGGAGGTACTTCTAGTCCACCAGGGCTGCCAGGCTGCTGTGCACCTGGGTGCACATCTGTAGCCTGCCTGTGGGTGGCTGGCCAGGTTAGGCCAGCTATTCATGACCTAACTGTGGGCCGTGGTGCTCTGGACTGTGAGGGGCACATTCCCACTGAATGTGCAGCAGCACAGCATATGCATGAGATTGCCCCCTTGACTTGAATGGCATACCATTTGTGTGTGCCCTGGCCTATTCCCTTGCAGCCAGCACATCCCACACATTTGACTATCACACTACTGTGCATTGTTGGAGTTGTGCAGCACATCTCCCTTTTCCACTGGGATGTGCTGCATATCTCTTTTGAAGATGTGCGCCTGGACTAGGTAGCCTGAATAAATACACTATAAAAATGGTAACATCATGATCCCACTGAAAACAAGATATTGCATCAATCTGGGACAGCCTGAGTAAATACAGTACAAAAATGTATAAATGAACATCCCTGTGACAATGAGATGTAGCATCTCCCCTGTCCTATCCAGGATACAAACTATAGGATAAGAAATATTCAGTGTTCCCAGATCCAAATAACCATTACACTGTAAGAAACCTTCATTTTCACTGTGTTTTCCCCACAGGCAGAATCAAATTCCTGTATAAATCCTTGTAGATTTTTCCATAAGCCGCTGGTTCCTTATTTATGATTTTGTTCTTTATTTATTATATCAGCAGCCTTTTATTAGGAAAAGAGCTCTGATTTGCTGCTCAATATTAATATTATATGCCACGATGGCCTTGGAATGATTTGGATTTATATGCCATGCATAAGGCATAATGGGGGACTATATGAAATAACAAATATCAAACTCATTATTTCATGAACTATACTGGAAATTAGTAATCACAAGTCAGACAATCTTTCTCAAAAGATACTAGTAAAGCCTGTAAACAAATTCATTGCAAATAGAGACACACACATATATATATATATATATATATATACACATACACATACACACAAATGCTATTTTTGCATCTTATATTTAATAGTTCAGAAAAATTCTTATAGACTTTTTTCTCTCCACCTGATGGAATCTTGAATGAGTTAAGTAAATGTTATTATTTTATCAAGGCCCTGATCCAGCAACTCAGTAAATACACACTAAGTATATCATATCATAAAATGACAAAAAACAGTCTTCTGTTTGCAGTTGTTTGATCAGGAATTTTATACATGGTATAAGTTATTTTTGTTACATCTATGTTGGTCTAATAAAAGGTATCAGATCATTTGCTTCGGTATCACTCTTGGTTTGTCAGCAGTTAATTTATTAGATGAGGTCTCCCTTGCCAGAGTTTGACTGTTTCTCCACCCTTCCCCCAAACACACACACACACACACACTCTCTGTTACTATAAGAGATCTCAGTAGCTCTTATCTGTTATGTTTGGGAATCAGGCCACAGCCCTTTCTGTCAAAAAAAAAATGTATGTATTTAGTCTAGGTAGTTCACTGAAGACCTGGCATTTTATCAGATAGGTCTTGAGAGGTCAAAAACAGTGTACATCTTTGCAACATTTGCTGGCAAAGGGTGACATTTATGAGGTATGAATCTTTCTTGAAAGATATTCATCCCCAACTTGAAGTTAGTAGCAAAACATGTTTAAATGATAATCATTTAAATATGCAAGCTGTTGCATTTCGAAGGGGTAAACAAATTTCCAGTTTAATAGGCAACCAATATTTAACAAGCTGTTTCAGTTTCCTAATGGCCATCAGATAAGCAGCTTGGAGTTATGTCTCCAACATTCTAAACAGAAAGAAGGGATTATTTTATTTTAGTTGTCATAGTGATTTGTAGATATGGAAGGATACATTGACAAGTCCAAAAATTGCGTTCCACGAAACTCCATTTTCAAGCTACAGATAGCAAAATGGTAGTAGGCCCTGCCTAATGCATAAAAAGAAAAGAAATTGACCACAACTTAAGGTAATCCAACACATTTCTACAACTGCATAAATGAAATAAAATAATAATAATACATAGGCCCCCCGAGTAACCAAAAGGCAGCAATTTCAAATACAAAAGATATGGCAGATTTTCTAAATACTTATTTCTGCTTTGTAGTTACTGAAACAAAAGAGACAATAATAATGAAATGCAAAAACTATATTTAAAAAACTGAATAAATGACCACACTGAAATAAATGAAGAGAAAGTGATCAAGAATTATAATAGCATTAGCAAAACTAAATTTGCAGGGAACAGGGAACAGACTATTTAGTACCTAGGCTTATCAAAATACTATCAAAGATAATACAGTAGTCAAACATCTTGCGTATGTTTTCAGATTGCCTGTCCTTCAGGGGAAAAGTACCACCTGACTGGAAAATAGCCACAGTGGTGCTGAGACATAAGAAGGGAAACAGAGCATTGCCATCGAACTACAGGCCAATTCCCTGACATTAGTGCTGGGAAAAGGCATGAAAGGCTTCATTAAAGATTATGGATATCTATTTTAGTTATTTGACTTTTGGTAACTGGGTAGGCCCGCTAAGACCAAGCAGGGTGACCTGTGATTAATCACATTTAGTTAAAGAAGCCAGCATGAAAATTGTTACAAACAAGTAAACTAATGTGCAGAAAGATAATAATACAAAGCTGGTTTACATATACTAAGGCAATGCATAAATTAAGACATCAGAAAATAGAAGTACATAAAGACAGATATTTATTGTTTGCTGAGTTACATGCAACAGTGTACATACTGGCATGAGGAACAGTAAAGTTAATAACAGTACACAGGATTTCTTGAAGGGGAAATTATATAAATTATACACCTCAAGATAGGAGCTACAGCAGTAGTAGGGGCACCACTAATCAAGTAGACACATGAACCAAGGGAGTGAAGAGGGCAGCAGTCAGGTCAGTGGTTACAGAGGCATCGAGGGTCTATAAGTAGATGGGCTTTGAAATTTGACTTAAACACAGCCAGGGAGGAGCTATTTTGAACTTCAAAAGGAAATATGTTCCAGGTAAAGGGGCTGAGACCACAAATGGCCTTGCTCTGGAGTATAGCCTGGATCTAGGCACACCAAGCAGGAGGTAGCTCAAGGGGCAGAGGCGCCATCATTAGAATACCCAGTTTAGAAGCCTTCAACGGGGGGGTATTAAGAATACCCAGTTTAGAAGCCTTCAAAGGGGGGGTATTCATTGTGAGTTTGTAGGCAAGGCAGAGTAGTAGGTAGGCCACCCTACCCTTTAGGGAGGGCCACTTCAGATTTGAGAGAGCTATGCAGTGATGATCCCTGGGGTGGGTACCAGGCACAAGCTGAGCGACACTACTGTACAGGACGCTCAACCTGCTGAGCTTGGTTTCTTGCAGGATTACAATAGAGGAGCACCATACTTTACAGTAGGCAAGAAAATACTAGTAGCAATGGCCAGTCATGCCTACTTGGTGAGATAGGCCTGGAGTCTATACAGCAGAGCAGTCTTTTGGTGGTTAGACCCAATAATGGCATCAACATGTGGTTTGAGGGTGAGATCCTGGTCTAGATTAACCCCTAGGTATTTAGAAGAGTTAATCCCTTCCACCTTTAACCCAGAGAGGGTGGATGACTTGAGTAAGTCATGTCTGTCAATGCCTAGGCACCTAGGGTGAAATGGTAGGGCTTTGTTTTTTTTCGCATTTAGCACAAGTTTAATGTTTACTAACCAGGATTCGAGGACTTTGAAATTGGCATCAAGGTCATGATTGATTCGAGGGAGGTTGGACGAGCTTCTGTAAAGGATGAATATAGACAATATCACTGATTAAACCCACAATGGATTTAAATCAATCATGTCCTATGTAATCAACCTGATAACATTTTACAAACAGGTGAGCAGATCCTTAGATGAAGGGAAACCAGTGGATGTACAGGTAGTGTTTTGGAACTTTAGTAAGGTGTCTGACCTGATTTCTCATTAAAACAAAACACACAAACATATCATTTTTCAACTGAAAAAGAATGCTTGGCCATCCAGTCTGCCCAGATGGTTTCCTGCCTAGTCTGTCTCTGCAGACCCTAACTGGTCTACGGTGACCCTCCCTTCTTCCTGCCCATTTCATATTATTCTCCTGTCTATCCCATGCATGCTTGAAGCCCCCTACTGTTTTTGCCTCCATCACTTCCACTGGCAGTCTATTCCAGGCATCCACCGCTCTTTCATTGAAGTAGTACTTCATCACCCCACTAAACTTCCCCCTCCAGCTCTATTGCATGCCCTCTCATTCTGGTGCTCTTCCTCATTTAAAAAGGACTCTCCTCCTGCATCCTGTTCACCTCAGTGAGGAACATGTAGGTCTCTATCATGTCCTCTCTCACTCTCCTGTCTTCCAAGGTGTACATTTTGAGATCCCTCAGTCTCTCCTCATAGGGCTTTTGGTGCAACAACTGCACCATTTAAGTTGCTCTGCTCTGGGCTGCCTCCACCCTGTCTATGTCCTTTCTAATGTGCGGCCTTCAGAACTGGACACAATACATCAAGTGGGGTCTTACCAGTAAGTGATATAGCGGCAGCACCAACTCCCTCCTCCTGCTGGAGTTACCTCTCCCTATGAATCCCAGTATCCCATTGGCCTTACATTAAAAGACATTAGTATGATGGACAACATAGGGAAGTAACCAGCCATAACAATCTGTGTTAAGGTATGTTTAACAAAAAGAATCCAGAGAGTCTGAGTAAATGGATATACTTCTAGTGACTGAAGAGTGGGGTGCTACAGGGTTCAGTTTTGGGCCCAGTTTTGTTCAGCATATTTATCATGAACATGGATGAAAATTGTACAAACTGGCTGCAAAATTTCTAAATGGCTCATAATTGTCATGGATAGTGGAGACTGAGGAACATTTTGACTCACTACAGGTTAACATACATATATATTGGCCAGTGCAGAATGAGGCTGAATCTAGAGAAATGTATAATAGTGCTTTGGGACTAAAAATTAACTGAGAGATTATGACACATATGGAAAGAAAATTGTAACAGTTACATAGGAAAGATACTGTACTCTGGAGTGCAAATATCGAATAACATAAGTAATACAGCCCAGTGTAGGGAGGAAGCAAACAAAGCAAATAAGCTCTCAGGATGTTTCAGGAGACATTTCATAAGCAAAGGCAAAGCTGTTGTGTTGCTACTGTAGAGAGATGTAGTGAGACCTCACTTAGACTAGAATACTCCTAGTGAGGTCTCACTATAGAGCATTAGTGAGACATCACTTAGACTTACAATGTCTTCTTTTGCACTTAAGCCACAGTATTAACCACAGTGACTATTGTGTTTGGCAGGGGATTTCCCCCTTTTTGGTACCCCATGTCCCCAACCCAATGACTGGATTGCCATGGCTGCACCATTTTCCAGCCTGGAGAGTGGACAAGCAGCTACCATTAAAGTCAACTCCTGTGCTGATCCATATTTTGCCAATAGGGGTACAGCAAGTGCCGGGCGACCCACATCCTCCCTCTCTGGGAATCAAGCATCTTACCTCTACTATACTCCTAGCTCAGCCGACCACAGTGTGGGATTCTAGGAACTGCACATGAACCCTGGTCTCATGTGCAGGAAGATGCACTGTCAATACATCTCTGAACCAGCCTAGACACCCCCTCTTTGTCCAATAATGTCGTGTCCCCTTTCAACTACCAGGACACGGGGTCATGTCGCTGTACACAAAAACAGTGCAGCAATGTATTGCGCTATAAATACAATGGATACATTGCCGGGGCTTAAACAGAATTCTGAAAGCAAGTTTGGTGAATGAAAGCAAAGCAGTTCTTTGTTTTCTGTGGGAGGGGCTGCACCCCCCGCACCCTCCCTTATGGGGGGCTGCATCCCCTGAATCCCCCCATCAATATAATCAACTCTGGAGGGGGTTCAACACAGGGATGAGGGGAAACCCTGGGGGGGGGATGCTCAGCACAGGGTCATAATGTTGCAAGATTTTTATACAGCATGGCAAAATCACACTGCCAATACAGTGCAATTTCTGCCATGAGGCATAAGTCTTTTGAGGGGGGCTCCACCCTCAAACCTCCCCACTAAAGATTCTCAACTCTGGGGGGGTTTAACTCAGGGAGCGCACAAAGTCCAAAAAACAATAAAAGTTTCTGAGACCAAGAATCAAACCCAGTCCCAAACACAGCACCTAGGTTCCTGCTGCTGTGGTTCAGTGCAGTGAGCCACGGCAGCTGCTCAGCAGAACCCAGTCTCAGCAGAGGTCTTATCCTCTGCCTGGGAAAGTGTGACTGGTGCAATACCACATACAGCAGTATACGTGGTACTGCATAACTCGCTCTTGCCTACAGCACTATCCCGGGTTAGCCATATTGTCATACGCTATTAAGCGTGCAACATTATGACCTGGTAGGGGGATGCTCAATGCAGTTTTGCAAAGGTCTGAGACTGGAATTCGAGCCCTGGTCCACAGACACATAGTTGCCCTGCACTGCTGTGGCTCATCCCACTGAGTCATGGTGGCTGCTTGGCAGACCTCCTCCCCACCAGCCATGTGCAAAAGGGTACAAAACCATATGCAACATGTGTGCCTTGCAGGACTTTTCACCGTGTTGCACTAGTGCACCGCGCTATATCAAGCCCACCAACTGAGTGTTTGCTTTGGGGGGGGGGGCTTCTCCCGATACAGCCTTCACAACCAGCACCGGTGGGCTCGCTGGTCACTGGTGCTGGTCGTGAAGGCTGTATTAAGAAGACCCCCCAATCAAGCAAACATTCAGGTAACGGACTTTGAAGTCACTGGAACACGCGCCGTTTCAAGGAGAGCTGGTCCCAGATCGCGCTTTGGTGCCTTTTTACAGACAGTAAAACTGTATTTTATGTCGACCCAGCTGTGGAGATTGTTTTTTCACTGAGCATTTTAGCATTGATCGCGGGGTTTTAGTCTTACTTGCACATGTACCTTAATGAGGGATCAGCCCTATTTGTACTTGTTTTAGCCCTTTTTTGCATGCACCTTAAGAGGGAGTTACTGTTAATTAACTTCAGCCTGCTTTGTATTAAGAAGGAAATGAACTTTCAGCCTTCTTTGTACTAAGACAGAATTTAATGTAATTAATTTCAGCCTGCTTTGTATTTTAGGGGGATTTTAATGTAATTAATTTCAGCCTGCTTCATATTTTTAGCCTGCATATTAATATAGTGGAACCGCATTTAAATGCCTGTTTCAATGGCCTGCTGAATCCTCACTCGATTGTATGGCTACACACGATATTTCCCTGCTGCATCTGAAACTCGTTGTGTGAGGCTTGCTATAAAAACACCTACTTGATCTTCTCTCCTCAGTCGGTGGGCTCGCCGGTCGCTGGTGCTGGTCATGAGGGCTGTATCGGGAGAAGCCCCCCCCCCCCAAAGCACACACTCAGGTACAGATTTTGAAGTCGCTGGAACACATGCTGTTTCAAGAAGAGCTGGTCCCATATTGCTCTTACTCCGCCCACCCCCCAATAATCTCCCACCCTTTGTTGGTGTTAGTTATATAGCTGCAGGAGGATCCCTTTTGCTGCCAACTCACTACCTCCCAGATTGTTCTCCTGTCTTTACTCCTGCTAATCATGACTCACTTGCCCATACTCTCCCTTCTCTCCATTGCTCTCTTGCTATGGGTACTCTCTGTTCTCTCTGGTCCAATACTGCCTATGTCACCCTACTCACCATACTCTCTGGATAACTTCCACTTCTCTAACCTCCTATCTGACCCATTATCTATACCTAATTCTCTCCCTAAATATGGGCTTGTTCTCAAACAACTTGTTTTCTTTCTCAAATACATCTTGGGCAGGTTCTCTATTTCCTCTGGCCATGCAACTTGGACCTATATTACTGAATCTCTCTGGATTGTTACCCTATCCCTTACTCTTGCTGGGGATGTTGAGACAAATCCGGGTCCTCCTCTGACCAATAATCCCTCCCAGTCCATCCACTCTCAATGTCTGCCCCAGTCTGCTGGCCTCTCCTTTGCTCACATTAATGCTAGGAGCCTACTGGCCAACCTCCCTGACCTGGAAGCGTGGACTAGTACCAACAACCCAGACATCCTTGCCATTTCTGAGACTTGGCTTAAGCCTTCCAATGATGATTCCCAGTGCTCCCTCCTAGGTTATAACCTGGTATAGGTTGATCGCCCTACTTCCAAAAGAGGCAGCGGACTTGCGCTCTACTATAAACTGCAACTAAACATCACTTTACTGCCTGCTCCTGCTCTTGCCAACTGTGAAGTACTCCATTCCCTACTACTGCTTGGGGGTATAAAGAAACTTCACATTTTCTGTACATATATTCCTCCTAGAAACTCCAGGCTTGTGTTTGAGGAGTTCATGGATTATCTACTATCCATGGCTGCGAAAAATGATATCATCTGTTTTGGAGATTTCAATCTGGACTGGCTCAGCCCCTGCTCTGGCCTCCTATCCTCATTGACTTGTAAGGCTAATCTCTCACAACTTGTTCAGGAGCCCACTAGGATCTCCTACAGTGGTACTAGTGCTACTCTACTTGACTGGATCCTGACAAATAGAAAGGACGCCTTTTCCTCTGTTGGTGTTCTTCCGGATACCATAAGTGATCATTATCCTGTGTTCTGTATTTGGGATACCTCTGCCCCCTCTTTCCCCTCTAAAGTGTTAACTTTTTCTAACTTCTCTAACCAAACATAGATAACTTTGTTTACGATCTTAACTTAATTGACTGGTCCCCACTTTACACCACTGATGACATAAACATTGCCACAAATTATTTTAACAGTTCTCTACTCTCGCTACAAAATAAACATATCCCTGTTACCACAAGAAGGGTTAAAGGGAAAATCACCAAATGGTTAAAACAACCCCTGCTTCACCTTCTGAAATTCAGGGATAAAATGTGGTCCGTCTGGAAGACCTCCCGTCTTCCCACTGATTTTGATGTCTACAGATCATTACATAACAAATGCAAAAAGGAGATTCGTCTGGCTAAAAGCTCCTATTTCAGGAAGCTCCTAAGCACCTCCACTACATGTCCTACAAAGTACTGGTCTCAAATCAAGGAAATTCTTGGGAACAACAAGCCTACTACTCCCACTAATATGTATGTTAATGATGTCCACTGCAACCACCCTCTCACCATTTCCAATGCTTTCAACTCCCTCTTCTTCTCCCTACCTACTTTAGCCTCCCTTGGGCTCCCCAAGTCTGTTTCAGCCCCTTCTCATAGCTCCCCTACTCCACCTACTCTGGAGCTGGCTCAGGTCACCTACCTGGAAGTTCTGGACCTACTCAAAACTGTTCCTGCTAGCGGTAGCCCTGGCCCTGATGGATTACACCCATGGATTATCAGGCTGTTTGTGGCATGGCTTGCTAGGCCTATAACTAGGCTTTTCAACCTTTCTATTAGCACTGCCACTGTCCCCCTGATCTGGAAATCAGCTAGAACTATCCCTGTCTTTAATAAGGGTGATGCTAAACTACTGTCCAATTACCTCCCCATCTCTCTACTCCCCCCACTCTTAGCAAGCTTCTGGAAAAACTCATCCATCGTCAGGTCTCTGAGCACCTCTGTAACTTTAATCTTCAATCCCCCTCCCAACATGGCTTTAGGGTGGGGCAGAGTGCTACCACAGCACTGACCCTGCTCATGAGTGATATCAAAAGCAATATGGATAAGGGCCTGCTCACAGGTGCTGTGTTCATTGACCTATGCAAAGCTTTTGTTATTGTTCACTAGCCGCTTCTACTGTCCAAGTTGAGTGACATTGGTGCCTCTGACTCCACCCTATCATGGTTTAGTAGCTACCTGGATAACCGCTCCCAGGCTGTTTCTTACTGCAAGGTTCTTTCCTCCCCTATCTCTATTACCCGAGGTGTTCATCAGGGTTCTGCACTTGGTCCTCTTCTCTTCTCCCTCTTCCTAAATGATATTCCTTGTACTTCCCTTCACAGCAGCCACCTCATGTACGCAGATGATCTAGTGCTTTACCATTCTGCCAAGTCTATTGCTGACATTAACCTTAACTTCACATGGGACTTTCAATCTCTCCAATCCTGGCTCTCGGCTAACCAGCAAATCCTTAACATAGGTAAAACTCAGGCAATGCTGTTTGGATCATCTAAAAAAGTGCTCTTGGAATCCTCTAAACTCCTCGTCCTCAGTCAGGAAGGCAAAGCTGTCACTAACACTGTGACTCTCAAATACCTTGGGGTCACGCTTGACCCTGCCCTCGATTTTTCCTTGCATGTTAATGAGGTGTGCTGGGCTGTTAATACCAGAATTGGTGCAGCCTATCGTGTACGCCACTCACTCACCCCCTCTGCTAGGATAGCAGTAGCTAGAGGCGTACTACTCCCTCAACTCCTTTATGCCCTCCCTGTTCTCTTCAGGTCCTCATCTGTCCCCATGCTATCAGTCTGGCCATGCTCTACAAAAATGGGGAACAGGCCTTCGCATATTTTGCCCCTAAATTCTGGAACTCACTCCCCCCCAGTTAAACACTCTCCCTCCCACCTCTCCTTTAAGTGTTCACTGTTCTCTCACCTCTATGCACTAGGAAACTGTAACTGCAATTAACCGTGAGTCTCCTCCCTATTTCTCCTGTTTTCATAGACGTCTAGGCATTACCTATCTTGGTGTATCTAGATTTTGTTATAGTATAATGTGTACTGTTTAGTATTTATATCATATGTGTCCTCCCAGACTGTTGAGACTGTTAAGACTGAATCTATTTTTGTTACTGTTTTTGTCCGGATGTCATCACTGTATTCTTTTTGTTGTACTCTCCCGGGTCGTGCCTGAAAATTGCCTAGTGCACTTACCCGGTTACCAAAAGCTAATAAGTAAATAAATATGTGGTGTGCAATTTAACCTGCGTGGTTCTGTATTCGGCAGAGTGACCTGGTGCCAACTACCAGTGCTTCAGCAGCCATACTTGCCCCTCTAGCTGCAAGGAAAACAGGCAACCTGCTGCTAAAGCTGTTTCTTTTTGATCAGCAGGGTAAACCCCATTGCCCGTTTGCTTATGTGCTCTTTAAAGGAACAAGCGCCTTATCACTGTGAGGCACATGGCACCCATTGGTGCCAGAGGGGTAGTCCTTAATTCATTTCATGAACCCAGGTTGTCAAGGAGGCAGTGCAGATAGTGTAGTTGCTGCACCATTGGGATTGTCATATTAGCAAATATATGAATATTTGAAAGGCACCATTTGTGGGGTTTAATAACTACAGGAGCAAAGCTTGAAGTTAAAATCTTAAAATGTCAGATGTTTCGTAATAAAATGAGGTATCATTGCCATATTATATTGTGTGATGAGATACAGACAGAGCATGAGAAGACAAGCACATTAACAAAGTTGGCCTGTACTCAAGAATGTAATGGGAGTTAAATTCTTTTTCAGGATTTCAGGATGTTTTGGGCAGTTTGAGGAGGAATATTCAAGGACAGTTACATTTCTCAATACTGGAAAGCCTTAAAAAGAAATATGCTGATGAAGATATTCAAATATAGAAGCTTTTCATTCTGGTTTTCACAAACGAACATCTTAGCCTGTTCTGACATTTGGGAATTATAGTTTATCTTTTGCTAATTAGACCCACCATATACTGTAAGCTGCTTTGTACCAGTATCAGAACAGAATGAGCGAGAAATCTCAAATGCAAGCAACAACCTAAGCATAAAGCAAAAAAGTAACATGGCCATGAAGTGGAACTGTTTTAAATTTAATTTTATTATAATGTTTCATGATGAGTGGTATGAAAATAAATTCACTGTTTGCTTTCTTTATACCTACACTTTATCTTTAGCAAGAGTGGATACTTCTGGAGAGCACTTTCTACTTACACCACTGATATTTACATATGACATAAGGTGAACCATAATGCTGCAAAAAAGCCTATCCTAAACCCTGTACACTCACTCACAAAATGGTGCCAGTAGTCACACTGTATTATTGGGGACTGGATTGCTAAATGGATTAGTAATGAGTTAAGTAATTGTTGACCTCTTGGTCACTAGTTTGAATCTGGCATAGGCAGTGGTGACCGAGAGCCATTATCATCATATGGCTGTTCAGTGACCTTTGTGAAATGAGTTGTGGTGATCTCAGTCCAGTTCTTAGTGGGCAGGCATCCCTGTCACAAAACCGCCAACACAGTTTGCATTAATGGCATCGTTGCTGGCAGTTTCACAAAAGAGATTGAGTGTGGGGTTATAGTTCTGGATGCCCGGGCTTCTAGTAAGGCAATTTGCCAAACTTAAAGTGGGGAAGTCTTCCTCAAAAACACTGATCAGCAAACATTTTCAAAAAAAGTGGGGAGGCCAGACTCAGACCCAATCAATATAATGCATTTGTAATAATATCTTTATAGATAACAAACCACCATGAATGATTTCCGCCAATGTTTTGTAGCCCCAGACCACTTCCTCAGAGCTTGCAGTGGTCCTATAAATACACGTATACTTGATTAACATTTATTACCAACATATTAACTGATAATCCTGAATCCCTAATATTAACCTTTAACTCAAAAAATATATACTAGTAGCTTTTAATTGCAAATCAAAATAACTATACGTTTTTGTCCAGATGCAAGACCACCCTATTTATCTTATATTACTGTTTCATTAACTGCAACTTCTAACATAATGTCCATAGACTCCAGGTGTTCTCATAAAAAGTACATCTGTCACATTTTATCGAAAAGGTTTGTACTTATCCAGTAATGCCTTAATATTTATAAATTTGGATAATTAAAATTATATGATAAACCTAGGTTAGAGCAAGAAACTAAAAGCAGCAATGATTGTATTGAACCTCATTCAAGTGGAAATAAAGCCAAAAAAAAAATATATAAAATAATAAATAGAACTTACTCAGATAGTAATTCTTATACTTATTCAAATATAGCTTGTATAAATAAGTGGATTTACCCTCTTCACCTGCAAAAAAGTAAGTGTCCATTAAGATCTTAGTATAACTATTTTATGTTAATATTAGTGTTATATGTTATATATACAAAAGAAGGGGAAGTTATGTGTTTTCCAAAAAAAAAATTAAACAAAACCTGGTCCTACCTTAATGCGTGCTATGGCAGACTGTCAGATCCACTTTTTCAATATTAATCACATGCTCCTAGACAAGGCAAATGGTGCAGATTTCTAAATAGACAGACTAAATGTTCATGTGTTTTTCCTTTTTTTTTCCAGTTATATAAACCTCTTAACATTTGAATTCTACTATAAAGCCCATACACTGGTCTATAGGTGGGTGGGGAATTCCTGCATATATTCCTTAGCAAGATGCAACTAGCAATCAAAACATAAAAGGCATTATGAGCAGCTGTAATACTTTATAGTGAGTATCCTATAGAGTAAAATGCAGTAATAGGTCACTGGACCAGCTTCTGTATAGTTGCCTGAATGTTTTACACTTAACTTTAGCATTACCATTTCACATTCTCACTATAGATATTGTGAACAGAGATGCAATAGACAATGATATTTTACTAAGTACCTGATAAGCTAAGTATAGCATTTCTCTAACCCTCAATTTTTTAACCAAACATTTCCTGTAAACACTTTGGAATGACTCTAAAACAATACTATGGTGTGATTTCAAAACAGTTTATTTGAACTCAGCAAAGCCATGTAGTGAGATATGCGAGTGGTCTGAGGCTGTCGTGCCACTTAGTAGCAGCTGGTATCCAGAAAACGTGCCCCTTTTGTGCTCAGAGTCGGGAAACTGTCTGATATAGTGTTAATGTGAGATGTAACCATAGTGACCAATGAGCATTCTGGCCACACCTACAAATAGGAGCAGGGTCATCCTAGACCCCCAGTAAGGGGCAGTTCTTAGGCAACCGCCTACAAATCCCACTAGAAATGAGTCAGTATTGGACCTGGTAGGTAGGTATGAACAAGGGCAGCATTGCAGATGTCTACAGGGTAGCCTCTGCACAAGCAAGCAATCATCATACAGTGTGGTTTGGCATATGGATTGGTCAGGAGAAAAAACACACTATGGCAAAGGTATTCAGGACAGCAGATCGGAAAGAAATGTGAAACTGTCTTTGAAAACATCTTGAGAAGGGGAGTAGCCGGGGGGGGGCAGTGCAGGCACAATGGAAAAGAATAAAGGAGTGTATAACTAAGGTAACGTCAAGCTGCTTAAGGTAGTAAGCAAAGGTAAGAGGAGAAAAAGGCCACTGTGGTTCTCAAAGGAGGTGCCTAAGGTATAAGGGATAAAAAAATAGGAGATTTAAATGGCGGTAGACAGGGAGGTACTGTACATCTAGATAAATAAAGGGAGGCAGGAATGAGGGTATGGACAGCAAAGGCTCAAACTAAGGAAAGGATAGCTCAGGAGGTCAAAAATTGGGAAAAGACTTTCTTCAGGTGCATGAGCAAAAATAGGAAGGCAAGGGATGGTATAGTGAGGATCAGGAGACTGGGGACTGTGCAGAAGAATACCAAGAAAAAGCTAAAAACTATTCTTTGTATTTTCTATTTTATACTTCACCCTATTCAGCACCTCCCCCATCCGGCAACTCCTTCAGAGTGCCTAGGTTCCAGCCCCATCTGACCCCTGCCACCAACTACCAACTCCTACTGCAGCCCCCCCCCAGTAAACCAACATATCCCTTCGTCCAGCGGGTCCCTCTCTTCTGAGGAGGAAGTGCCTTATCGGCCAAATGGCGTATCCTGGGTGCTGTGGAGCTGGTCTAGGTTGTCTCTGGGGCTTCGTGGTGGTGGGGGTGGGCATTTGTCATCCAGTCAGGTGGGGAGCTCCTATTTTCCATTTTTGACCCCACCCACAGCAGTTCTCAGCCATGCGTGAGCATGGCGACCCTGGTTGGGGATGTACAGGGGGCGTGTCGAGACCCCACATCTCCCAAGCATGATGCCCAATCCACTCATGGGTGCCAAGGCCCAACCCATCCCCCCAGGAGGGAAGCATCCAATGGACACTCTGAATCCCCTCCATGCCGGCAACCGCTCCTGGTACCCGGGCTCGGGGCACAAACCCAGGTCACCAGCATGCCGAGCTAACCCCTTCACTCAGCACCATGGAGCCTGCAAAAGCTAAAATGTTAAACAAATACTTTCGCTTGGTCTTCCCAGTGGAAGGGAGAGACAGACCATCATGCATTAACAGACACCATGGGAAGAGGGGGTGGACACAAGTCCACTTATGGAAGACAGAATCTGCTGGGAGTTGGAAGCCCTAAAGGAAAACAAGGCAATGGGACCAGAGGGGATCCATCCAAGGGTACTAAAAGAACTGAGCATGGTGCTTGCTGCACTCTGGCAACACTATTCAGCACCTGATTGGAGACAGGGGTGGTTCCAGAGGACTGAAGGAGGGCCAATGTGGTCCCGCTGCACAAGAGTGGCAGCAGAGAGGATACTAGCAATTACAGACTAGTCAGACTTACATTAATGGTGAAGAAATTAAAGGAGTCCCTGCTGAAGGAGAGACTGATGGAGTACATGGAGACAAATGGGCTGTCAGAGAACAGGCAGTATGGCTTCATGGGGGTAGAGGAAGTCATGTCAAACAAATCTCATAGATTTCTTTGACTGGGTAACTACAGAGGTGGACCAGGGGTGGGCAATGGATATGGCCTATCTGAACTTCAGCAAGGCCTTTGACACTGTATGACACAGGAGGCTGATAAAGAAACTTAGCAGCCTGGATGTGGAGAGAAGGTGATGAGCTGGGTATATAACCGATTGAAAGATAGAAGGCAGAGGGTGGTGGTAAACAGTAGCCACTCAGAGCATGAGACAGTGACCAGTGGAGTACCACAGGGAGCAAGTTATATTTTAATAAACTTAAGTATTAGTAGCTAAATTCCATTTATTATTATTTTTTATTTATTTGTATTTTTAATTTATTTTTGGTTTTATTTCCACTTACAGTATGTTAGAGGATCAATACCACCAATAGAAAAAATCTGATGAGCTCCCAGCTCATTAGAGAGTGCCGGCCTGGTGCAGACTCAGAGAGCAAGGTTAGAGCAGTCAAAATAAGTTCCAAAACTCTGCAGCACTGAACTAACATAGGCAGGCTGTTCCAAAATAGAAAATAAAAATGGCTTACTGTGGTTCAAGTAATCCAAACTTTATTACAGGTGTAAACAGTGTGCAAAAGTGCACAAATTATATATGTAGCTAAAGTGCAGAGTACAAAGAACAGTGACCAAACTTGGCATTTAAAACATTAAAGAATTACTGACAGTACTCCATGAGTGCTCCTTCTACAGTAACATGACCAGGCAGCCAAAGAACAACGTGGGTGCACGTGACCATGATGGTCAGTAGCTGACGTTTCAGCATAGCCTTTCTCAGAGCTGACTGGATGGTACCCCAATACCTGTATGTTTTATCACTTGATTTTGAGATAAAGGTTTTTTGGTATTTCAGGTACACTTATGGCTATGGAGGGTTTGTCTCTCTTGAAATGACCACATAATGTATGTATGAATAAGATGAACACACACCAGAGCAGCGGCTCCCAGGCATGGGTGGTGCTGCACAGAATAATGAACTAGTTCAAAAATACAAAAACCAAGCACTCACAAACTCTGAAAAGGATTCCAAGTAGACGATACGATATTTAAGTCCATTTTATTCATATCCAATAATAAGAGCAGCTCCTGATGACAGAACACCAGACCTCTCCCATACAGACAACAGTTTTGCGCCTCTCACACTTTTTCAAGGCTAATAACATGAGCATTTAGTCAGCCTTATATGTGAAGGCATTTAAAGTGACAGTGCATATTTAAATTAATGACTGCTCACTTTGCTCAAATATAAATTAAAAAATTACCCTTATTAGTGAATAACTTTAAACATGAGCATAAAGTGCAACAGCAATGTGCAATGAGAACAACAGTATATAAGGACAGAAAAGGAGCAGGAAGGGGGCAGAGGGTTGTTGAACTAAGGAGAAGGATCTATAATTGTTACATGTGAAACAACACCTAACATATTTGCAATTTCAGGTTTTCCACAGTGTAAAACCACATAAAAAGTACTGCCAAAACCCAGGCAATGTTATTTGGCACTACACCTAAACTTAAAAATTGTCAGACTCCCCTCTCCCTTGTGTGCAGTGATGGGACCTGCTTGCAGCAGTATCCTCATTTGATTATGTAGGTGTGACACTAGACCCATGTTTGGACTTCTCTTTGCATGTCACAACCACCTGTAAGTCAATAAACTCCATATTAGAGCTGAAGCACAAAATCAGTCATAGTCTCACACATTCAGCCTATCTAGCCATTGCCCATGGTGTACAACTCCCAAAACTTTTATATGGGGCATTAGACTTTTATATGGAGTATCAGTTTCTTCATCCTCTGCCATAACCACATTACAGAAGTGTGATGTAACATATAACAATATCTGTCTCTTTTTAAAAGGTTACACCTGTGCTTCAATGGGTGAGCAACTAGCCATGCCCCTTTTATGAGCTATATAAGCAGCTCCTCCTGGCCTTCTTCTGAAGCATTTTTCCTTTGCCAGCCAAAGGCTCTGTTGGTCTGTTTTCTCCCTTGGGACCTTCTGAGTCCTTGCCCCCCACTCCCCACACTTGTGCTCTGGGCTTTGCTTGGTTTCTGCCAGATTCTGTTTGTGTATTTCTCCTGCCTTGGTTAGTTTTTGTTTTGCTTCCAGCTGCTGTGAACTTCCTTGTGTGCTAGTTTTTCTGTTTTCCTGTGTTTGTGTTTTTTTGGGGGTTGTATCTTCTTTTTGGGGCTTTCTCATTTTCCTCAGCATCTCGTTGCCCTTTGTTTTCATTGTGTTTCTCATGTGCCCATGATTCTGGCTCCTACCTAATCTCAGTTTTCCCAATTATTATTGCATGTTTCAACTTCCACCTCCTGTGTTTCCCTTAATTGCTTGCACCTGGCCCTGGCCTTGCTGCTCAGCTAGCAGCTATTCCCAGTTTTACCCTACTTTGCTCCATTTTGTGCTATGCCTATTTTACCTCAGCAGCCTTGTATTCCAGTAATGCTTATTTCCTGCTTCCTTGCCTCAGCATTTCTTTATTTACTATGCTTTTCCCTGTGTAAGCCCTCAGTTTTCATACAGTCCTTTTGGGGATTTACATCTGCTCAAGCATGTTTATTTGCACTCATGGGAATCAAACCTGAGTCTACTGCAATTCTATATTACTTTCTCCATGGATTCAAACCTGCTTACATGCAATTGTACCAAGCAATTATTACTGTTTTTACTGGCCACTGCAGCACTATGTTGTACAAAACGGTTGCTGTCATACTGGCCCTTGCAATGCTATGTTGCAAAAACTGTTGACAGTGTTTGCATACCAGCCATTGCAACACTATACTGTATAAACAGTTGTTGGTGTACTGGCCCTTGCAACTCTATGTTGTGAAAATGGATGCAGCATTGGCATACCAGCCATTGCAACACAGTGTTGTAAAAATGGCTTGTTGGCATATCGGCCCTTGCAACACTATGTTGCAAAAATGCTTGACAGTGTTGGTGTCCTGGCCATTGCAATACCATATTGTAATAATGGTTGTTTGGTGTACTGGCCCTTGCATCTCTATGTTGTGAAAATGGTTGCAGCTTTGGTGTACCGGCCACTGCAACGCAATGTTCTAAAAATGGTTTGTTGGCATACGGGCCCTTGCAACACTATGTTGCAAAAATGGTTGACAGTTTTGGTGTACCAGCCATTGCAGCTTTATGTTGTAAAAATGGTTGGCATACCAGCCCTTTTGACATTATGCTGTAAAAATGGTTGACAGTGTTGATGTACCATCCATTGCAATCCTATCTTGTAAAAATGGTCATTGGTGTACTGGCCTTGCAACCCTATGTTGCAAAAATAGTAGACAGTGCTAGCGTACCGTCATTGCACCACTATTTTGGAAACACAGTTAGTTGGCATACTGGTCCTTGCAACACGATGTTGTAAAAACAGTTGACAGTGTGAGCATTCTGAAATTTAAAGTCCTTTTTCTGCCGAATGAGGAGGCATTCCCTTGTCCTACAGTGTGAGGAGGCATTCCCTTCTCCTGCAGTGCGAGGAGGCATTCCCTTCTCCTGCAGTATGAGGAGGCATTCCCTTCTCCTGCAGTGTGAGGAGACATTCTCTTCTCCTGCAGTGTGAGGAGACATTCCCTTCTTCTGCAGTGTGAGGAGGCATCCTGTATCCTGAAGTGTGAGGAGGTGTTCCCTTCTCCTGCAGTGTGAGGAGGTATTCTCTTCTCCTGCAGCATGAGCATTCAGAAAGTAAAGTCCTTCTCCTGTGGTGTGAGGAGGCATTCCCTTCTCCTGCAATGTAAGGAGGCATCCTGTATCCTGCAGTGTGAGGAGGCATTCACTTATCCTGCAGTATGAGGAGGTGTTCCCTTCTCCTGCAGTGTGAAGATATGTTCCCTTCTCCTATAGCATGAGCATTCTGAAAGTAAAGTCCTTCTCCTGCAGTGTGAGCAGGCATTCCCTTCTCTTGCAGTGTGAGGTGACATTCCCTTCCCCTGCAGTGTGAGGAGATGTTCCCTTCTCCTGCAGTGTGAGAAGGCATTCCCTTCTCCTGCAGTGTGAGGAGGTGTTTCCTACTCCTGCAGTGTGTGCATTCCAAAGTCCATATTATCATTCAAATGTTATTCTGCATTCCTCCCTGGATTCTGCATGCTGTTCAGTCTCTCCTGATACTACTGTTACTTGCTTACATATGCTGCCTCTAGGGGTCCTACCCTATTAACATTACGTTTGCTGTTTGGTCTCATGGTGCTCAGCTTGTGGCTTCCCTGTTATTCTCATGGTGGGGACTGTGTTTTCTCAGTGGGGCATTGTGGTTTCAAGCAACAGGAGCATGCTTTTATGTAAGCCATGATTTGGTCTGCTCCTTTGCCTCCATAGCTTTTCAGTCATTCAGGCCTAAATACTTTAATCTCACAACCTACATGGTTTCAAGATATCCATTGCATTCCATTACTGTATTGCAAATGTTTCTTATTGAACTAACCTAACTCTGCCTTGATGGCATTTAAGGTATTCATGCTAATCTTCTTAATTCACTCTTCATGCTGACACCATACCAGTCAACTGCTATTGTGTAAACTATATGATTTTGCTCCTTTATCCTATCAAGAGTTTCTATGCACACTTTATGCCTTGACCAGCAAGAAACCTTTATTTCAATTGCTTGTGCTTCCAGGCTAATAAAGGACTATCTAAGTTGCTATACTGGCATTCTATAAGTTACAGTACCTTCTCCTCCAGAGTAAGGAGGCATTCCCTTTTACTGCCCCGAGGAAGCATTCCAGTCTAAAACCGGCACTAAACAAAAATAACCCAAGCCTGGAGGAAATGCGACCTAGGCCTTGGATCCCCAGAGATTTTCTCCTCAAAGGTTTTTTTTTTCCTCCATGCCAAAAGTCATTATCCTTAGTTAGGTTTAGTAGTATTCCTTAGTTTACTCAAGTACATTCCGTCATTGGATGGAGGTGGATGGTGACCCTGCTGGCCATCCCCTCTCTTATTAGGAAGCCCCCTGCTGTCATCAGTGTAATCCATTTTATCTGTCCTATTCTTCTAACTTGTACTTCTCATCAATGTTTTATCAAGTAGCCTCTTGCTTCAGTCTGCTTCTCTACCTTATAGTCAACGATCACTGCTAACATTCTTTTGGGGGTTCCTTCCTAAGGTACCTTTAGCCAAGGGAATCTTCCTGTGGCACCTCTGGGGGTCAAACCCTCTTCGAGGCCATTGAATTGAAAGGTTACATCTGTGGTTCAATGGGTGAGCAACCAGCCACAGCCCCTTTCTAAGCTTTATAAGCAGTTTCTCCCAGCCTCCTTCTGAAGCATTTTTGCCACACCATCCTACCTCCATCTCCAGCAGCTTGCCTCCCTTGTTGGGGGGGGGTTCTTCCTAAGGTAGCTTTAGTTTAGCCAAAGGAACCTTCCCGCAGCACCTCTAGGGGTCGAACCCTCTTCGAGGGTTCCTTGCCGTTGGTGCCCCTACAGGGTGGTAATTCCTCATGGAATAGAGAGTACAAACAGCCGCAACAGAGTAACACAGTTACACAAACATAATACTATACTGGTTGTGTATGCCATTGAAGCCTTGCTATTGAACCACCATACCCACCACTGTACATTGTATTCCGGATTTGGTTGGCTTCCTCCTCCAGCCCTACATGATCATATTCTAGGAGGTGTAATTTTCAATATTGTGAAAATGCAGTTCCCGTTATTTCTCCCCAAGCTTCTCCAGTCTCCAGGCAGTGGCTAACCACTGAGATCCTCCAGTCATGACCTGTTCTCCATACCCAAAGTCAAACAAAATTGCATGGCATTGCCTTCTCCAGTGTTGCCCTACATTTATGGAACTCTATACCTGCAGCACTCCACCAGTGCCAATCCAAAAACACTTTTCAAAGCAGGTACCACAGCTATCTCCTTTTGTCATCAATAGGTGCATGCACTTAATCTAATGTTAGTTGCTGACCTCTTGTTATTCAAAGCATGGCTCTGGTCCTGAATTTTGTAAACTTTTTTAGTCATCTTACACTGCTTGTACTTCCTTGGTTCTGTTTTACTAGTTCTCTGTTTTTTGTGCTTTGAATACAGGTATAATGCACATTGTATGCATAACTTGTATGTATTATTTGTCAACTGTAACTTGTGTTATACAAGTTGTATTCAGCCCTGTATTTGACTCGTCTATTTCCAGTGATTGTAGTAACCTACCTGGTCATGACTGAAAACAGGCATTTGTCTAGTGCACTTACCTGGTTAACAAAAACTAAACAAATAAAAAGATGTCTTCAGTCTCCAGTACTGGCAATCTGGTAACTGGATATGAATATCAAGATAAATTGAATATAAGCTATTGGATACTAATACCAAATTTCTCACCCCAGCCTCTGCAGTCTTCATGGATGTATGAAGAGAGCTTCAAAAATACAATCCTCTTCTAACTGAAGTTATTCCTTAAATGAAGAAATCAAGTCATGCAAACCTAAGAGCCATCTTTACAACAAGAAGACAATTCCTGACAGCTCTTATCCGCAGCTACTGTAACATGTTTAACACATTATTTGCCTCAACTTTAATACTGTTGACATTAACATACTGGGTTTCATGCTATGCATTTTGGGTAGGAAGTAGGACATGAGCCCATCAAGATCTCACCTGAGAACACAGCAATACTTTTTTTTAAGGTTTCTTTTTTCTGTATGCATTTAGTGCTTGTGAAAGGTGCTGGATTGACAGCACTGGAACCTGAAGACCTCTCCACATGACAGGTACAGCATGGGTGATCATAGTGCAAGCTTCCCCACACTATCCCACTAATGTGCCCCAACCCTGCCATGGAAGGACCACCATGTAGATAAGAAGAATCCATGCCCATTCAATCCTTGGGTTCTCATGTGACACTACTAACATGGATGCCAATTAGTGCCAGTTGAGTTAGTGGTTTTGTAATGTGGACAGCTGCCCACTGGGAACCGGACTGAGACCACCACGACTCATTTTACATAGGCCACTGAACCCTCAGGTGATAATGGCTTTTGGCCACTACTGATTTATGCTGGATTTGAACCAGTGATCTAGAGGTGAAAGGCTCTAAACCCAATACCAGTCCACTGAACCATCCAGTTCCCCTCTATTATACAGTAATACTACTTTATGGAGGGAGTAGTAAGGTCTAAGACTGGGCTGGGCAGACCACCTCATCAGTGGCACTGGTAATTGATAATGTAGATCTTGCAGTCTGTGCATAATTTATGCAGCAGCAGCAACATCATTGGATAGACTGTGAGCCAGGAATTTGTGCCAGAACTGGAAGAAGAAACTCATATTGTAGCTGTTATCTCAGGTGTGCATCACTGTGCCTAATAGATTTTGTCACCTTCTTCATGTTGCCAGTGCTAGCAGTAGTACAGGCAGGATGATGTCTACCTGAGCTTTCTCCTGGATCAGTACAGTAAACACTATCCAGGGAGTTACCAACCTGGCTGTCCGGACTCAGATTAACACTGACCTAATGAGCAAGCACAAGTCCGACAGTCTCACACATAGGGGCAGGGCACAACACTTGACCACAATGGCATAGATGCCCTTGATGGAGGGATGCGACAAATCCAATTGTCATTGATCAGTAAGTGACACCGTTCACATCTTCGATCCCCTCAAAATCCTCCAGCCAGCCAGGCATAATAAAGTTTTAGAAAAATGTTAGAAAAATTATCAAATATCCATGATTTTTCCAAGGCACCTATGCCTAACAAAAAATAAATAAATAAATTGACTTTCATAAACACTGCAAATATAAGTGATATTCACTTACTCTATGAAGTAGTGGCAGGTGGCAAATACAATTTTTACTTGCATGAATTTTTATGTTTGCCATGCACATGTGCACATAGCAAACATTTTGTTATGATAGTTGGGTTTTGAGAGGTGTTTCAGTGTCTGTCAACACAGAGCAATATTAAAGGGGCGTGACTAATCATCAGACAGGGTGAGCGTGACACAGTTTTGGCTTGCTGGGCTGAGATGTTCTGTAGTTGAAAAGGAAAACCAAACCCAATCATGGGTCAGCTCTTTCCTTTGATGTACACAGGCCAGCAGACATTGTTGATCTTTCATGAGGCCTAGGGATTTCAACTATCCAGGAAAAGCCCTGAGATGTTCACTGACTCTGTGCCGGGTTGGGGGTGCAGAGATAGAGAGAGACAGAGAGAGAGAGAGAGAGACACACACACACACACATTACTTTAAAGAACATCTAAACTTTTTTTACACATGTATACTAGCAGTACTAACCAAATTCAAGTACGAATAACTGTAAAATGAAAAATGATAGCATAGTACTGTGAGCATGAAAGTTGTTCAGCACAAAAATATCTACAAAATGAGTGGTGTTTCCTTTATAGCTCACAGTTCAAAGACATCCAGCACCACCCACAACACGTAAGGCAAACACATGATAATTTGTGTAATAAAAAACAGTTTATTTATACAGCTATGCAGGTGCTGCACTCACCATGCCTATGCACAAACCGGGAAACAACCAGCAGGGACCAGAACTTCTACCAGTTTCACCGTTGTATCCTCAGGAAGTGTTCCACAGCTGGTGCACCCAACCCATTTAAGCACACATCTTAAAGGCACAGACAATAATTTTCAAACATGGCATGCTCCATATGTGAATGTCAATTATAAATGATAAAAAATAAAGAATAAAAAAGTGCACTTTAAATAAAAAGGGTGAACACAACTACTAATACTAGTCTATAACTATATATAAGCACATATGTTAATGTGTTAAACAGGACATGACAGCCCACAACCTAACACTGGGTCGGCGTAGTGTGATATATTGTATATGTGAGACAACCACCCACAGAAGGAATCAATGAAAAGTGACACCTATTACAGGGAAGCAGATCACCACTAAGAGGTAATCAAAATGCATAGTAAAATGCATGTTTACATAAACAAGGCTATTAATATGCCAAGTTTAAATTACTTTTTTTTTATCAAATCCAAGGCTGTTTCAGGTGGGTGTATAAATAACCAATATACATGTATATATACATGGCTGCATAAACACATACATATACATATACATATACATATTGTATGCACATAGCAGCCTCACACTAAAATGAAGAAAGCAAAAGATAAGGCAGCAGAAATTCTAGGTATTAAAATTTCATCTAAAGAGATCTTGGATATGGTACATGTAACACACAAAGCTCAAATCAGTCAAATAAGTTAGTATTTCTATTCATCAATGCAAATATACAGATAAATCAATGCTATCATTAAGACCTGGCTTCATCAGGGCTCCCAACATAAAATCCAAAAAGACTCCTTTTCAGAGAGAATGGATTCAACATCCCCTCCCCTTAAAGGCATGATCTAGCCCACAGAATGCAAAGCTGTGGGGCTGACCATCCCTAACTTGTTGCTAAAGGCACTTTTAGCATCCATTAATCGCATGGAACTGAGGTGAGCCCCCACCCTGGTTTTCAAAGGGCGACTGGTCTTTGCCCACATAAAATGAGCCACAAGTACAGGAGGCCAGGTATATACCATTACATGTGCTGTAATTGATGAAATGTCTGATCTGAAATGGACCCATATTATTTCTGGATGAAAACTTTTTCATTTTGGACATCACTTTGCAATGTGTGCACCTTCCATACTGATAGCTGCCTTTCGGATGTTTGGGCAGCCAACCAAGTGCTTTTGGTTTAGTCACAGGAAGAAAACTGTGTATCAGGGTGTCCCTTAGGTTTCTACCCCTTTTGCACACAACCTTAGGGGGTTTCTGTGCAATTTCTGTTAACACTGGCTCAGTGGACAATATGTGCCAGAATTTGGCAAGGGTCTCCCTAAGTTGCCCAGTATCATCTCCATATTTTGTAATAAATAAAATGTGTCCAGGTGGTCCCTGAGTCCTGTCTCTGTACTCCAAAATCTCATTTCTGGGTATGTCATTGACCTCAGCTCTAACTTGTTTCAAGTGGTGAAGGCTATACCTTCTGCCCCAAAACTTTTGACACAATTCTTGACCTCTGATCTTATTCATCTCAGAGTCTGAACGATTGCTCTTGATGTGCATAAACTGGGATTTTGGTATTTTTTCAACAAACAAAAGCAAACAACTTTAAAACGAAAAATGATAACATGGTATTGTCACACAAAATTTGTTTAGCATAAAAATATCTACAAAATGAGTGGTGTTTCATTTATAGATACCTTTTAGATTTTTTATAATTAGACAAAAATGGCAAGAAATTCAATTTTTTTCACTTTTTTGGAGGTATGGCATAAATGGAATATGCTACCCTCACTGGAAATATTGTTGATATTTTTGTCCTCATGCTGATTGACCTGATGACATCACTCATTGCTTTGCCACTTGTGAAGTCATTGATGGCACTCAGCTGCACCTCATGCCTCACAACCCACCTGGGGCATGTGGTAATATACATAAGACACAAAGTGCACCACAACGCATTGACTACCACAGGGATTCTATACCAGTGGTGAGCATCTAGCATTGACAAATGCTTGTTTATTTTCAAAACTGTCTCTGTATGAATGAATAATGAGTTGACAAATGGGGGTGTGGCAGCAGGTAAATGTGTGTGACCTGTGGGAGCAAACAACTTTGATTAAAAAACAAGTTAACTCTCCAATGAAATGGAGCTGCCAGGGGTACATAAAGGGTACTGGGGGGGGGGGTGTCATATGGTCATATGCCTGAGCAGACAGTTTTCCACAACCTGTAGAGAAACAGAGGGAATGAACTGAACAGTGTTGGTAGGGTTTTGTTTGTTTGTTTGTTTTTTGTTTATTGTGAAATATTCAGAAAGACCTTTGAGTCAGAGACTCATTTACAAAGGTTCCGCATCATACAACAGGGTCAGTACAAACAATTGATAAACAGAGATGGCAGTACAGGATATTTAAATAATGAAGGATTACATTATGAATTCATAACATGAGGTACAGGGTAGATCAGGAGGGGGGATTTAGTTAGTATAGTAGAGGGGTCACAGTAAAGCACAGCCAAACAGTTGCAGAAAGTCTTTAACTGGCTGATAGTCGATAGAGGGTTAGGATAGTATTTGCACCAGGAACAGGGATAGTTATGGGAGATGGTGGGACAGCAAGATGCAGGATAGTGTCAGGTGCAATCACATATGTTAGAGTCTTGGAGGAGTTCCAGCAGCCTAGTTTTGAAGAGACCTAGCCTCGTTTTGTTTGCTATTTGGATAGGGAGAGAGTTCGTCAGATTAGGGTCTTGGTAGCAGAAAGTCCTTTGAAGTTGGGAGGTATGAGGGTGAGGAACCCATAGCAGCTGTTTGTTCTAGTTTCTCTTGGATCTGGCTGAGTCAGCTAGGTGGATAATAGAGGAGCGTGAGGGAGGGGCGAGTCCTAGGAGGATCTTTTTAGTTGTTAGGCATGTATGATGCCGAATTCTGCTATCAAGATTTAGCCATTTTGAGGGGTTGTGAAGTGTGCAGTTGTGGGTGCAGCGATTACAACCTAGGATGAGGTGGCAGGCTTTGTTGAGTACAAGGCGGAGACTATTTAATGATGAGTTGGGGGCAGCACAGTATCTGGTAATACCATAGTCAAGGAGGGCAAGGACAGAGGAGTTGACAGCAAGCCATAGGGCTTCCGGGATGAGGCAATGTTTGTGTCTATAACGCACACCTAGTCTCAAGTTTAGGGTCGAGACAAGGAGGAGAATGTGTTGTTTATAGTTGAGGGCTGGGTCCAGAGTGATCCCTAGGTATTTAAAGTAGCTAACTTGCTCCAGTGGGTGTGGTTGATAGTGAGAAATGGTGGACAGTGGTTCTTGCGAGGGTTCTGCAGGTGGGAGAAGACCATGACTTTAGTTTTCTTGTAGTTGATAGTTAGCCGCTGGTTGGAGAACAAATGTTCTGCTTCGTGGAAACTATGTTGGAGTGTTTGCTGGAGACTAAGTTGGTCGGAGTCAGAGGTGAAGAGTACTCCGTCATCCACATAGAGGAGCAGGTTACCAGGGACAGCCGACGAGAGGGAGTTTAGGAATAGGCTGAAAAGTAAGGGGCCAAGAATTGACCCCTGCGGTACTCCAGAGTGGACTGGGAGGCAAGGGGACAAGACAGTGCCAATCTTTACCTGTTATGTTCTATCTGACAGGTGACTGGTGAACCATTTTAAAGTATCATTGGTGAAGCCACTGGAGGAAAGAGTGTTTAGGAGAAGGGTGTGGTTGACAATGTCAAAGGCTTTAAGGAGAGCCACGAAGATGGCACCTGTGAGGTGACTGCGATCAAGGGCAGAGTGGACATGCGAGGTGAAAGCGAGGAGGGCAGTGGTGGTACTATGACCCTTATGGAAACATGTTGTTGGTCACAGAGAAGTTTGTATTTACTCAAGTGGTCAGTGATTTGGTCAGCAACAATTCATTCAAAGGCTTTGGGGGGATGGATATGGGATGGTAGTTGTTGGGGCAGGTGCGGTCCCTACTTTTAAAGATAGGGGCGATGTTGGCCAGCTTCCATTGGGAGGGAAACTTCCCTTGACAGAGGGAGCGATTTAGGATATGAGTGAGAGGGAGGAGGAGGACTTCCTGGAGAGTAAGGCAAGGAAGTTTCAGATCAAGGGGGCCACTGTGGTTGTTGAGTGGCTAAGGGCTTTGTCTAGGTAGGGTCTGGCCTCTGCAGGGGACAGAACATGAAGGTGAAAAGGAGGGGCAAGGGGAGGAGAGTGGGTCCGGGTTGGCGGGGGATCAAAGAAGCTGGGGGAAGAATATGGCTGAGATTTGTGAAAGAGGAGTTTAGGGCTGAGGCTATGCGGTGGGGGTCCGTAGCGATGTCACCATCTATTTCTAATTGGTCTGGGGGCTGGTTTGGGGATTTGCCACAGAGTTCCTTAATATTGTTCCAGAATTTCTGCCCATCTCTCCAGGTGGAAGTTAAGGACGCTTTGTAATAGTCCGCTTTGGCAGTGCGGAGGGAGCACGTGCATTTGTTACTAGTCTCCCGAAAGCATTGCATGTCAGCTGGTTGTTTGGTTTTATTAGCAATATGCCAAAGGAAGTCACACTGTTTCATTAGGCCCAGGAGGTGATCAGAGAACCAGGGGACCTGGTAGCCTTTGGACATTTTCTTGGTAAGGTGGGGCAAATTTATCACAGATCCTATTGAAAGTGGAGGTAAATAGATCTAGCACCTGATCGGGGTCTGGGGTGTTAACGAGGGGTGTCCAGTCCCAGTTTCTAAGGAAGGCCTTGAGTTGGGTGAGTTTGCCAGGGCCAAGGGTGTGCTGTAAGGTAATTTTGGGGGGGTTAGGTGCCATGCAAGACCAGGAGCAGAGCACAAGAGAGTGATCGCTTAGAGCATTGGGGAGTACTTGGGTGTTGGTAATTCGGTGCGGACAGTTTGTGAAGACCAGATCCAGGAGGGAGGAGGTTCCTGTGTGGGGATTTGTTCTGGTGGGTGAGTTGACAACCTGAGTGAGGTTGAGTGCTGAGGCATCATTAGTATAAGGGGCCGCTTTTGTGGACCGCCAGTTTATATTGAAGTCACCCATGACTATTTCTTCAAGTTGAGGTGGAAGAGTCGCGATATAGTTCAGGATGGTCTGGAAGGCAAGTTTGTGTTCGTGTGGTGGAAGATAGACAATGGTGAGTAGGAAGGGGGCAGTTGACCTGCCTGGGGCTATTTTTAGTGTAAGAGCCTGCACTCTCGATGATAGTTGAGAGGTAAGGAGCAGCTGGCCTGACAGCGAGTCTTTAAGGTATACAGCGCAGCTACCACCTCCGTTTACCCACTCTATCAGAGCAATAGAGGATGTAACTGGGAAGGTTAACAGCAGAATCCGGTACAGAGGGGGAGAGCCAGGTTTCACTCAGTCCGATAATGTCAGGGTGGTGCTGGAGTACCCACCCCTGAAAGGGGTCCCACTTTTTTTGCAGGCTACAGATGTTGAGTGAGGTGATTCGCAACCCACTGGAAGTGGTAGTGGCGGGTTGGGGGGCAGTTGACGGGCCAAGGTTGGGATGGATGTTGCCTGTGAGAAGTAATAATAGGACAAGTGTCCTGAGGCGGTAGTTTCTAGTTTGGGCATATAGTTGGTGACATTCACGCATCATGTACCCTTTGGTTGGGTGTTGGGTGGGTATTGGGAGCTTCAAGGTTTGGGGGGCAGCCAGGAGGAGGAGGTGGTGCAGCAGGGGTTGGGTGGGTGGTAGAGGGACAATGACTGGGGGTTGGCTGGGGAAAGCAGGACTGCTCATAGTCCAGTGCCCATAATGCTGCCTACTGATAGAGAGGAGGACTGTAGGGAGTGGTATGGTTGCGGTAATTGTGGGGGTGAGTAGTGCGGGCAGTGGGGTACCTGCCAGCCAATTCAACAGCTCCCCACTCATGAATAAACAGTTGGAGGGAGGGCAGGAGGGAGAGTCCCAGTCTGTTAGGACACACGAGAAATTCCACTTTGTCTTGGGAGCGAGGGATAGTAGCATTGAGATAGAGATGACCATAGACAGTAGCATGTTGGACTGTGAGGGTGGGGTTGGCTACCTGGCTTGTGGGTTAAAATGTTTTCTCTTGGGGGGGCACCATTTTCAAGTTAACCTAGGGGTGACACATACCTTAATGCTGGCCATGACTACTCTTTTTGAATAATCACGGTCAGTTGGTGCAGGTATCATCCTAGTCAAAATGGGAAATTCCAGCCTCTTCTAGCAACAATGCATGTTACTGAATTAGTGAACTGGATTTTTGGCTGTCTACATCTGCAATCTTAAAGTATCATTGTCTATGGAGCTTCTTCAAACTATGCCCCAGTATATATTTTTTTCTTATTGTTCTGTCCTATGTCCTTTGTTGCTTTTTATGCTGATAACAATATTTTTATCAACCTTCCATCCATTTGCAAATGCATGAATTTTGTTAATGATACCACTTTTCATAAATCCATCTATGTCACTGGTCACTTTATATCTCACATTTTACTTTTATGTGGTTGGCTAACCTCTAGCTATTCACTGTGATAATCACAAGTAAAAAGTTTTCTCTTCCATCATATGCACTATGTTCATCATTACCATATAGAAATAGTCTCCATTTTCACATTTACCGTGGAGGGAAGACTGTCCCCTCCACAGCTTTTTTTAATCTCCATTACAAGCTGAAAATTAAGTTACAGGCCCTGCTGTTTTCGAACCATGTGCCTTGACACAGAGCATAGCACATCTCTGATTCACTACAGCTAGCATATTTTCCTCCATTTTACAGCATTTGGAGTCAGGGAAAGCCAGAGTAAGTTTAAATATCTGCATCAAGAAATAAACTCTATTATAAAACTGAACATCGGAATCAAGCCTGCTGACTGGCTAGGGGGATATGAATACTCCGCAGTACTGACATGGATTGTGCATGCCTGCCATTGGTAGATACAGGGGCACATGAGGAGAAGTATTTTTTTCTATTTTAATAATAAAATGCTGCCAAATCACCTTACTGTCTTTATTAATAGAATTGGATTTCATGGTTAAATGAATTTTCATCTGTCCATATATGCATTTTATTTAGTTTATCATGTATCTGTTATAAAAAAAATCACCTAAAAATGAAATATAAAAAACAAAAACAATCTTCTGTAAGCAGACACTCCCTTTTTAATTATTGTGTTTAGCCAAAGGTTTTCTCCCTACCATGATTGGGATTGCCATGGCCTTACCCATTCTGTAGTCTGGACGTCAGCTGAGTGGCTGTCTTCACAGCCAGTGCCTATGCTGACATGTAATCTGCCAGTAGGGGCTGAGCAAGTGCTGGGCTACCCACACTGTCCCTCCCTAGCAGCTGTGCACCTCACCTCCAATATGTACCTGGCTCAGCTGATCTCAATGTGGGATTCCAGGGACTGCACATGAAGCCTTCTCAGTTGCAGTGAGATGTGTTGTCGATGTCCCACTCGGCCAGTCCAGACACTTTTCTTTTGCCAATTCATGCAATGTCCCCCTTTCAGTTATTGGGCTTCAGTAGCTATACCTGTCCCTCTAGTTGGTAAGGAAAGCAAACAGCTATCTTTAGAACTGTTGCTGAAGCTGCTTTTTTTGATTGACAGGGTAAGCCCCATTTCCAGATTACATATGCCCTCCTCAAGGAGCCAAGCACCTCATCCGTGTGAGGTACATGGCACCCACTAATACCAGAGTGGTAGTCCTAAGTATGTTCATGAACCCAGGTCTTCAATGAAGCAGTGCAGATAGTTTAGTTACTGCACCACTGGGATTGTCAGAATAGCAAATATTTAGATGACATTTGAAGTACACGATTTCTAGGGTTCAGGGTCTACATGAGTTACGCTTGAGGATAAAACCTTAAAAATGTCAACTGTTTCATAATAAACTAAGGTATTATAACCATATTATGTCTTGTAATGAGATGAATACAGAGCATAAGAAGACAAGATCACGTTAACAAATTTGGTCCAAACCCAAGAATGTAATGAAAGTGGACTCCTTTTTTCATGTTTTACAGATGTTAGGTTATGCAACCTATGCTTAGCCTCGGGAGGGAAGTCGGACCACTGACCTGCAAAACCGAGCTATTAATGTCACCAGTGTAGGTTAGGACATGTTGAATCTTTCACAACTCATCGTAGTTGCAATGTCAGCCACAGGGGATTTGGGTATACCAACTGAACTGGCAGCTCACAACAATGTCAGGTTAGGGGGATGGTAGAACCAACCAGTAAATATACACTGCACAGAAAAACTAAACTGAAAAATGTTTCTTGCACTCAAAGTGCAACTTGGGACCAGCCAAACACTTAAGTGTGGGACTTATGATCGTGGACATTATCCCAGAAATGTTAAACAATATAATTTATTCTGTTTAATAAACAAAATATAACAAATTATTGAATTTGGTGCATGCAGTACAACAGCTCTACAACACAGATCATGTTCTAATGGTCTAGAGGTTGTCTTTTCCTCTTTGGACTAGAGTTCGTAAAATATCTAGTTGCATCTGAAGCACATATCTTTTGAGATAAAAGTTCTGGGGCCTGACATTCAGAAGTTTGCACAGGTGCTAACCGTTTTTTGACAGCACAAACAGGGCTTTGTCCTAGAGCCAAATATTCAAAGGGCTCTGTTGCACCAGAAACAGGGGTAGCACCCACACAAACCAAACAGGGGGAATACAAATAGTGGGGTGGGTACAGGAATATCAGTGCAACCAAAAGGAGAGAGGCAAGATGGTGGATTGAAGGGTCACGCTGAGCAGTAGCTCCCTGAACCGCTCCCCGATATTTTAGATATCAGTTACCTCAGCTGTTTCATGACTTCACCTGAAGCCTTTTTTCATTCTCTAACACTGCAGAAAAAGAACTGTAAAACACTAGCAGCATTCATAATCATGATGCCAGAAAAAGAAAAGAACAAACAACAGAATGCTAAACTAACTGTGAAAACATCAAAGCAAACACCGGCAAACTTATTTAAAAGGCAGGCAGCAGCTGGTAAAAACAAAAGTGTCTCCAATGTTTCCGGGCGTATTGGAAGTTAAACAAAAGAAGTTTAAAACTTAGTCATTTTAAATGAAAGACAAAGTAGCAGAAATCAAAGTCTAATAAAGGATTTGAATCAAATGGAGAACCCACCTGAGATGGATGAAGAGACCTCGAAAATTTTGGAGGCTGAGCATATCATTAAAGAAAATTCACCTGCCATGGCTATAAAACCTGGAGAAAGTAACCCCAAGAATAAAGGTATTATCAAGTACCTTTTTATGCCTTCAGGTTTATACAAGAAAGTAGAGCCTGGCACAAATTAACTGTTGAGAACTGAACAGGTGAAAGAAATTGCCAGTAATAGTAAAGGCATGTTAGCATTGCATTCTTGGACAATTGATATGCAGGTTGATTTGATTAATATAACAGACTCACACTTGGTTTTAGTACAACCTGACAGCATGTTATTCAGTAACAAACTAACATTAAAAGAAGCAATATCCTCAAACAAAAATGATAAATGGGGTGAGAAAAATGTCAGTGGGCTGGACTAAAAAATAAATAGCTGCCTTAGAGAGGTTAAAACCCACTGCCTTAAATCAGCTAAACAAAAAGTAGCTTATGGAGAGCTGGAAGGATACGGGTGAGTGCAGCTTTGTCCCTGAACTGAGTCTTTGAATTTGGCAGCTGCTGTACCTGAAAACGGAGAGCAGAGGACCTTGAAGCCACAAAACTCACCCGCCTCGACTAAGCAATTAAATGAGGACCAGTAAATATAACAAAAGAGGGAAGTAAAACAATTACAAAAGAAACAACCCGCTGCTGAGACCACTGAGACCCCCAATACACAACCTAACTTAACGTGGGAAGAAATAAATGGAGAAACTAACAAACAAGGGCAGAAGCAATTAATGTCTGAAAATGACAGTGAGCAAAATCTGATGCTTCCAGTTAAACTTCAAGCAGAAAAATCATTCTTGACCTCACAAATTCAAACCACTAATGCTACAACAACTCAAACACAGACCCTGTTTCTTTTGGTATCCCAAAAATATTTGGCAATGGAAACCCTTGATGGTGAAAGCTGTATGGGGAAACCAGTAAATAATTCTGAAGGGGAATCAAAGCTATCCTCTGGTGAGGAGTCTGTTGAGAAACTAGAAATGCCAAAATAGGCTAGAACACTATTAAAAGAAATGCAAAAAATAAATGAAAAGTTAACATCATTAACCAAGTAGGAACACAAAGTAGATTGGCTACAGGAAGCTATCAAACAAAAACCACAAGAAAACGAAAAAATTAAAACTGAGGTTAAAGAAGTACAGCAAATAATATTTGATATAGAAGATCAGCAAACTCCATTAAAAAGACAAGTGGATCAACTACAGTAAGTAAACTTCAGAAAGAAATATGACTAAAATTACTGGACTTCGAACTTCAAGCATGAAGAAAGAACACCCGCATCTTGGGAGTACCCAAAGCTTGGAACAATGATACAATGTTCTGTCAAACCTTCAAAACATTGTGGCTGCTTATTTGAAAGTTACACCTGAAGAGATCAGAATGGAGACTGATAGAGTACACAGATCTTTATGATCAAGACACAAGGGATCAGAAGGGGAGAAAAGGAATTTGATAGGTATCTTAGGGAAAGAAGGAAGGAAGGAAGGGAAAGGCAGATAAACAGGTCGAGGAAGGGAGGGGGTAGGCTAAATGAGCAGTAGAGCAGGCAGAAATACTAAATGAGTACTTCTGCTCAGTTTTTACAAGGGAAAGAGAAGGTCCATTACCAATAGGGGAAGGTGGGGTAGGGACAGTGGACAAGGGGGTTCACTTACAGATTGTGAGATCCAAGTGGGGATGGTGTGGGAGGGACTCAAGTCCTTGAGGACTGATAAGGCCCCAGGACCAGATAGAATCAATCCTAGAGTTCTAAAGGAACTGGTGGATGTCCTGGCTGCTCTGTTGATGAAGTTATTCAATTCCTCCCTCCAATCAGGATGTGTACCCCAGGATTGGAGGACAGCACATGTTGTGCCACTCCACAAGAGTGGGCCATGGGATGAATAGGGAAATTATAGGCCGGTTAGTCTGATGTCCATTGTGGGGAAACTAATGGAGGCCAAACTGAAGGAAAGGATGATGGGGTTCCTGCAGGCAAATGGCTTTCAAGATGAAAGCCAGCATGGGTTCATCCAGGGGAGATTGTGTCAGACAACCTAATCAAATTCTTTGACTGGGTGACAAGATCCCTGGACAGTGGAAAGCCTGTTGATGTCCTGTACTTTAATTTCAGCAAGACTTTTGACTGAGAGAAGGCTTGGAAGGCTGATATGTCAGCCAAGGGTGTAGACTGGCATACTCACTGTGCACATTTGTGTACAGTTTTGTTGAGTGCCTGTCACAAACCATAAGCCACTCTGTTAATATAATCATTCTAATCTGTAGTATTTGGGTTAGTGTAGGCCACTGAGGAGTGGCCTACTATACATGAATAACCTCTTTAGAGAGTAGAGGAATCATCTGACAAAAATCTGACTTGTTTGGAAGGGGGTGCCATTTGGAAAGGATGCGTACTTTTTTTAATGTGGGGGTGTAACTGTTAGAGACTGTGTACAAAATGGAAATTTCTGGCTACACCCTTAATGTCAGCTGAGAAACCTAGGGGTAGGGGAAAAAATAGTGGGCTGGATAACAAATTGGCTCAGTAATCAGCAGCAGAGGGTGGTGGTGGTGGGGAGGTTTCAACTCATAGGAAGGTCACCAGCGGGGTCCCTCAGGGATCAGTACTGGGCCAAATCTTGTTCAATGCATTCATTGTGAATGTTGGAAAGGGTGTGAGGAGCAAGATGAGCCTATTCACAGATGACTGTAAACTGGATGCAGTGTGGACAGTGAGGAGGGTAGGAAGACACTTCAGGAAGATTTGGTCAGGTTGGATAGGTGGGCTCACACTTGGCAGTTTGAGATCAATATTTGTAAGTGCAGCATACTGCATCTGGGATTCAGGAATCCTGGATATAACTACCATTTTGGGGGGGAGGGACAGCTGTTGACATCCTAGAAGGAAAGGGATCTGAGGGTGGTCATAGATTCCAGGATGAATAACTCAGAACAGTACCGGACAGTGGCTGCTAAGGCAAATAAAATACTTCGGGTACATCTCTAGGGGAATAACATCGAGGAGAAGGGAGGTCATTCTGCCCCTGTACAACTCCTTAATGAGGCCTCACTTGGAGTACTGCATACAATTTTGGAGGCCATACTTAAAGAGGGATGTTACCTTTTTGGGGAGAGTACAGAGACGAGCCACAAGGATGATTTACGGCCTTGGGGGAAATGTCCTCGGAGGAGCAACTTAGGCAGTTGAACATGTACTCCCTGGAGGATAGCAAGGACAGAGGGATATGATAGAGGTCTTCAAGTATATGCAGGGGATAAATAGAGTAGACATGGAGAGTCTCTGTACACTGAAGGGGAAGGAAATATGAGGGGATATAACCTTAAGCTAGTAGAGGGGAGGTACGGGGGTAGTGAGGAGACATAACTTCAATGAAAGTGTGTTTGCACCTTCAAGCACATGACCAGGGGAGATGTTGGCAAAAGGACACAATGGAGTGCTTCAAGGTGGGGTGGGACAGATACATGGGCAACGTGCAGTTTGGAGGGGGGTACATAACAGGGAGCTGGGGGAAGAGCCAGATAAAAGGAACACAAGAAGGAAGGGGGCAGCTGCTGAATCTTAATTCAGGGGCTGCATCTTTGGCAGATATGATAGACCAGTTGGCATAATCTGCTGGCAACTTTGTATGTATGTAAGACCAGAAGACGGACCCCCTCCCCCCCAAAGACCAGTCATACTAAAATTCCTAACATTAGAAGACAAGGATCAATTAATGATGCAGGTCTACAAGAAAAAAAGAATACAAACATATGAAGATTGTCAGCAGCAAAAGGTCATCATAGTCTATGTAGGCTGCTCAAGCTTGCAGCTAGCTCCCTATTCAGCAGCTGCCCCACCCCCTCCCCTTACCTCCCTTTACCATCTCCTTTGCCCTGTCCCACCCCTTCTTGAAGCATTCCACTGTGTTACATGCCACCACCTCAGCTGGTAGTGTGTATCACTTTGCCACCACCCTCTCCATAAAGAAATGCCTCCTCACTTCCCTCCTAAATCTACCCTTATCCAATCTAATGTCATGGCCACTAGTGTCTCTCCCCACCCACCTCCTGAATAGACCCTCTGTGTCTGTTTTGATTATCCCTTTCATGTATTTGAAGGTTTCAATCATGTCCCCCCGTCCCTCCTCTCCTCCAGTGTGTACTATACATGTTTAACTCTCTTAGTCTGATCTCATATGGCAATTCCCCCGGGCTCGGAATCATCTTTTTAGAATAACTCTAATGAGTGTAAAGATCGCGATTTACAATGACTTACCATTGGACATGGTTAATGACAGGAAGAAATGTGACTTTATTAGAAATAAACTGTAGGCTGATGGATTTAAAACTTCTACGTTGTTTCCTGCAAAGCTTTGAGCAATTATTAATGGGGAAAGATTAATATTTGAAACTCCATCAGAAGCAATGCAAACACTAAAACAAAGGCTGCCTAATGTATTTACATAAAATATGAAAGAATATAAGATGCTGGGTAACTAAAGGGGAGTGGGGGGGGCAAACATACAACAATGAGCTTGCAGTTCTTGTAAGCTGGGAAAAAGGAAATAATTTGCAATATAAAAATGTCTACCATGCTTTCTTAGAGAAGATTCTACCAACATAGATTTGTGGGGTTTTTGGGGTGTTCAGGGTGGAGGTCTGGGCTTTTGGAGGGGGGATTGATTGTAGGGGAGGAGACAGTAATTAATAAATCTACACAGTTTGGGGAAGGTTAAGAAATTTCTTTTAAGAGATCTGGGTTTTCAAGGTTTTCACCCTTCTGTTTGTATCTATTAGTTGATGGCTTATGACAACTTTCAGATAAAATGTGCCACCTTTAATGTTAATGGATTAAATTCACTGATCAAAAGGGCTAGATTGCTTAATTATTACAAAAAAATTAAAGCAGATATTATAGCAGTGCAGGAGACTCACGTAATAACTGAGGAGGCAACAAAAAAACTAAAGAGAAACTGGATTGGCCAAAATATTTATTCATCTGGTACAAGGAAAGGTACAGGGACCTCACTCCTGGTTAGATGAAAGCTGGATTTCAAAATACATAAAAACTGGGCAGATGAGGGAGGAAGGGAGAATAATTCTAGTTAAAGGAGAGTTGAAGGGCACTGTCCTCACTATATGTTCTATTTTGGCACCATTCAACAAATATGTGGAATTTGTATCCCAATTTACATCTGCAATGATTAAAATAGAAGCAGAAAATATAATTCTGATAGGGGATTATGCTGTCATTTTAAATCCAAGCTTAGTTAAATCCTCCTCTAGCACTAATGTCAATAAAAGAATTTCCAGAATACTAAAAAACTTTCTGCAACAACATGAATTGATACATCCATGGCGAACTCAAAATCCACAGGCAAGGAATATACATATGTTGATCATAAAATGAAAACTTAAAAGATTACATTATATTTTCCTTTCTAAACCTCTTTTTGTGAAACTTTTTTCTATGTCTATCAGGTCCATGCTAATGTTAGACCATGCTGTCCCTAGTTAATGTTGTTTATTAATAATCATTATAGAAGGGATAGGTAATGATCCTTCAATAATGACCTTCTTAAAATCCCTGAATTTGTTGGTAAAATTAGAAATGTAATGCAAGAATACTGATTTTACAATTATACTGGACAAACCAATATTTCTACACTGTGGGATCCATTTAAATCAGTCCCGATAGGAGCAATAATTTCCCACCAATCATGGCACTCAAAAAAGTTAAAAGAACAAGACAGCCAGTTACAAGATTAGTTAAAAAAATTGGATAAACTAGTTTTACAAGATAAAGCAAAATATTATGATCAGTGGATGGACTGCAAACTTAATTTACAATCTATCCTGAATAAGGAAACTGAGAAAATCATACTAAGAGTTAAAAGCCTTAGATACATACAAGGTGACAATCGGGTAAACTACCAGCTAATTTATTAAAGAAAAGGGAGGAAAAAATATAATTCTTCAATTAACAAATAATAATGGAATCACTATAGTAGATCAAGATGAGATGCAGACGATCATTCTTAATTACTATAGAACAATATATCAATTGCAGGATACATTTGATTTAAAGAATATACACACGTTCTTGACATAATTACATTTTGATAAATTTGAAATAAAGGACACATATTTCTCCTCTCAGGAAATGGAGCAGACTATAGATTCATTACCTAAGAATAAAGTCCCTGGTAGGGATGGTTTTACATCTGAATTTTACCAAGTATTTAAGAAAAAACTAAGCCCGTGGCTACTACAAATTCAAAGGAACTGATGCGAGGAAAAGTAGAACTACCAGATACTAAGAATAATGCAAATGTAGTCCTAATTCATAAAGAAGGGCAACCTAGAGACAATGTAGAAAATTATAGGCCTATAGCCCTTTTGAACATAGATTACAAGATCATGTCTAAACTTGTTGTTTCCAGAATTCTCCCACAGATTGCCCAGAAAATATATCAAGATCAACATGGATTTGTACTGGGCAGGACAATAGCACAATCTATACAAAAAGTACAATCTCTTTGGGAGTACATTGAACTATTACCAGATAAATACTATGTTCTCACATTAATTAAGTAAAGCATTCTGTTTGATAAACAGGAGTTATATGATGCAGGTATTGAAGCAATGGGATATTTCCAAAACATTATATAATATTTTTCAACTATACAAAAATTCAAGAGTATGCTTTTCACTTAACCAACAAATCACTTCTAGTATTAACATGCAAACTGGAGAGAGGCAAGGTTGTCCCTTGTATCCAATAATTTAAATTCTTTGTTTAGAACTCTTACTTTAAGCAATTAGAACTAATACTCAGATTAAAGGAATCTGTTTGATGATATAGGAATTATAATGAGCATTTATGCTGATGATACACTCATTTTACTTAAAGATATAGAATCTTCAATACCTGCATTAATGAAGGTGATTGGGGATTTTTCATCATTTGCTGGATAAATTAAACACCACCAAATCAGTGATAATGCAGACTTCCCAAGGATATAGCCACATTTTTGAGAATGTGTAATTCTTTAAAAAAGATGATAGAATCAAGCATTTAGGTATTGTATTAACCAATAACCATCAAACTAATGTAACCTTAAATTATGTGATTGCAAAAGAAAAGATTAAGGGCAAATTAATAAATTGGCAGAACTTATCTCTATCTCTATGGGGGTGAATCGAGGTAATTGAAATGATGGCACTCCCTCATTTCATTTTTGTATTACAGGCAATATATGGAGCTCCAGATAAACAATGGTTTTCTGACCTTAAAAGAATCTTTCTTAAATTTTTATGGAGGGGTGGAAAACCCCAAATTGCCTGGAGTCAAATAACAATGCATAGATCAGTGGGAGGGCTGGGATGTCCAGATCCTTTAAAACATTTAGAAGCACAACTAACAACACTGGCTTGGGATTGGGCTTTTTCTCCTAAACTGTATATAATTCTACAATCAATAATAGATAATGTGGGAGGAACCATAAGATTACATAAGATACCTTTTCAAGACAATTTTACTAAATGTAAAGGCATAGCACCACTGAAGCCCTTTTGGGCTCGATTCTAGAAAGCTTACGCCAATGCTCAATGCAGATGTGCCAAAGGGAATGACATAAGTCACAAATATGTCCAGCAAATGTGGTAAATGCAATTCTATACATTGTGAGATGTGCATTGATGCAACGCAGTACGCCAATTGCGACTTACGCCACAGTTAAGACAAACCCGCAGATATGCAAATGCGCAACTGGACATACGCCAAGGAAATGGCAGAGAAATGCCAGGACGGGATTCTAGAAGCAGCAGTGCTACAACATACACCAAGACCAGATGGCGCAACATAAACCAGGTGGGAGTAGGTGTAACATACACAGCAAAGAAAGGAGCAGGACCAGACAGGCCAGACTTACAGCAACACACATGGGACATAGGATAGAGAGTGACCGAGGAAGGCAGGCACACTGGAGGCAGTGTGGCACAGGGTACAAAGGGATCACAGAGACCACAGGCACAATGCAGGGATGATGGCACCACCAGGCACAATGCCCCTGCCATGGCCACTGATACATAGAAACAGTGCAACTACAACAGGGACACAGCACCGAGTGGCACAGACCAGTGGACAGTCAGTGGTGAGACACACCAATGTCCATGCCAGAGGTGCCACCTGCAGGGAACAATGGCACCCTGAGGCAGAAAGGCACAGCACAGGCACCATGCCACCACACAACTGGGAGGAACAATGTGAGGTGGCAAGGAAACCATAGCATGCAAGGTGACCTGCAGCACACAGGATACCATGCAGACGTGGCCTGGGGACAGTGGCCTGTGCTGGGAGCAGCACAAATGGTACACCAACCTGATGCACAGGGAGGGAACATTGGGGACAGCAGACACCAACACCAGTGTGCACCCCTGTGCACAGCGACAGACACACACACACACACACACACACACATACCCAACCAAGCATACCAGTAGCAGACACAGAGACAGTGTGATGGCAAAAGATTTAATGAACAAAACAGGGACAGGAATACAGGGTGACAATGGGAGAGGGATAGGGATGAGCAACAGGCAACAACAACACAGTTAAACAGCACAGGAAACCCAAACCCAAACAGCCACCCACAACACCCCCAAACACCAACCTGCACCCACGCACAGCCCAACACAGGCCCACCACCCAAACAACAGTCCCACCTACAAACAAATAGCAATAATCAAATCCAACCACCCAATGTACACTCACAACACCCATACAAACAGACCCAGCAAAAACAACGACCCCTATATACACATGTCCACCCACACAGTTGACCCAACCCATGACCGGCTGTGGCAGACATGGCCACTAGGTGCACCAGAGTTCAGAAAGGAGGGCAGTCACAGACTCGTGAAGGCACCCAATGTCTTGGAGTATGGCAGTCACAAGTATGACAAGGCTGGCCCAGTCCGGGCCCCCACCCTGCACATGTTCGGTGGTGGGTCCCTCATCCGCCATGGGCAATGGCTCCTCCCACTGCAACATGGGGATGGCCACCTCCTGCTGCAGTCCAGAGTCCCCAGCTGCAGGGACAGTGGTGCCAGGCACGGTGGCTGTTGGTGGGACATCCATGGCCACCCCTGCCGCGACGTCCTTATCTGTCGCTCCAGTCGGTGGTGCAGCCAAGGCCCCATCCCCATCTGCTGCGTCACTGCCCATTCCCTCCTGGCTGGGAGACTGTGGGTCAACCAACTCCTGTTGCCCACCATCAGTGGGGTCCCCCTGGACTGGCCGTGCCTCCAATGGTGCCTGGTCCCCGGCATCAGCTGCTACTGTGGAGAGGTAGAGGAGGAAGAGGAGGAGGAGGATGAAGTTGGTGGCAGCACCCTGGCCCTCCACTGCCTGCACCGGGTGTGCAACCTGTACTCCTCCTCATCACTAGCCTTGATGGCCACCATCGCCCACAGCAGGGCCCTCTGCCACTGTGGCAGCCTGCTATGGACACCTGTAGGGATGTAAAGGATGTGGTAAATGCCAGGACCAGACGGGGTGCACACACAAATAGGCAAGCAATGTGAGGGTGCAGCACAGGCCACACAGTGGCTGTCTGCCAAGGCCACAGACCAAGGGATCCATGGAATGTACTTACCTGATCTCCACTGACATGCCTCCTGTCTGAGGATGGCGAGGCATCCCTGAAGCACAGCATGCGATGCACCAGCGGAACCTGTGGGGTGAAGGGACAGGTAAGTGTGTTGGAGGCACCATGTGCCATGGCCACCATGCCAGCACTGCAGCAACAGATGAATAGCTGTAGGGATACATACCAACACTGGGGTTCTGCCCTGACCACACCTCCGCTTACCTGCGGTGGGTCATGCTAATGAGACGATGCAGTACACCAGCCTCCCTGCACATCAGGTCCTGTCAGTGGTGGATGAGCTGTCAGATGGTGTGCTGAATCCCAGTTGCTGCTGCCATGTGGGCAGAGATGGCCATCTAGGCCCACTCACGGTCAGCAGCACTGCTCCTGTGTCACCCAGGTGGCAGCAACGTCTGGTCCCACAGCTGCACATAGTTCACGAGAAGTGCTGTCTCATGTGGTGTAAAGTTGGGTGCCCAGCTGCTGAGGCTGAGGGACAAGCCAGATGACATCACAGCCCGTCTACTGCGTGGCACCTGTAACCGGGGAAGGAATGGCACATGCATCACAACAAATGTCCACCATGGCCATGCAGACCACCCCCACCCACCATGCGCAACAACGGACACCGCCCATGGGAAATGGATTGTGCCGGGCCACAGGCCTGCAACCATGGCCCACCCCCCCATGTGGCACCCCCGTGCCAATGTCACGTACAGCACGATGTGTGTATATGATGAGCCGCACCATGCAGGGGCCAGGCACACAGTGCTGTGCACAGTGACCACAGTGCACCACCATGGTGCCCGTCCACTGCAGAGGCATGCCACAGTATGGTCCTGCACAGTGTGGGCACAGAGAGCCACATGCAGCCCTGCCACATGTGCACACCAGCACCCCCATGTGGAGGTGCATGTGGCCACATCCACCAGGTGGACAAGGGGCTGACACAATGATGCCCGTGGGCACCAGCATAGGAACAGACTGTTATTTTCCTGTGTTGTGCACCATGGAGTCTGGAGTGGGTGGTGTGGACTGGCCTGGAGCACACCTGGATGGGGAAAGAGCAGGGCAACATAAGCCTATGGCACTGTCGGGGACCCTGGAGCAGCTGCGGTGTGGCAGTGTGTACCTACCTGGACCTGTGCGATGGCACTGAAACCTACACAGGGGACAGAGAGCAATAATGTTAGGTACACAGTGCTGGACAGGCATTGGGAATGTGTGCATTGAACAATGCCACATACTCACCAGAGTTCTGTATATGTCCACTGTGGAGCTAGGGAGGGAATGGACATGGGTTAGTACACAGCCGGATGTGCCCCCGTGGCCAGTAGCCTCAGGGTGCCACAACCCGCCCCACCACTGTTTCCATCCCATAGGCATGTACCCGCACAAGGCCCAGGAAAGCCCCCACAACACCCTTCCATGACCACCCATGCACAGGGTCGGGTGGGCGGGTGCGGATCCGACAGGTGTAACATGGAGGGCGTGGTACAGGGACAGTGACATACAGCCATCCGGCCAGATGGCAGTGCACCTGTGTGAATGCCACAGGCAATGTCCTGTGTAGGCCCGCCTTGCACAGCCTGCACCACGGCTGGCAGCACTTGGCCCCTGCCATGCATTGGGCGGTCCGTGTAGGCCACTACAGGGTACTGCTGTGCACACCCGGGCCAGCCCTCCACTGCAGTGACACACCCCCACCAAACAGATATGCCTCCCTGATGCACCAGTACAGTGACAGTGTGCCTGGGCCATGGCACCGCTTGTGTGGGCCCGTACGGGCAACGTGTTGGCAACACAGCCATGATACCCATGATCGGTACCAGATGCACTGTGCACCCATGGTGTGACCACTGGCACACTGTCCGTGCCTCTACTCCTACAACACAGGATTACAGAACCTTGCATACTACACAGTCTGTGACACACCTATGTGACCCTGTGGTACACCATGCCAATGGGTGTGCACAGCAGTACCTTGTAGCGGCCTACACGGCCCTCCCAATGCATGCATGGCAGTGTGTGTCCCAACCCCACCCAGCCATAGCAGCTGTGCATACCACATGTGGGATGCCTGTGTGGCCCCGACTGCAACTGGCACAGCCCTGTACCACAGGGGCCGATGAGGGAAGTGGCCATGGCCTGTGCAGGGCAGGCATGCTGGCATGTGCCATGGGCAGTACCGCTGAGGGGCCCAGAGGAATAGGGGCATACCCCCAGATGCCCCTCAGCACAGGAGCTATCCCACCCCATGCCCCGCCCCAGAGCCCTGGCCCACATCCATCCCACATGGGCAGGGTGCTGCCCACACAGCCACTGTGCAATGCCTGCATGCCACTGGCCAGTTGCCACATCCACTACATGCCCATCATCACTGTTCACGGTGTGCATCCCACCACCATGTGTGCCACAGTGGTCTGGACATGCAGCCCACTGCATGGTGGTGCCCCACCCCAAGGGCACTGTCTCACAATGTCCTCAGGGGTGGAGGGGGGCTGTGTGACCCATCTGGTTGAAGACACAGCCATAGGATGCCTGGCCGCACCACAGGCTTGGGGAAGGGCCTGCCTGGCCTAACTGCATGGGTGAGTGATGGACCACACAGGCAACAAGTTACCACCCACATGTGGCAAGTTCAGTACACCGCCCGCCACACAGTGGCATGTGGCTGTAACATGCCCCCCATATCCCTGCCCACCCCCCACAACACAGCCCGTGGTACTGTCCACAGCCATGGTACATTACAGCGGTTCCCCTAACCATCCACCTTTGGGAGGGCCATGCCTGCACACCATCCTCCCATTCCACGGTACGGGGACTGTACCCCATTGCACAGCACAGGAGCTCACCATGCCACACTGTGGACACCTGTGCTGCACACATTGTTGGCCTATGGGTGCATCACTCCATTGGACATGCTGCCTGTCACTATGTCAGTCACCCAGAGACAGGCATGAGGAACATGTACAGGGGTGCAACCAGACAGTGTCATATTGTACATGCTAACACCATGTCCCCCCCATCTATAACAGTACCCATCCCCTCCAAATGCTCCCCCCTCCAAACATGTATGACTGCTGTAAGAAGTCCGCTCTTCAGCCTACAGTGGCCATACATGTGTCCCCCCCCCACACAACAGATGCATCTACAGTGACACCTGGCAGTGGCCTACAGGAACACATATACTGTACTACAGATCACAGTGCTAATGCAATGTGAACAGCATATGGAACATGACAGGCACTCCACATGTCTGTACACAACTGTGTACAGTGCGTATGCCTGCCTACACCCTTGTACATGTCTTCAACAGTACAACAGTGGCCTTTGCCCCACGGCAGGGTTTTATTTAACTCTAATAAGTGATTAGCGTATTGCTCATAAAGGTTCTCATACACTGTAACAAATGCATAGCACTTGCCTCACTGTGTGTAGCAAACAAAACACCTGTAGGATATCTATATTAATGCAGTATGTACAGTTAGTATTGTCCCAAGGAAACAACCGCTAATCAATTAGTTTAAACCCTGCCACGGTGATGTCTGCTGCAGTTCTCTACATGCAGGCCATGGGTTCCACAGTGTGACAGACACTGTACAACAAATGGGCTACATATGGCACAGAGGTATGCATGCCTGTCTCAGTCCCTCATGCCAGTAACAGATGTAGTAGGGGTATATGGAGGGGGCCTGCTGTGGCCCAGTACTCACCAGTCTGCTGATTTTCTGTCCCTGTACAAGTTCTGCTGGCACTGTACATATGTAGCTCTCTCCCACTGCCAGGTCTGTAATCCCTGTACCACTACACAGTGCCTGGGCCTTTCTGCTCGCAAGTGCACGTGCTCCATGTACTTTTCGCATGTGTATTGCATGTCGCACGTTGCAGATGCGCATATGCGACAGCAACTGCGTTGTGCAATGCCGCTGTCCGGAATGGCATCTGTGATGTGCGGATGCAGCCTACCTGTTGTCATGCATATGCGTGTGCGCTCTGCAGCTGCAACGCACTTGTGGAATGGGTGTGGGTGGCCCTGCTTGTGTGGTACCTGTGCCTGCAGGCTCCCTGTGCATGTCTGTATATATGTGTGTGTGTGTGTGTGTGTGTGTGTTGTGCAAGCAGTCATGTTCGCACCATGGGGGGGGCTCTGTGGCAGGCAGTTGCCCATTGGCTGTGGTACACATAGAGCAATGTTGCACCCGGGGCACACACCCTACCCAACATGGTCCCAGTAAGACCCTAGCAATGCAAAGACAAATTGACAACACACCGTAGGGTTGAGGTGCAAGCATGTTTATTTACATGGTGATCATTACACACATGTGCCCATTGCACGGTGTACCCCAGTTCCACCCAACACACGTGCCCCACACACACCCATGCACACAGTCATGCATATATATATATATATATATACACACACATCCATGTGACTGCACAGTGCCCCCCATGGACATGTGCCCCCTGCCATGCATATGGCCCCACACCTCCATTGCAGCCCCACCCAACAATTCCCCTACTGCACAGGTTACCCGGGCAACTCACGGCCATCTGCCACGTGCATGCCGTCCTCACACCAACCCTTCCAGTGCCGGGTGCTGGGCTGTGGGGGAACCTGCCAGTCTGGCAGGCTGTGCATTGCCCTGGTGGACCTCACTTGGCATTGCACCCTGCGGGCCTGTGTGTGCCCCCATAGGTGGTCTGCTGTGCCTCCGCCCACACAAGCCTATGTGCCTTTGTGCCACATGTGGCAGCGGCCATGCCAGGGCTGCACGGTGTAGTCCCCTGTCCCGTGCTGAGAACCTTGGGCCCTGTGCAGCCTGTGGGGCACCCTCCTCAGTGTGCCCGCCACCCTGTGCATGCCCCATGACTGACCCCATACCCGTGGGACTGTGTGTGGTGTTCAGCCTGGCCTGTGCCTGTGTTTCTGGCATGCCTGTGTGCACCAAAACTGTTGCATCCTGGTGCTGTCCTGTGCCCGGGTCAGTGTGGGCGGTGCCTGGCTGGGCATGCAACTCCAGTAGCATGACTGGCAGGTGGGCTGGTACTGATGCCTGGGCCTGGGGTGGGAGAGGGATTTCCACTGGCTCCGGTGGCTGTGTCTGGGTGCTGGACTGAGCGGTGGCTGGGGGTGCCATCCGCTGGGCCAGGCCTTGCAGGTGGTGCAGCGGCTGTATCCTGGTGGTGCTGATGTGCCAATATATTCTCCAGACCTGTGCTGAGGCAGTCCATGATTACCGTCTAGCATTCGGCATAGTGCCAGATGCCCTGTGTGGCATCCCCCAGGCCAACCATGCATGCCACTGTGTCTCTCATGAATGTCTGCAGGGTGCCAGCGATGCTGGTTAGCTGCAGCTCCATGCAGGTGTGGTGCTCCTGCATGCCCTGCCGTATGTTCACCAGCTCCTGCCTGCAGTTTCCCTGGCTGGCCAGCACCGACTGGCAGTAGTCCCCGATGTAGGATGGTGGGGACAACTGGTCCTGCAGCACCCAAACAGCCTCATCCAACTCGTCCTCAAGTCCATGTGCACTCAGTGGGCTGAGCAGCCCTATGCCAGTGTCCTCAGCTGCCAGCAGGTCTGGTTACAACACCTCCCACTCAACCACGGGTGTCTGGCCCACCTCCACAGATGTGGCAGCACTGCTGGTGGTGTCCTCGGTGGTCCCCTGCTGTTCCCATGGTGGTCTAACTGCGTCCTCCTCACTGCTGTCCACCGCCTCTTCTGCCATGGGCTGTCACCATCCCCACTCCCCTCAGACTCAGACATCGGCTCTGGTGTCCCTGCCACAGGTGTGCTGGCAGCAGGGCTGCCTCCAGCATCTGTTGGGCTGCCGTCATCAGCCGACACCATGCCAGTGGCTTGGGCTGTGCTGGCACCTTCCTGGTCCTGCCACTGCTGCTCCCACCCTCCAGCTCTGCTGGGGCCACCTGCGCCAGCTGCCACTGCACCTGTTGGATGGGAAACATGTTAGTGTGTCCCCCACATCACAGTGTTCCCTTACCTGCCTGATCAGTGTTTCCCTCACAGGTCTGCTTCAGCTTGGCGCTCTGGCACGGCACCCACCACACCTCTGTGCTGTCCCACCTAGTGTATGCCTCCACTGTACATGTGTCCTGCACCGATGGCATGGACCATCACCATTGCTGCCCTTGCTGTGCTGTCCATCCTAGTATGGTGACTCTGGCTGTCCCATGGCCACTCCGTACTGCTCCCCACTGCACAGTGACACCGTGCATGGGCACACCTATAGGACCTCACTGCGCTGCAGAGGCCTGCACCCCGGGTGCCTACAGATTCCATGCCAGCCATGCATGGCCCCTGCAGCCCTCACCTCCACTCAGCAGGCACTGGGATGGTGACCCATGCCCCCTCCCTACTGCCCAGCACATGCCTGTGCACCCCCCCACCCAAGCACACGATGCTGATAACAGCATACCCTAGTGCAGCCCATCCCTCAGCATGCCCCCCCAACAGTTCACAGTGCAGAACACACAGTGCAGCCCAGCCCATCCCTCAGCATGCCCCCAACAGTTCACAGTGCACAACACAGCAACACACAGTGCAGCCCAACCCAGCCCTCAGCATGCCCCCTCCGAACAGTTCACGCTGCAGGACACACAGTGCAGCCCAGCCCAGCCCTCAGCATGCCCCCCAAACAGTTCATAGTGCAGTACACACAGTGCAGCCCAGCCCAGCCCATCCCTCAGCATGCCCCCCAACAGTTCACAGTGCACAACACAGCAACACACAGTGCAGCCCAGCCCAGCCTTCAGCATACCCCCCCCTTCCACGTTCTTGGGCCTGTGCCTGCCCTTCCACGGTTGCCCATGGGTCATTCCTTTGCATTGCTGAACATGGCAGCTGCACACATGCCTGTCTCTGGCCTGCTCCTCACCATTTTCCAGTTCCCTTGGCCCACTCTGTGGCCAGCTGTGGCCATGTGGCAATCCTGTGGCATGCCTCCCCACCATTGCAACTGCCTACACATTGCCACCCCACTCCCCCCATCTCTGCCATTGGCTTGTGCGCTGTTGCCCTGTCCCATACATTGCTGGTTGTTCGTCCCTACCTGTGGATGTCCGTTGTCTGTATGTGTCCAGCTATGTGACACCAGCGATGCTTTTCTGGCTGAGGTGTGCCACTATCCTCCTCTCAATGGCACTGAGTGGCTCCTGCTGGGTGGGTCCGCCCCCTGTTCCCTGGGCACTGTGCCTATTCTGTGCCATCTTGCGCTTCACCAGGCACTTCAGGTCATTCCATTTTTTCTGCACATCTCTTACTGTCCTGCACTGTGCAGCGATGGCATTGACCCTGTGTGCCACCCTGTGCCATGCCCTCTTCCATTTCTCCCTCCTCTTGGCATCCCCTCCATGGCCCATGAGGAGTGCATGGTGGCGATCTATCTGCTCCACCAGGGTGTTAACCTCCTCATGGTGAAAGTTCCTCTTCCTTCTCTGCCATTCCACTGCAGCTTGTGCCATTGCTGTGGCATATCTGCTGGTGTATATGTTGGGCTGTTACTATGTGTTGTGCACTTTTATATGGTGTATCTTGCATGTCACGACTTACGCAATTGCGTTTGACATATTCTCGCGGGTTCTAGAATAGCACGTATCTCGCATGTCGCAGTTGCTATTGCATTATCTTACGCAGCTGTGTTTCTTGAGTCTGGTGTATTTCTCTTTCTAGAATCAGGCCCTCTGTTTCTATTTTACAGCAGCTAAACAAAAAATTAATAAAGAGAGTATTCCTTGGCTACACACCAATATTAGAAGCACAATTCTACAATACTCTCCTGCTTTAAAAGGAATCATTAAAATCCTTCAGATTAATAACATCTTTTGATAGAAGGAGATGTTACATGAGAACATCTCATGACTCTTAATAAATTATGAGAAGTAGTGGGTAAATCTCCCATAGTAAACTTTTTTAGTATATAATAATTTTACAAAACATTTCATAAATATATTCAAAAAGCTGGAATATGTAAGCAATAATACCCGACAGGGTGGGCATTATTAGGAAATACTGGACCGCCCAGGGGCATAATGAGGCCTGACACTGCAGGTGGAGGGCCTTATTGCCCCTGGAAGGTCCAGTATTTCCCAATAATGCCCACCCTGAAGGGTATTATTGTGCTTAGAAAATGGTCATCTGTGTAAAGTTTTGTGAAGTTGTAAAATAATACAGTAAATGCCTGTGAAAAAATTAATACAGGTATTTGAAATAAATGTATTGATAAAGTAGTCCATAGGCTCTTCCTGGTGCTGTTGCTCCTCCCTGCAGCATTCTGGTGGATTGACAACCCCTCCCCCCACTGAGAGAGAGTCACACACAGAGACACTGATTGGTAAAGGAGAAAACCAGTGATCTGTGAAAAGTCTTCATAGGACTTCCTGGCATGTTTATTTTTTCTTTTGTGGTGTTTATTTGCTTTTTTCTTGTGGAGTTGCATCTATGCACTCTGTGACCTTTGACCTCGATGTACAACAAAGGACAGAAAGAGTCATTTGAGGTTGATGTAGAAGGAAAGAAAAGATTTATTTTGCATTTATTGAAATAGTGAGGTAAATGTTTTGTTTTTTTTATCACTGATTGCGAGGGACTTGTGCTAAGTGATCACTGTCTGTTTGCGGTCAGCACGGTAGTGTGAGACCACAGTTGGGAGATGGTTTTCAGGGTACTGTGACAGTGTGGTCGGGAGAGTGATGCCATTGTGTCACTCTTCGAACTGCAAGATAACTGGAATGTGTTTTTTTAATTTGTTTTTAAGATAAGGGGCGGCTGAAAGTAAATACTGTTTGGTTTGGCTAGGGGAGAGCAGTACATCTCGCTAAGCAAGAGAAAAAGATGGTGGATGTTTTGAAATTTTCTTCGGTGTGTTCAGCCAGTTAAAAAACAGGCTGGGCACCACTATGGAATGTTGCACAGTGCAGTGCCACTTGGACTGGCACTTATTTTTCACTGAGCATCTATTGAAAAATAGATGACCAGTTTGGAGCCAGTTTCAATCAATCAGGATACATAATTCATTCTGGCTATTTTCTAAATATTTGTAACTTCCAAGTGAGAGTGACTCAAAAGAATAAACTAATATCCCTATACTCCACAAAACCACTCTCCAAATTTTACAAACTATATGTTTCTTTTCAATCGGAATGTAGGAAACAAATATACAGTAAATGGGAGACTTTAACATAAATTTCACAATAGTACAATGGAAAGAGATACAAACTGCTGCTAATAAAGCATATACTTCTTCTCAAAAAATAAGTAAATGCAGAGTAAGATTATTAATAGAGCTTATCTTACACTGCAAATAATAAATAAATCTAACCCAGCATACTCAAATAAATGATGGCATGGTTGCAATAACAGTGCAGATATAGCGCATAACTTATGATTCTGTCCCATAATTAAAAAATACTGGCAAGAAACTACTGAATTGATACATCAATTATTTTCTATTAATGTAATATGTAGCCCGGAAATTTTTGTTTTAAATAAACTGGATCAATTTAAATTTACCAAAGAACAACAAAAAATCATCACAACTAAAATAATTATTTTGGATTACTGGAATTGCCAAACCTTCCCACAATCTATCAAACAGCAATGGTGGCACAAAATGAAAGAAACTTTGATAACTGAAAGATTTATCTATTGTATAGACAACCCAGAAGATTTACAAATTATGTCATGGAACCAATTGATGGCTTTATTTCTTCCTTTAATGTGAATTTGAGAAGTTATTGTTTTTTCAGTCTCCTAATGGGGTGATTCTGAGTTTTTTATAATGTATCGTATGAATTTGAACAAGTTATTACTTATCTGACAGACATGACCTGCATGTAACAAGCAAACCTCTTAACCTGCTAGGACCAAAATCAGGGACACTCCCCCAAAAATCAGAGACAAATTACCAAAATCAGAGACATTATATTTTACTCAGCATGGCGCAGTGCCATCGCATGACATGTACATCACACAATGTAGTACTGTACATCTGTACATTACCTTTAGTTTATGTTTTTTAAATGTCAAATTCAGTTGCATACTATTTTTTTCAGATCTTATTTACCTGTGAGTGGATTAAATTTACATTGGAGCTGTCCTTTTTGCAGAGTATCTGTGTCCCCACAAAATTTTATATTTGCATTTTGGAACTCCCATGGATTTCAATCATGAGATGTTTGCTTTTTTTTGTTTGTAGTGCTTTGTTCAATGTACTTATGTATATATAGTTTTTTTAACTACATTCATACTACATTTGCCTGTGTTTCTTTAAAACTTCAATTAACACTTCACCATGTGTTTGAACGTTGTCTTACAGTGATGATGTTATATGTGTATACTTAGGATATGAGTTTCTCTATGTGGGCGTGACTTTTGATAAAGGATTTAGGTCTGAAACATGTCAAGAAATGCCTGAGCACTGGCACTTTGAATAAAATATAGCACTTCATTTGGAAACAAGTGAGCAGTGTTTTTATTTCATGGTGGAGTGTGCAGGACTTTTTTTGATTTTATTGTTTAGACATGACCCAACACCCCAACCTGGTGCAATTTTATTTTAGTTCCCGATTTCTAGCATTTGAATTGTGTTGCACAGGTTACAGTGGTATATTTATAACTGTGAAAACCACATCGCATGCTAAGTGCTGTTTCTTTTTTGTGCGTGTACTGTGTGTGACCAGTAGCTGTCTAGAACACAGTTGCAGTGGAGGATTCGCTATGTCCCTGGAAGCTACACCAGACCTTTACTTCACAGAGGGTGACCCCTTTACTTTGTTAATTGCCTACTTATTGAAGCTGGGAGAGCAAACCCATTCTTGATTGAAACAAGCAATACAGCTGGAAATACAGGCACCACAGCAAACTCACTGCCAGATGCTTTCAGAACTCTTGAAAAACTTCTGCTGAAAGTGAGAAAAATACTCTGGAATATTACAAATCTTGATGCGTATCTCCAGGTTCACCACATACTGACAGGACTGATGATTAAAAAAAAAACATAATTTGGACAAGACATGGAGCCCTACATTGACAAATGGAGAGATTTTGGAGGAGGCATCTAACAAACTCATGAAACTGATTATAGAATATGGAACAGAGGTAAGCAACACTCTTAAAGCTGAAATTAAGGAGCAAGAAAAGACAGTGCTAACATTTAAGGATAATACAAACGTTGATATTTGTAATAAAATTTGAAAGACACAATTGCAAAGGTTAATTTTGAACTTAAAAAAAAAACTGACCAAATTCAAGCGTGACTTTGATGATTATCAGCTCAGCCAAGTCTATAGCTGGAAAAAATCAGGCAAACAACAAAAGGGGATCCTCAGACAAGGAAAGGAGGGTCTCTTTTAATTTAAGTACTGTTAGCAGTGGCTCTGAGTCAGCAACTTTAGGTGAAGATTCATCCGAACCACCTATTTCCTCACCTGAAATTAACATTCCAAGAAGAAGTAACAGGCAAAACCGCTTTCTGGGTTTTCACATATCCTACCAGAGGGGGAGAGGTTGGGGTCAAACTGAAAGAGGAAGAGGAAGACGAGTAGGGGGGAGGTGAGGGAGAATGGTGAGAACCACCATACCATGCCCCTCACCCAGACTCCTGCCACCAACAACAACAGACACCACACTACCATCAATAAAACCAAAGCCACTCCCTACTCCCCACTCCACAGAAACAACAGAGAGTGTACAGAAGGTAATCAACCTATCCAGCAGGAGACTGACTGAGACAGAAACTAATTTACTGAACAAAGGTCTATCATTTGTGTCAACATGCAGTATTAATAGGTTTAAGACTTTTATTGACCAACAAGTTCTGCAGGTATTTGTGCCTCAAGTAATTTTTTAATAAAAGAACATGTCTTTTTGGTGATTCTGTGGACACTGGTTCGAGTGGTGACAGTCCTTTAAACAATGCAACAGATGCAATACCCACTTCCTGAACTCTGAGCTTTAGAGGAAAATCAACATTTTATCCAGCACCTTCAGCTGCCAATGCAACCTTCCAGGAGGCATGCAAACAGGAACTTGAAACACTGTTTTCAAATCTACCTGATAATACTTATAATAATCTTACGAGAGATGAGCAGAATGCTCTCAGTGACATTAAAAATGGCAAATCAATTGTAGTTAAACCCACTGACAAGGGAGGGAGCTGTAGTCATACAAGATACTACAGATTACATATTGGAGGTTAATAAGCAGCTAAGCAATGTAGACTTTTATAAGACATTAGACAGATCCCACTCGTATTTTTAAGCAAGAAATTGATACATATGTCACTGAGGCATTCCAAAAGGGCTGGATAGACTCTAATGTGAGATATTTTCTATTAGTTGAGCACTCTATTAGAGCAACGTTGTACACACTCCCAAAGGTCCATAAAGTTTTTGCAGCCCCCCACCCAGCAGACCTATAGCTAGCAGTATATGGCACTTTGAATAAAATATAGCACTTCATTTGGAAACAAGCAAGTGGCATTCTTATTTCATGGTGGAGTGTGAGGGATTTTTTTATTTTATTGTTTAGACATGACCCAGCACCCCAACCTGGTGCACTCTTCTTCTTGTTCCAGATACTACCAAATGGCATAATAAAAAAACACACAGGTGAATGTTCTGCATGTTTATGTTGTTAGTTCTCTTCATTTATTTACTTGAAACTAAAGTGGAACATAGGCACTGCTAAAGAAATATTTTTTGAGGATCCAGTGTTAAGTTAATTTCTAAGCTTTTAAGGATCTGAAATATACTGTATTGGAATGCAGTGTGTGTGTGTGTGTGTGTGTGTGTGTGTGCGTGTGTGCGTGTGTGTGTGTGAGTGTTTGTCTCTATCTTTCTCTCTCTCTCTTTCTCTTAGTTCTCTCAGTAGTCTCATTAGAGAAACAGATCATCCTGTAGAATGCCAGGGAAGGGGTGGCTCCCACAACCTTCTTTTTTCTGCTTAGACAAGTTTAACCCTTGCTGTGTTGTTGACTGGTATATCAGTCGAGAGTTCCTATACCTTCTAATTATGTTGTTAGCCTAAGAGTTAAACGGGTCTGCTAGGCTTACACTGGTATTCTAAAAATCCATAATAGAAGCAAGCCAGTCGGGACTTTGGCACAGGGAGTCTAAATTTGGGAAATCCCATAAAAAAAATGGGACAGTTGAGAGGTATGGAAATAAGCATAGTGAAAAACATAATAAAGCACTTTTAAAAAAAAGGAATATCAGTGCAAGTTGATATTCAACTGATTTGAGTGATGCAACAGGGTTTGTGCAGTCCTTTTCTGTCGCACAAATAGCACTGATGAAAACCTCCTCTTATTCCATGCAACCCTATTGGCTGCCAGAGGTAATGCAGCCAACCAGCCAGTCAGCCACTGGGGAAGCATACCCACCCCGGTGGGGCTGCCCGGTGCTGTGGAGGAAACCACTGGACACCAGGGAGAATTTTTTCTTTTTATTTCTGAGCTGACAATCGGGGGGATTCCAGGGATGTATATGTCACTTCGGGGCTGGCGATCGGAGGGTGGGAGTGGGGAAATTCACTGCCACCAGTGACTTGTATATGTAACTTAAGGGCTGCTGATCGGAGGGTGGGGGGAAGCCACTAGCACCAGGGACTTGTAGATATCACTTTGGGGCTGGTGATCGGAGGGTGGGGGGACCACTAGCACCAGGGACTTGCATTTTTACTTTGGGGCTGGTGAACAGAGGGATGTGATGGACCACTAGCACCAGGGATAGCTCAGCTATCATGGACAGCGAGTGGCAGCGCAGCACTACCTTCTTCCACTGCCCATGCAAATGGGCCCATAATGGGCATGCAAATGGCCCATTCCATGCCCAGTGGGCTCATTTGCATGGGTACTTTTGAAAATTGCTAATAGCGCTCTGATGCAATCAACTCCTGAGCCCAGCTTCAGGAGCCATGTCAGGGTGGTGCTACCTAGTACTGCACTAACATAGCCCTATATTCAGTTAGGTAGCGCCCAACTGAACATCACATCCTCAGACCCTTGGGTAATAGCGAAGTGCAGCACAAACATATGCACTATGTTTTATGCCTTTCTGAATATCAGGCCCCTGATCTTTTATGCAGTTCTGAAGCAACATTTTTATGATCCTGTACTATTTACACAGTAGCTTCTATAGCATGAAATTCAAATATTTTATTTATTTATTTATTGCACAGTATTGGAATTACAAACCTTTGAGTCAGAGACTCATTTACAAAGGCTCCACATCAGGAGAGACAAGAATACAAAGGATACAGAGATAGTTACTGATAATTTGCAGATATAGTTACAAATAGTTAACAGACATAATTACAAGTAGTTTACAATAGTTACAATAGTTACAGTGTGCATTATACCATTAAGATCTTACAATCAGAGAGCAGTTACAGTACACAATATACAGTTTAGGCAGCCCAAGGGTGCTGGGTATGAATTCAAAGGAGAGATGACAGGAATGGCTAGTGTAGGCAGGACGGAGGTCCATTGTCAGTGAGAAAGGAGAAAATATGGAGGAGGGGGCAGGATGGAAGTGTTGGGAGTGCCATAAATGGAAAGAGAATCTAAAATATCTGAGACTTGACAGTGGAATGGGCAGGTGGGCTGGGGGGGTAGCTGGACAGGAAGGAGAAAGAGGTGAAGGTTTTTAGTGGCAGGTACAGGCACAAGAATTGGACAAATGATCCCAGAGTAGGATTTTGAAATTTCCAGGCTTGGGAGTCGTGGTGATGTGATTGGGCAGATAGTTTAGCCAGATGGGGGCATGATAGTAGAAGAAGCATTGCCCTAAGGCAGTCTTGAGACATGGTACTTGGAGAGAGGGTTTGGTGGAGCTGCAGGTAGCTACCAGTATTGGGGACGGGTGAAGGGGTGAGGAGATGCCAGGTGGGGCAAGGCCACTGAGGATTTTTCTTGCAAATAAGCAAGTCTGGTACCTTAGACTTTTATTGAAGTTGAGTAATTTAGCTAAGTCATAGAGAGTGCATATATGTGTAAGTCTGTCACTCCTGGTGATAAGGCAACATGCTTTGTTTAGAGCAACCCTAATTCTGTTCAGGGAGGTGACATCAGCAAATCCATAAACCAGTATACCGTAATCAACAAGGGACAGTACAGACAAGGATACAGCAAGTTTAAGGGCCTCAGGGGGGAGACAGTGCCAGTGGTGGTAAAGCTGGCCGAGTCTTGAGTTAATAGAGGTTGGAAGTTGCTGAATGTGAGCTTGGAAGGCAAGGGCAGGGTCCAGGGTGATCCCGAGGTATCTGAAGTTCTGGACTTGTTCCAGGAGTTGGTGATGCTCAGTGTGGCTCAGGAGGGGATAGTTGCAGGATTTGTTTTGGCAGTGGAAGAAAAGCACGATTTTTTTTTTTGCTGTTCAGCACCAACCTGTGATCAGAGAACCAGGCCTCTACTTTACTGAAGGAGTCCTGAAGGGATTGCTGTAGTGATATCGGGTCAGGATGCACAGCAAATAGGACAGCATCATCTGTGAACATGAGAATCTTCCCGGGGCAGGCTTGTGGGAGCTTGTTGACAAATAGACTGAACAGAGTGGGTCCTAATATAGAGCCCTGAGGGACCCCAGAGCAGACAGGGAGGCAGTCGGAGAGAGTCCCACTTATTTTTACATGCTGGGACCTGGAAGAGAGGTAGTCATCAAACCAAGCAGTAGCATCACTGGATAGCCCGGGTTGGGAGAGAGAGTGGATATCAGAAGGGGGTGACTAACAGTGTCAAAAGCTTTTGACAGGTCTATGAAGACCGCACCGGCGAGGTGATCTTTGTCCAGGCTGGAGTGGATAGGGTTGGTGAACTCTAACAACGTAGTGGTGGTGCTGTGGCCCCCTCCTAAAACCATGTTGTTCATCACATAAGAGGTTGTACCTAAAGAGGTAGTCAGAGAGCTGATCAGAGACTATTTTTTCCAATGCCTTGGGGGGTGGGAGGATAGAGATAGGATGATAATTACCAGCCATGGTTTGGTCACCACTTTTGTGAATTGGGATGAGAGTGGCCATTTTCCATACAGAGGGAAATTTACCAAGACAGAGGGAGTGATTTAGGACAAAGGTGAGAGGGGAGAGGACCTGGTCAATGACTAGTCAGAGTATATGGAGATCCAGGGTGTCACTACTGTGACGTGTCATTAATGGCTTTGAGGAGGTAAGGCCTGGCTTCACAGGTATTGATGGCATGGAAGTAGAAAGGGAGGGTGGGAGTTGGGGGGGTCAAAGAAATACAGTGGGAGGACTGCACTTAGGTCAGAGAAGGACCTATTTAAGGTATTAGCTATCTGCTGAGGATCAGAGGATAGCATGCCATTGCAGTGCAGCTGAGTTTGGTCAGAGGAGATGGGACTGGCTTGCCATTTAGTTCCTTTAGATTATCCCAGAAATTTCTTCTGGAACCCCAGGTAGAGGTTAGGGACAATTTGTAGTGCCCGGCTTTGGCCCTTCGGATAGCCCAGGTGCACTGGTTGTGAGCCACCCAGTAGCATTGCTTGTCAGAGGGCAAACCAGTTCTAAAGCCTTGTATCAGAGCTGGTCCCAAAGATGCATGGGTCCATTAGCTGCTGTGTGATCCAGGTAGTATCGGCTCATTTGATTGTGCACTTGATAAGGGGGCAAACCTGTCATAGGCCAGGTTGAAGGACTTAACGAAGTAGTCAAGCACAGAGTCAATACTGGAGGCATGGTATAATGGTACCCAGTCATGACTAGTGAGGTGATCCTTTAAGGGGCCCAGCTTACCAGGCCTGAGTCGCCACAGGAGGACCGAGATGGGGGCCTTTTTCTTAAGATTATACGACCAGGTAAAGAGGACAGGGGAGTGGTCACTTAAACATCATGGAGCACCATTGTGGATAATATCTTATGCAAGCCGTTCGTAAAGATTAAATCAAGTAGCATGGAGGTGCTGCTCCTGTGATTGATGCAGGTGGGGAGGTGACTAGCTGGGTGAGATCAAGAGCTGTTGTTGCCTCTTTGTAGCATAAGGCCGTGTTGGTTAACCAATTAATGTTGAAGTCGCCAAGGATTATTTGTTCTGTCCTGGCAGAGAAGGTAGAGAGGTGGTTGATGACAGACTGGAAGGCACAGTTCTGATCATGAGGGGGGATATAGACTGATGTGATGAGCGGGGGGCCCTAGAGTTATGTAAGCAGACTTTCAGTGACAGGGCTTGTGCCCCAGCCTCAAGCTGGGATGATAAGAGCTTTGTGCTCTGGAGGGAGTCATGCAGGTATATAGCACACCCAGCTCCACGTTTCCCAGTCCTATCTTCATGGAATAGGGCATACCCAGGTATGTAAATGGTGGAATCAGCAGTGGTCTTAGCGAGCCAAGTTTCAATCAGTGACAGCACGTCAGGCTGATGCTGAGTTATCCAGCACTGGAGAGCATCACATTTTTTATGAAGGCTGCAGATGTTTAGGATAGCAATGCGAAGCATTGGTGAGCGGGGTGATTTGGAGGGGCAGTGGAGGGACCAGGATTAGGGTGTACATTCCCAGATAGCAGTAGAGAATGGAGAGAAGGCGGAGCAGGTCAAGGTGTCGTTGATGGTGGCGGCAGGCGGAGGTGTTCCAAGCGATGGAGGAGATTTGAGAGGTGGCAGGAATAGGTAGGGTGTGAAGCAAGGGAAGGGAGAAAAAAAGAGTGGCAGAGGGGAGTCAACAGATGGGTGGTTGGGGAGGGAGGGCAAGGTGCAGTAAAGGTGGCGTTGGAGGCTGTGTGCTGGTAGAGAGGATGAAGCAGGGGTGCAGTAAGGCCAGAAGTAAATGGAGCAGATTCAGGAACCATGAGTGAGAGGAATAGTATTAATAAATGGGGGCTGAGAAAGGATAGAAAGGGATGGAGGCAAGGGGTCATGGTTGTAGAGGGTGGAGGAACAATAAGGAGAAGTTTGCATGGTTCAAAACCAGAGGTTGCCAGTAGTACAATGGTAGGAGCACAGTCTCTGGTGAAAAGGGTGCAGGGTTCAAAACCAAAGAGGGGAGAGAGGAGAAAGGCAGGTCCAGGTGGAGAGTGGGAAAGTAGAAAACAGGAAACAGCAGAGTTTACAGGCAAATGGAGGGAGAGCAGAGAAGGGGAGAGGTGTTAGGGAAGGAATGACACTACTGACTCCTAGTGGTTGCTAGTGGTAGTGGAAATGAGCATCAGGAAGGGAAGGCAGGGGAATAATGAGCAGGAGTACGAGTGGAAGTGCTACACTCCCCCTTGAGGCAGAGAGTTATAACCTGCTATTGGGAAGATAGGGACTTAGTAAAAGAAATAGTCATGTGACCAGGAAGTGGTAATAAATTTGGACACACCCCTGGGTGGCTGGGCAGGCATTGCAGTCGACACGAACTGTCAACAGGCTAACACCCCTCCCGAAGATGCAGGGAGGCAGATGAAATTACCTTTAAGGCTCCATGAGCCCCTCAGGAGAGTTTGCTTGGTTGGCGTAGTCTGTGCATGGGGCTGGAGATCCCGAGGCCTATATTGGGAGGGCAAAACAAAGGAAATTAGTATGCAGTGGGCAGGGACTGGGAAGGTAACCAGAGAGCAGCCTGTACTGCGCATGCATGAACTGCGGTGGATTCGGAAAGGCAGGGTGGGGGAAAGAAAACAGAACTCTGTGAAATACAGCCTGAAATCACTAAGAACAGCAATGCCCTGCACCTTACAGGTACGCTAAAAAATTATAATGTAAAGAGCCCTACACTCGCTACTGAAACACCCTAAGTGTAACTATATCTAATCAGTATCACAGTACTGGCAGCAAAGCAAGTTCAAACAGAGTAAAACATGCAACACTTGGAGTCCCGATAGCTGTACCTGCAGTATAGTCTGTCCTTACGAACTGGAACTCTCATACAGAGCACAGCAGGGAAACTAGCACAGTCTTAAAGCACTCCTTTGATGGTGCTAAAATACCCGTGGCTGTAGCACAGTAACTCTGCTCCAAATTCAATCAGTCACTGTAGGAGGGCAGTAAATGAGAGTCAAACCCCTGCAGAAGATGCAAGGAGGCAGATGAAATTACTTCTATGGCTCCCCGAATCCTCCGTGAGCCCCTTGGAAGAGCTTGCTTGGCTGGTGTAGTGTGTGTGTGGGGCTGGGGATCCTGAGGCCTTTAAGGCTCTGCAAATCTTCCATGAGCCCCTTGGGAGAGAGAAGTCATTAATTGTACTTCAGTCAGAACTGTTGCCAGTTTTCTCTTAAGCACCAATGGCCTGCCACTGTCCATTGACATAGAAAACCACTGGTCTCTGTGGCATTTCATCTTTTCACCCAACACCTTAACTGTATAGAGTAATGGACTGAATTTCTATGCAATCATACATTTAGACAATTTTTTCCATCCTTCTCCGCTGTGCCATTAGTTTTTTTTAATACTGTAATTATAGTCTATCATGGATGAAGGATTCTGACAGGGACATTGTGACTTGGATCATGATTCTGTCTTGTACGATTTGCTTATTTCCCATGTCTCACTGGAAACATGGCTTCAAAAGTGAAAACTAGATATGCACTTACCTTCAGAGAAACAACTAAGCAAGATACCCTTGATTAACAAAACATGCAGTGTGTCTACAGTGACTTGCAGTTCACAACTTACAGTAATGCTGCAAAGGGGGAATTTATCATTTATCCCACTGAACTCTCATTAATACACATATAGAAACATAGAACATAGACAATAGCAGCAGAAAAAGACCATTGGTTCATTCAGTCTGCACATAAAACCCTAACAAACCCGGGATCTATTGCCCATACAGGGTTCTAACCAACACTGTCCACCCCATGCTCCCCACCCTACTGCTACCATCCTGAGTAACTATTAAGCCCTCCACTCTGTTCCAGCCATGTTTGAACCCATTAATGGTTTTCACGTCCATCACATCAGCTGGTAGATTGTTCCATGGCTCCACACCCCTTTCTGTAAAATAAAACTTGGTCACATCTCTCTTGAACTTCCCACCCCACATCATTTTCTACTCCCTGCCTAGACTTATAGCACCCATGTTTTTGATCCACTATGCATGCTAAATAGTTCCTCACAGTTTACCTTTTTCATTCATTTTAGGAACTTCAAGGTCTCTATCATATCTCCCCTCTTTCATCTGATATCCAGTGAGTACATGTTCAGTGCCTTGAGCCGATCCTCATAATATCTGTCCTGCTGACCTTGACTCCTGTTGGTAACCCCACATTGCACTGTCTCCAACCTGTCCTTATATTTCCTAAGGTGAGGATTCCAGAAATGGGCACAGTACGTCAGGTGTTGTCTTACCAGTGATCTATAGAGAGGTAGTAATTCCTTCTGCTGTCAATACCCCTTCCTGTACACCCCAGCATCCTGTCAGCCTTATTGTAGGCCTTGTTACACTGGCTTGATTGTTTTAGGGTGTCACTGATGATGATGATGACCCCCGGTTTCTTTCATCAGAGGTCATGCCCAAATTGAACCCCCCTTCCCCCCACCAGTACTCGATCCTGGGGTTCTTTTTCCACATGTGCATCATCTTGCACTTTTTGGCATTGCATTTCAATTAACAAAGCAAACAGAGATCCCCAAAGTGGTCACTCCCAGAAAAATATTTCACAGTCCACCAAGATTTATCCAGAGAACAGGTAAATCGACTATGGACTGATTGTCTATGGAGCAGCCACTGATATTGCACTGAAAAGAATCACTGTGGCTCTAAACAAGGCATGCCGTCTTGTATCTAGTGACCACAGGTGCACTCATGCTTGCGATCTTTATGCACAAACTAACTGGTTGAACCTCAAATGCAGGGTCACCTACCAGACATGTCTTTTCTTGAAAAAAATTAGCCTTGGTCAAACCCCCCAGCCACCTTGCCCCTTTTTCTGCCATCCCTAAACACTCGCAATACCAGTAGTGCTTCCTCAATGAACAACCTTGTCTCTTTCTGCTGCACTGTTCAAGGGCAGCGATCTTTTCAGTTCACGAGCCCCTTCTTGGCTCAACTGCCTCCCCTCAGAGATGAGTGCTGCCCCCACCCTTGGCTCCTTTAAATTTAAATTATGTCAACACCTCACTGCACTCAGCAGTTGTGATTGCCGCCCCCCCAAGTCTTGTCCCTGTTCCATGCATTCTTTTACCCCTCGACGAAAGCCTAACTTACGTTTGCTACAGAACATTTGTCCCTCCCTCCCTTTCTTATCTCCCTGTCTATCTCTCCTCTTTCTCTTCCCCCTTTTTACACCTCCTCTCCCTTTAAGTCTACTCATCCTGAGCACTTAGCTGACAAAGTCACTCTCATGACTACTTTGCCCTCCCCCCACTTCTCTGCTCTCAATCCCCAACTCAGGGCCTCATCGTGCTTCATCACTTGTAATATTTTATTTAGAAACATAGAACATAGAAATATAGACTTTGATGGCAGATAAGGACCACTTGGTCCACCCAGTCTGCCCATTTCCCTACCTACCTACTGGATAAGCTGCAGATTCTAGTTAACCAACAGCCTACTTCCTGCAACCCCCCACTATAATTGCCTTATGTCTGTCTCATGCATGTTTGAATTCCCCCCACTGTTTTAGACCCAATGACCTCCTCAGGAAGGCGGTTCCATGTATCCACCACTCTCTCCGTGAAAACAATTTTCCTCACATTACCCCTGAGCCGTCCCCCCTCTATCTTTAAATTGTGCCCCCTTGTTCTTACACATCTCTTTTTCTGAAAGATCCTACCCTCCTGGACTTTGTTGATTCCCTTGAGGTACTAGAAAGTTTCTATCATGTCCCCCCTGTCCCTCCTTTCACCAAGAGTATACATATAAAGCTCTCTCAGTCTCTCTTCATATGGTTTCTGCTGCAGACCCTGCACCATTTTAGTTGCCCTCCTCTGTACTGCTTCCATCCTATCTATGTCCTTGCGTAGATGAGGTCTCCAACACTGCACACAGTACTCCAGATGGGGTCTCACCAACTGTCTGTATAGAGGGATAACTACTTCCCTTTTTCTACTTGTGATGCCCCTCCCTATGCATCCCAGTATCCCCCTGGCTCTCCTTACCGACATTTCACATTGCTTACCCACCTTTAGGTCATCTGATATGACTACCCCCAGGTCCCTTTCCATTTTTGTTATTGTTAGTACCTCCCCTTCTATTGTGTACTCTTCTCCTGGGTTTTTGTTTCCCAGGTGCATTACTTTGCACTTCTTTGCATTGAATCTAAGTCGCCATATGTCTGACCATTCCTCCAACCTTGCCAAGTCCCTTCTCATCTTTTCTACCCTCTCTTGTGTATCAACTTTGTTACAGATCTTTGTGCCATCTGCAGAGCGGCATACCTTTCCCTCCAGACCCTCTGCAATGTCACCTATAAAGATGTTAAAGAGGACTGGACCCAGTACTGAGCCCTGAGGTACTCCACTAGTAACCCGCCTGTCTTTGGAATGTGTTCCATTCACTATTACCTTCTGTGTCCTGTTGTGCAGCCAGTTTGCTACCCAGGCTACCACCCTGGGACCCACTCCCAGGCTGGCTAACTTGATTATTAATCTTTAGTGCGGGACTGTGTCAAATGCCTTGCTAAAGTCTAGGTAGGTCATATCCACAGCCCCTACCTGGTCTACTACTTTGGTCACCCAGTCAAAGAAATCAATTAGATTCATCTGACATGACCTTCCTGCTGTAAATCCATGCTGCTTTGGGTCCTGTGCCCCGCTGGCCTCTAGGTACTCAACAGTTCTTTCTTTCAGAAGTGATTCCATCATTTTCCCTACCACTGAGGTCAAACATACAGGTCTGTAGTTTCCTGCTTCTGCCTTGCTCCCACTTTTGTGAAGGAGAATCACATCTGCCCTTCTCCAGTCCTCAGATACCACCCCATCCTGCCATGATTTGTTAAAAAGCATGGTCAGTGGTGTCACTAGGTCCTCCTTTAGTTCTTTTAGGATTCTGGGGTGAATCCCGTCAGGCCCCATTGCTTTGTCCACCTTGAGTTTTAAGAGTTCTTTCAGGACTCTTTCTTCTGTGAATGGACTGGTGTCAACCCCTCTACCCAGAGTGCTTCTATTTTCTGGCTTAGGTAACTCCTCCTCATCTTCTTTTGTGAATACTAAGCAAAAGTGTTCATTCAGTATCTCTGCCTTTTCACTGTCTCCCTCTGCCCACCTCCCCTCTCCTTTATTAATCTTCACTATCCCTCCCTTAACCTTTCTATGCTTCCTAACGTACCTATAAAAGGCTTTATCCCCCTTCTTAACTGAGTTGGCTATTTTTTCCTCAGTTTGGGCCTTTGCTATTCTGACTGCCTTCCCCACTTCTTTCGGCTTTAATTGATACAGTTCCCTGTCGTGCTCCTTCTGTGATTCCTTATACTTTTTGAATGCAACCTTTTTCTTCTTAACCTTCCCTGCCACCTCTTTTGAGAACCATAGTGGTTTTTTACTCCACTTTGTTTTCTTTATTTGTTTCACACAAAGGCTTGTTGCCTCTATGATGGCAGTTTTGATTTTTCTCCATTGTTCTTCCACCCCTCCTTTTTGGCCATTTGCTAGTGCATTCTTCAGGTATTCACCCATTTTGCCAAAGTCAGCCCTTCTAAAGTCCAGGATCCTTGTTTTTGTATGGCGTATCTCCATGGTTGTGATCATTGTGAAGCACACTGTGCAGTGGTCGCTTGTCCCCAGATGTCTACTGGCTTCTAAATTTGTGATCCTCTCTCCATTTGAGAGTACCAGGTCTAGTATTGCTCCCTCCCGAGTGGGTTCCAGCACTAGCTGTCTAAGGCCTGCCTCCTGCAGGGCATCAAGAATGACCCTGCTCTTGGATGTGGCTGCAGTACATGTCATCCAGTTAACAACAGGCATATTCAGGTCCCCCATCAACAGTATCTCTCCTTTTTCAGCCATTTTGAGAATGTCCTCTATCATTTTCTTGTCCATTTCCTCCCCTTGAGATGGGGGTCTATATACAACCCCTGTGTGGATTGTGATGCCATTCCCTGTCTCCAAGGTGACCCAGAGTGCCTCTTGCCCTGCCCCTTTACTTTTTAGTTCTGTAGCTTTGATCCCTTCCCTTATGTGTAGAGCTACTCCACCTCCTCTTTTACCTTCCCTGTCCCTTCTGTAGATTGTGTACCCTGGTTTGTTGACATCCCAGTCATGGTTCTCTGTGTACCATGTTTCCATGACTGCCACAATATCCAATTGTTCATCTTCCATCAGGGCTACTAGCTCAGGAAACTTGTTTCCCAGACTATGTGCTTTGGTACTCATTGCCCTCCATTTAATGTTGGCTTTATCCTTTTTTCCTCCATCCCTGCTCTTATTGCCCTTGTCTATTTTTCCATTTACCCCGTCTTGCCCTGTGTTGAGCTCTGTACCTCAGTATTTACCTTACTACCTGCCATGTTTTGTGGGGGGAGGCTTGAAATTTCCTGCCTTTTATCAGCACCTCCCCCCTTGGCTAGTTTAAAAGCTTGCCAAGGAAGCATTTAAACCTGTCACCTAGGAGCTTGGTTCCCTTCATGGACAGATGCAGACCATCGTGCCATTATAGACCTTTATCTTTCCAGGTGGATCCCCAGTCCCCAATGAAGCCAAAGCCCTGTGCTCTGCACCAGTTTTGCAACCATTCATTAAACTGCATGGTGTGCAGTACCCTAGTCTCACTCCTGCCATGGACTGGCAGCACCTCTGAGAAGGTTACTGTGCTTGCTGTACCTTTTATTTTACTGAATCCATGTTATTGTATTTTGTTGCATGTGTCATACATGTCTTACTGCTTGAAATGTTGTCCTCATGATATCTGTCTGCATTATACCAATCTCAAACTTTGTTGTGTACCTCTACCTTATTTATGTTGATGTGGAACCTTTGTAAAAGAACCTCTGGTTCAAAGGTGTAATAATCCTAGTAATTCTGTGGTGATTTGCATATGCAGCCCATGATGCTTTGCATTGTGGGGGCATGTGTGATTTTGTATTTTCTTGAAACTTGGCTTCCCAGCCAAATGCCCTTTGGGGTAACCCTTGCCTCAGTGTTTGCGCACAGAGGTTCTTTGTCTTTATAATCCTAGTAATGAATAAATACACAAATAAATAAATGTAAAAGCAACATAAATGGATGAACAGTGTATTTCAAACATTCAAAGCAGTTTTCAGTATTTCATCTTTATTTTAAGCTGTGGCCACCATCAGCCTTCCCAATGTTTCACTAGACTGCCTGCCAGCTTTATCAAGGGAAAGTGGTCCTGGCAATTCAAAAATTTAAACAAAATACTCAGCTAGTAGTATGTTTATTTTTTATTTATTTATTTGTGTCTAGGATTACAAAGTACCTTTGAGCCAAGGCTCTTTTATAAAGGTTCCACGTCATGCTGGTTACAGGGTAACACACACTAAAACATAAAACAGTTACAGGTACCTGGTTTTAGACAGTAACTTTGCTTAACAAAATCAGACTGAGCGATGAGTAACTCAAGAAACAATAGGAGGAAGAGGGCAAGAAGGGGAGAGGGCTGAGGGTAGGGGAAGGTATAGGTGTAGAGGGTCAGGGTGAGGCAGCCAAGGGGCCTTGTCAGGACAGACACAGGGCAAGTGCATTAGATGTTGCATTGGACAGGTAAGTGCAAGACGAGAGGGCAGAAACTGACACCTATAAGGTCAGAAGCAGTGTAAGGAATGAAGATGTTATGGGGTGCAAGCACAGGTTGAGGTGCCAGTTATGGAGTGGCGGAGCTTTTTTTTGAATGTTCCAAGTGTATCTGTGGATGAGGTGTCACTAGACAGCTCATTCAGCCAACTCAGAGCCCTGTATGCAAACGACCTTTGGCCTTGGGACGTGCAGCAATGGAGGATATGAAGGATTTGGGGCTTGGAGCTCCTGGTGTTGCAGTTGGTGATTTGGGTTTGAGGAGGGTGCTGACTCCTGGTGGTGCCTTTCCCATCATGATTTTCTTAGCAGTGATGCAGGTTTGGTATTTGATTCGGTTGTTCAGTTGCAGCCAGCCTGTTTTGGAGTAGAGGTGCAGGTGTGGGTGAGACGGTGGGAACCAATGTAGTCGTGAGCTTGATTGAGGGAAGTCGAAACATGTCTGAGAGATGAGGTTGTGGCAGATCCATAGATAATGAGACCGTAGTCAATGATGCTGATGATGGAGCTCTGGACAGCTATGGACAGAGCTTCTGGGGTTAGATGTTTCCTATGTTGGAATAGTACACCCATCCTGGTGTTGGCTACTTTTGCCATGTTATTGATGTGTGGGACATAGGAGAGATTACAGTAGAGGGTGAGACTGAGGTATTTGAAGGTATGAACTTGTTCGAGGGTGTCTCCTTGCTTGGTTTTAATGGAGAGCTGATATTGTTCGTGTTTGTTTTAAGAGCTGCAGAAGATCATGGTCTTTGTTTTTTTCTGGTTAAGTATAAGTCTGTGTTTTGCGTTGCCTTGTAGATGGACTGGATCATGGTGGGATGCCAAGATAACAGCATCATCTGCGTAGAGTAGGATCTGTTCAGGGCAGGATTCTGGCAGTGAGTTCAGAAAAAGGCTAAAAAGGAGGGGGCCCAAGACTGAGCCCTGTGGAACACCGGACCGGACTGGTCTTTGGTCTGAGAGTGTGCCAGCAATTCTCACTCTTTGGGAGCGGTTGTCTAAGTAGCTTTTGAACCAGTTCACTGAGTTAGGCGAGAGCTCTGCTAGTCAAAGCTGGGCAAGTAGGAGATTGTGGTTGATGGTATCAAAAGCTTTAGTTAAGTCGATGAAGGTGGACCCAGTAAGATGACTGTTATCGAGTGAGTGATGGATTGCACCAGTGAATTCAAGTAGCACCATGGAGGTGCTATGACCTTTTCTAAAGCCATGTTGCTCCTTGCACAGGATGTTGTGATTGTCTAGGAAGTCAGTGAGCTGGTCTGACACAATCCGTTCTAGGGCCTTGGAGAGTGGAGGTAGGATGGAAATTGGACGATAATTCTCAGTAGCTGTTTTGTCACCACTTTTATGAATTGGAGTTACCGTGGCAGATTTCCATAAGTCAGGGAACTAGCTGAGGCTGAGGGAGAGGTTGAAAATCCTGGTCAGTGGTCGGAGTACTTCTTCAAGTGTGAGTGATAGCAGTTTGAGGTCAAGGGAGTCACTGCTGGCTCTGGAGTTGCAAATGGCTTTGGTAACATAGCTGCGGACTTGATGCATTTTTATTGCTTTAAAGTAGAAGGGAGGGTGGCTGGAGCTGACTGGGAGGGGGGCAAGGGGGAACGACCTCATCAAAAAAACCCTGTGGGAGTACAGCACTGAGGTCCGTGAAGGTGTCATTGAATGTATCAGCAATGAGTTTCTGGTCAAGTGTAGTTTCACCATTTATGCTGAGTATTGACGGGGTTGATTTAGATTGCTTCCCGGTGACTTCTTTAATGTTATTCCAGAAGTTCCTACCGTTACCCCATGAGTTAGTGAGAGCATTATAGAAATAGGTGAGCTTCGTATCCTGGATATATTTGTTGCAGTCATTTCATGCACATTTATAGTTAGCAATATCAACTTGTCTCCCAGTGTTTCTGGCAACCTCCCAAAGCTGGTCTCGAGCTTTTAGTCATCTAAGTAGGTCTCCGGTGAGCCAGGGGTTACATAGGGCTTTGGCCTTGCGCTTCTTGAAGGGTGCAAATATGTTGCATGCTTGGTTGAAGATCCTGATGAAGTGTTCCAGTGCGGTGTTCACATTGGTTGCAGTGAGAATTGGGGACCAATCCTGTTCATGAAGGAAGGTTTTGAGATGAGGTAGCTTGCCTCTAGGTAGAACCTGGCTAGTAATGGTTTTGGGGGGGGGGGGCTTGATGAATTTATTGGACCAGTAGCAAATGACAGGGGAGTGGTCACTAAATGTGTCAGGGAGGACAGTTGTGTTTGTAATCCTGGCGGGATGGCTTGTTATGATCCAATCCAGAAGGGTGCTGGTACCCATTTTATAGTTTGTCCTGGTTGGGGAGCTAACCATCTGAGAAAGGTTTGCTGCCAGTATCAAGTCCCTGTATGCCCCTGCCTCTGCAGCAGGCCAGTTAATATTAAAGTCACCGAGGAGGAGGATGGTTTCTGAATCAGGTGAGAGAGATTTGGTAAACTTCATGACTGCGTTAAGCCCATTACCTTGCTCGCTCGGTGGAATGTAGACTGTGACAACTGTGATGGCTTTATTGTGTGCACTAAGAAGGATCTTGACAGGAAGAATCTGTGCAGTGGTGGTTTGGGGGGTTAAGTTGATGAGGTGCACCCGGATCGTGTCCTTAAGGTACAGGGCGCAGCCACCACCTCTTTTTGATGTTTGATCAAGCCGGTAGACATTATACCCAGGGAGGGTGATAGCATGGTTGGGAACCGAAGGTGAGAGTCAGGTTTCTATGACTGCTAGTATGTCTGGATTATGCTGGCAGACAAAAGTCTGAAGGGCGTCAATTTTGTGAAGAAGACTGCATATGTTAAGTGAGATTATTCAGAGGGATCCTGGTTGATTGGTCTGAGTTGTTCTTATTGTAGGGGCTGGTCCGGGATAGGGATGAATGTTTCCCAACAATAGCAGGAGAAGAAGTATATGTTTTAGAGTACTGGTGTGAGATACCCATGACTGGCACCTGTTTGGGCCAGAGAACTCCGAGATTCACCAAGGCAAGTAAACGGGTGGAGCCGTGGGTAAAGCATGGCAGTAGTAGCGGTGGACAGGCAAAGTACCCAACAGCCATTTGGGGGAGAGGGCCATTTCGTAGTGATTGGAGATGCCCAAGGCAGGTACATGAGATTGAGAGGGAGGGTACCATGGAGGGGGTGAGAAAGCGTGAGTTGGTAGATGTTTGGGACAGTGGGGAAACATGAGCAGGGGGGATGTAGGAGTGGGAAGAGGGCAAATAAGGTGAGGAGAAAGGGGTACAGAGTACCGGTGTCATACGTGATTCAATGTGAATGGGGGGGGAGAGTGGGCACAGGGTGCTGGGTAGGTGGGAGGCAGCTAGTGAAAGTGGCAGGAGGTAGGCGATGAGGTGGAGGCTTGGGAGCAGGGGGAACTAGGTAATCCGGTGGCTGAGGGAGAACGGGCAGAGGGTGGGGCAGTGAGGAGACATGGGCAGTAGCAAAAGAGAAGGATATAGCAGCGAGGAAGTGGGGGGGCATTAAGAGTGTAACAAGACAGGGAGACAGGAGGTAGTAGCTCTAGAATAGAGTTCAAGAGTGAAAGGGTGCATGGGAGCTACGGAATGCCAAAGTAGGGGTTGGCCAGTCACCGAGTGACGGAGTGACTGGCACTAGGAGATGTAAGGAGGGTGTCAGGCACAGAAAGGAGGCATGGGCAGTGAGGGGACTGAGTTGATTAGCAGAGGGGGAGGAGAAGCAGGGAGGAGGGAGAGTGGGCAGTAAAGATAAGAGGTACAGGAGAGAGAGTATCCAATACGAAATGAAAGGGTGGTTCCCTAGGCAGAAGTGGGTGGAGCTAAGGCCTATTTAATTAAGGTGGGAGTTGGGGAAGGGGGGCTGTGCGAAAATTTTCTTCCGAAACCCACTGACGTCTATGGGCGCAGAGCCCAGCAGAACAGTTTTAATCAGTCAAGACTGCAGGGCCAATCAGCGGTCGTGCAGAGCACAACAGTCCAACAGGAGATGGAAGCAACAGGCAGCGGCCAATGGGAGCCTTTCAGCACTTCCCAGTTCAGCCTGGGAGCTTACCAGCAAGAGGAGGGTTCCTTGGTGGTGAGCAGTGGTGGTGTGGACAGCTGGCCCAGGTAGCCCCGGCCGCTCAGATGTTTCCCCGATCAGGGGCTGAGAGATCTGAGGGAAGGAACAGAGCAACAGATTGTGAGTCACAGGAATAACAAAGGGTGACACTGGAGAGTAAATCAGGGGTGTGTGCAGTGGAGAGAGAGAGAGGGGAATTTGAAAGAGGGGTTGAGGGGAGGCTGGCACAGACAAGAGAAATAAGCTTGAGCTGGCACCAGGGGAGGACAGAGGGGAGATTTGGTAGAATATGAAATTTACAAAGGGAGGAGAAGAGAGATGCAGGGTTTAGCAGCAGGGGGGAGGGTGGAGAGAAAGAGTGAATGCAGAGGGGCAGGAATTACTTCACAGCTCTAAATTACAGCAGTTTCCAACTGCACTTTACAGTTCAATGCTAAAACATTTAGGCAGGTCTACACAATTAATGTTGACTTTGACAAAAAAATAGCAAGCAGCCTAGTAATTTAGCCTAGATTATCGGTTGAGACCCGGAGTTTTTAGAAGTCGAGTGCTAAGAACATCAAGACTACTCTACACATTAATTGAGACTTTAACAGAAAAATAAGCAAGCTGTCTAGCAATTTAATGAAAATTTTCTTCCGAAACCCACTGTAGTCTATGGGCGCAGAACCTAGCAGAACAGTTTGAATCAGTAAAGATGGCAGGGCCAATCAGTGGCCGCGTGGAGCACAACAGTCCATCAGGAGATGGAAGCAACAGGCAGCGGCCGATGGGAGCCTTTCAGCACTTCCCAGTTCGGCCCAGGAGCTTACCAGCAAGAGGAGGGTTCCTTGGTGGTGAGCAGTGGTGGTGTGGACGGCTGGCCCAGGTAGCACCAGCCGCTCAGATGTTTCCCCGATCAGGGGCTGAGAGATCAGCAAGAGGAGGGTTCCTTGGTGGTGAGCAGTGGTGGTGTGGACAGCTGGCCCAGGTAGTCCCGGCAGCTCAGATGTTTCCCTGATCAGGAGCTGAGAGATCAGCAAGAGGAGGGTTCCTTGGCGGTGAGCAGTGGTGGTGTGGACGGCTGGCCCAGGTAGCACCGGCGCTCAGATGTTTCCCCGATCAGGGGCTGAGAGATCAGCAAGAGGAGGGTTCCTTGGTGGTGAACAGTGGTGGTGTGGACGGCTGGCCCAGGTAGTCCCGGCAGCTCAGATGTTTCCCTGATCAGGAGCTGAGAGATCAGCAAGAGGAGGGTTCCTTGGCGGTGAGCAGTGGTGGTGTGGATGGCTGGCCCAGATAGCACCAGCCGCTCAGATGTTTCCCCGATCAGGGGCCGAGAGATCAGCAAGAGGAGGGTTCCTTGGTGGTGAGCAGTGGTGGTGTGGACAGCTGGCCCAGGTAGTCCCGGCAGCTCAGATGTTTCCCTGATCAGGAGCTGAGAGATCAGCAAGAGGAGGGTTCCTTGGCGGTGAGCAGTGGTGGTGTAGACAGCTGGCCCAGGTAGTCCCGGCAGCTCAGATGTTTCCCTGATCAGGAGCTGAGAGATCAGCAAGAGGAGGGTTCCTTGGCGGTGAGCAGTGGTGGTGTGGACAGCTGGCCCAGGTAGCCCCGGCCACTCAGATGTTTTCCCAATCAGGGGATGAGAGATCAGCAACAGGAGGGTTTCTTGGCGGTGAGCAGTGGTGGTGTGGACAGCTGGCCCAGGTAGCACCGGCCGCTCAGATGTTTCCCCGATCAGGGGCTGAGAGATCAGCAAGAGGAGGGTTCCTTGGCGGTGAGCAGTGGTGATGTGGATGGCTGGCCCAGGTAGCCCCGGCCGCTCAGATGTTTCCCCGATCAGGGGCTGAAAGATCAGCAAGATGAGGGTTCCTTGGCGGTGAGCAGTGGTGGTGTGGACGCTGGCCCAGGTAGCCCCAGCCGCTCAGATGTTTCCCCGATCAGGGGCTGAGTAGCACTGAACAGCATACACTTAACATTTATAAAACAAATTTCTTTGCATTATAAGTATACATTTCATCTTAAACAAGATAAGTTTCCCAAATTCAAAAATGAAACTCACCAAAGTCACAGTGTCAATATTCACAATTTAAAAACCTGTGGGGCATACTTGTGGTGTGTGCTCAATTCAGGAATGCCTCCATGCAGTGCTAACCTAGTGGCATCCTGCTCCCATGTGCTTCTTCTAGTTGCTGCTGACATTAGGCCTCATTATGTCAGACATGCTGATACAAACATCTTACACCAGTAGGTGATGTCTAATGCACTTGAGGAGTGCTTGTGCCAAGAGGTGATTGACTGGTGTCAGTTACAGTTGCCCAGATTTTACAAATTAGTCTCAGGTTATTAAGTGATAAGGGTGTAAATTCATTTTAAGGCCCATCTGGGACAGTGTACTGAAATTCAAACACTTTTTGGTACCACATTTTAAACAATACACAACCCTGCTGTGTGGGATGGGAAGTCAACCAAAAGAGTGGGTGGTACAGGCACTATCTGAGCCCACAGTATTAGAGCTGACCATATAGTTGTGTCAAACCATTATCTCAGTTAATCTTCTCAGCGTCTAACAATTTTACAAACAGCATTAGTCATAATAGCTAACAAAGTTAAAAAAATATGAATGTCAAAATTAAAAAAAAATGTAATAAGTAAATGATTAGTCAGTTCAAACAATTAAAAATTGACCTGATATGAGTTGTACCATAATACTTCTTTATGGTAAATGAGGGATAAGTATACAGATATGATGGCATGGCTGAAATAGGTAGGGAAGGAGATAGGAAAGTAAGGAAGTGGGGTGCAGTGGAATGAAAGGTAAGAGTACAGGAGGAGGGAGAAGAGAGGAAAGCGATTACAGTGAAACTGAAGTAAGAGTGAATGTGTAATGAAGGGAGGGGATTTATCAAAAAACAATAGGCATGTAGACATGTAAGGAAAGGGTGAGGAACCAACCAGATGGTGCTCTATTTAGTCCTTCAAACTGACACATTCGCAAGTCAAATACTCTACAATGAGGTTACATTACCTCATAAGCCCAACAAAGGAACCCAGTCTATTTCTTCATACAGGCCCATACCACTGTTTGGTGTGCCAAACAGCTCTGTTCAATAGGCTTCCTGTAATAGTAGTTTGTTCTCCCAGTCTCAGTCTCTGTTAAGTTGCAATACCATTTCAAAGCCAAAAAAATTTCAAAGAAGAGATTTGGTGATTTTCTGTCTCAAAATATCTAGACAAGCATGAAGCACAAAAATGAGTATGCCTCATTATGGGCTTTATTCCTGCACAACATTTTTAAAGTATTGATTGCTGATTCCTTCATCCTTGCTCACTTTTCTGTTTGATATATATTTGTTAAACAACCCCCACCCAATTCATTCATTCATTCCTTTCCCTTTATTTGTGTATTGTATTCTTACAACATACCATCATGGTTTTTGTTGAAAATGTGATTGACACCATTTGTGGCTTTGATGTATTAACATTCTCATGAATTTGCTGCCTGTTTGTTGCCAATTGGTTATTTTATCAATGCACGTTTAATTGTGATGTCATAATTAAGTGAGCTGTTTCATGTGTATTTAATGGTCACATCTCTGAGAGATTTTAGCCTTTGAGAAAGGATGTAAGAAGCATCCGAAATGCATCAGGCATTTCTCACCTCCGTTTTTCAATTTTAAATAAATATTTTTTATGACCAGTGCCCTTGTCATTGTTGGGTCTGTGCATGCTCTGCCTTTCTGTGCTTTGGATATTTTATTTTTGGGCACAGAAGCACCATGTCCTAGTGCTTGCTCCTCTGTAATTGTTACATTCAGATATGTGCAGTCTCAGTTTCCTCTTTGTCTGGCAAATAAAAAATTTGTCACAGACAGTGACATTTGATGGCATAAATCACATGGATTGATGCACATGTGATACTTTGCCTTATCTTAATTTTTTTATCTCTGAAGGGTTAAAAAATCTCAATCAGTTTATATTTATTGCTACACTGTGCACAATGACCGCAGGGATATATTTCCTGATGGTACTGGCCCTACAAAAAAACCTATAGCACCCTCTGTCTCAGAAACAAAATTAGAATGGCCCAGAAGTCCTTAAGAGTACCACTGTGTTTTACAATGATTAGGGGTGCATCTTTTAAGGCTCTCTCACCCATATCAATGTTTTTTTTAAATATCCAGTTCTTCTGAATAATGTTCTTTATATGACCGAATGCACTATTGAAAGCAGTAGAAAATACTGTGCCCTGTGACTGGGAAGAATTTCTTGTGGAAGGAAGCATCAGGTGCTAATGTGAAACAGCTGATGCTTTCTGGATTAACTGGATTTACTAGATGGAGTAGGACAAAAGAGGGCACAGGCCCATCGAGATTGTCCTCCTCAACAGAGGGTCATTGGTAATTACAGTGATTAGAGCTAATCCATAGTTCTAATTGGGCCTTGAATAAGTCAAAACTTTCTAAAGTAATCAAATCTTGTGGTAATGAAGTCCAATAGTTATCAACTCTTATGGAAAAAAAAATATCTATTTTTTTTGTGTTTGCCCATTCAACGGATAATTGTAAATTATGTCGTCTACCCACTATTCTTTTGTCTGCAAATTTTAGTCCACATTGATTCATTAATGATGGAAATTTTTGTAATTTGTAAATGAAGAGGATATCCCCCCTATACCTGCGCTTATCTAGGGGAGACAGTCCAGTTTCTTTGAGTCAATTTTCATAAGCAAAAGACTTTAGTCGAGGTAGCATTTTGGGAAACTGTCTCTGGATTTGTTCCAGACGAGTAATGTCACCTTTGAGGTAGGAGTTCCAAAAGGTAGATCCATAGTCAAGTTGAGGTCTAATGTGAGTCCTATACAAAGGTAATAAACATTTCTCAGACTTGCTAACAAATGTTCGTCTGATTTGCTTCATTAAAACATTGGATGATTTTATAACCTTATTGTAATGCTGTTTGAGAGATAGTTTATTATCAATCATAATACCTAAATCTCTTTCTTCAGTGGAGGATTTTAATAGGGTGTTATTAAGGTAGTAATTGGTATTTGGATTTTTGGTACCAAAATGAAGGACCGAGCACTTATCAGCATTAAATGTCGTTGAGTTGCTTATTGCCCACGATTCAATATTTTGAAGATCATTTGTGAGAGATCTAATGGCAGAAATGGAATCAACCCTACCACCTAATTTCATGACATCAGCAAATTTTGCTAAATGACATGTTGGAGAAACTGACATGTCACTCATAAAAACATTGAACAACAAGGGACCCAGCACAGAGCCCTGGGGAACCCCACTCATGACCTTACCAGTTTGTGAATGGAAATCATTTATTTTTACTTTTTGGGTCCTGTTTTGTAACCAGCTAGCAGTCCAGTTAATAAAATAAGATGAAAAACCAAATTTGAATAGTTTATTAATTAGAATAGAATGGGATAATTTATCAAAAGCCTTGCTGAAGTCTAGCAATATGACATCTGACGGAATCCTGGTTTCCCTGACAACATTTGTATTATAGCCTCTTCTACTGTATCTTTGTTGCAGATCTTCTGCTGCTTTTTCATAGTTATCTCCTTTTATACAATTACATTTCACCCTATGGAACTGACCAAAGGATATATTACTTAGAAGACCTCTAGGGTGTGAACGCTCACTTCTCACGAGGGCGTTTTTGTTGGTTGTTTTTCTGTGCAAATGTAGTCTAATACAGAGGGTATTACCATCTTTGAAAATGTCCAAATCCAAGTAAGGAATTTGTCCTCCATCAATCTGTAATGTAAACTGTATGTTGGAATTTAAACTGTTAGGTAATGATGAAATGTGTGCAACTCCTCTTTACAACCATTCCACAGGAAAATAAGATGATCTATATATCTTCTATACAATAGAATTTGATCCCCGAATTAGTTTGTGTTCCCTATAATGAAATCAGTCTCAAACTGGTATGTAAACATGTTCGCAAACAACGGCGCCATCGTCATCCCTGGAGTTTGCAAGAAAAATGTTTTATCAAAACAAAAAAACAAAAATTGTTCTTGTCAAGTGCCAGTGAAGTCAGTTCCACTAAAGATCTATGCTAGATTTCCCTTCTTCATTTCTTAAGTCGAGGATGGACCTAATTACCTCCAGACCTTTCCTCTGGTAAATTGATATGTAAAGGTCCACTACGTCCATGGCAGCCAATAATATTCTCTGTAAGCCAAATCCCTGTTTATTGAAATGTTCTAAAAGTTTCAAAACATCTCTTGAATTTTGGTGTTAAGAGGGCAACACCCATATGAATTTCCTGAGGTGATAGTTCACACCTCCACCTTGTCTACCCTGCTAAATTATTTTATTGAGATTTTATTTTATAGTGTTGCTGCTCATTATTTGTCATTAACATCTGTTTATTGTTGTTTGCTATTTATTTCACCTTTGCCTATTTGTACAGCACCCAGAGCCTCTGGGATTGGGTATTTAAGAAATAAAGTTTTACTTACTTACTTACATAACATGACAGGAGCTCCAGGGAGATCCAAGTCTGGAGACAATGGGTCTCCCTGGAAGTGGCCTAGTTGGCTTCTGAACTTTCAGTAGGCAGTAGAAAACAGGAATGATAGGCTTATCTTGTATTAGGGACTCTGAACCCATTATGGGATGTCCCCTGTATCCCTTCTCCTACTGATCATCTCATGAATCATCTGTAATCATTCTCTTATAGAGTTATGCTGCAGTTTCTTATAGTTCATTTTATTTCCCACTTGTCTCAAACATTCTGCTGTGTAGTTCTCAACATCCATCACCACCACTCTGCCTACCCTGTCTACCTCATTAGATTTCTGCTCCTTGTGGAAATGTTTTTAGTAAAACTTCCATGTTTTTGTCCATCCCAGTGCTTAACTCCCATTTCACTGACCTGTCGGCCCTTCTTAGCAAACTCTTCTCCAGCATCCCGCCCCCTCCACCCGGGCCTTTCACCTCCTCCACCTCCCTTCCCCCTTCCCACACTGCTAGTCTGTCCTCCAACCCTGGCACTAGCTTTAACCCCCATCCCTCTCCTGACCTTCCCCACTCCTCCACCAACCACCACCCATTCTACTTTAAGGCCATCTCCCTTTGGGACACCAACAAGCTCCTCCAGGTCTTACCACATCAGGGCAGTCCAGGCGCTGATGGCCTCTCCCTCCACTTTCTAAAACTCATCTCCTCAGTCATCTCCAAACCACTTACCATCATATTTAATCTCTCTCTGTCCACCTCCTCCATACCCCACTCCTGGAAGGTTGCCAAGGTGGTCCCTATCTTTAAAGCTGGCAACCCCCACTCCCCCAACAACTATTGGCCAATATCTATTCTCCCCCATCTTAGTAAACTCCTTGAAAAGATCATCCACTGCCAGCTATCTGAATATCTCACCAAACATAACCTCCTATGTGCCCAACAACACGGCTTCCGAAAGTATCCCAGCACCGCTACGGCCTTGGTTCTCCTCATCAACCATATCTTCTCTAATATGGATCATGGCTGTGCCACTGGTGCTGTCTTTGCTTGACCTATTGAAAGCCTTCAATCTTGTAAACCACACCCTCCTCCTCTCTAAATTGCAATCGATTGGCTGCTTGGCTGAGACCACTAAATGGTGTCAGTGCTATTTCTATAATCATTCCCAATCAGTTTGTATCAGCTCATTCTCTTCTCCAGCCCTTCCAGTGACCACTGGGGTCCACCAAGGGTGCATCCTAGAACCCCTACTCTTTTCCATCTTCGTCAACACTCTCCCCTCTGACTGCCTCAACTGCAACATGCTCCTCTGTGCTGATGGCCTTGTTATCTTTCATACTGACAAGTCTCTCCCTCATATATCCTCTGCCCTCACCCAGAACTACAGTGCTGCCCACAGCTGGTTCACTTCCAACTTACTGCTGGTAAATGCCAAAAAGACCAAGGCAATGCTATTTGCATGTAAACCAGTGCTTGCCAAATACCTTGCGGACAACTCCTCTCTCCAAATTATTTCACCAGATGGCCCTGCTCTTGAAAATGTCTCCACTTTTAAATACATGGGGATTACGCTCTACTCCTCTCTCTCCTTCACTGACCATGTTGACCTTGTTATCCACAGGATTAACCAGAAACTAGGTGCTGCCTATCGTATAAAACCCTATCTGTCCAACATTGCTCACCTTGCCATAGTCAGGGGCAACATTCTCCCCATGCTGGAGTACTGCTCCCCTATATACTCTCTTGTCTCTGACACCCTGTGGGCTAGACTATCAGCTGCCTACAACAGTGCTTGTCATGTCGCACTGTCTGCCCCTTTCTCCACACATCACTGTGACCTCTACAGCTCCCTTGGCTGGCTCCCCCCTACAAGGCCATTTCAAATTCACCCTGGGCTACTTTGTAGATACCATAATCAGAAATGGTGCTGTCTCACCTCTCTCCAACCTCTGTAAGCCATGTACTTTGTCTATGTGTCTATGATCCTCTACTGTCCCCCCCCAAGGTGCCACAAACCATGACCAAAATGGGTGGGAATGCTCTATCGGTAGCAGCACCCACAGTTTGGAATGGACTACCCACCCCACTCAGATCTTTTAACACCCATCTCTCCTTTAAGCACCACCTCAAATCCAGGCTACTAACAAACCACAGCTGCAAATGCCCACCTAGATAGCTACCCTAACTGCATGGTGCTTTCCCATTCTCACCCTCTCCAGTGGTGCCAACTGGTACTACTCCCTTTTATGTTAACTATCCTATCCCTACATCCCCACCCCTTCCCCTTCTTCCTCCTACTCCCCATCTCTGGAGATCCCCCTTCCTCATCCAGGAGTGACTGCTCACCTATGTATTGGTCCACATTTCCTTTTAGGAATATTGCTTGTTATCTCTGCCATTTACTGTAAACCTGAATTTATTGAATTTGTAAATCTGAATTTATTGTATTTTGCAACCTTGTATCTTATATAACATTGTATTTTTATTTTGTTCTATTGTTTCTTGCCTACTGCTCATTGTACTGTACTTATAGTCTACTTCTGTGCCATTGTATGTGGCCCAGGTCATGCCTGAAAACAGTCCCTGGGATCAGTGTACTTACCTGGTTACTAAAGTCATAAATAAATAAATAAATCCCTTTCATAAATAAGTCAATTGGGTGTGTGATGTGGCCCGGTGGGATAAATCATGACACTATACTAAGCTTCTTTTTAGGGCAAATTTTTCTTTTGTCAATCATAATATCGGAGTCCACAAAATGCTTCCTGAGCCATAGGCATCTGTAGAATCTTTGAAGGTCCAGTGTGATCTGGAACCTATCTGGAAGTGCCATGTGGATGAATGTTAGACCTTTGGAGAAAACTGTCTCCCTACAGGCCATTAAAGGCCTTCTCAAGAGGCTGAAGACAACCCTATCCTTGAACTTGTGCTGATTCTGCCTACTGCTTCTTCTTCCTCTGCTTCTCCCTCTGCACCTTTTTCCTTTTTCTGTTCTGCTTTTCAGTTTCAAATTTAACTTTACTTTATGACCTTGCTCCTGAACTTACTGGCCTGTTACTTCTCTGCCACTTGCGGACTCTGACATCAACACTATATTCGTTTCCTTGGTAACTTGTGTTTGAGGACCATTTGGTGGTGGTATTTTCTAGAACTTGCTAAAAAGGTTTCTGTCGGAGGTTCACTCCCCCCTTTTTACCTTGATACTTTCTCCAGTTGTAGACCTGCCCATCTCGGTAGTCAATAATGTCCCTTCTGTACTTTTTTAATTTACAATCATATAGAGCTTCCTCAAATTTTTCTAGGTCTCAAAATTGTTGTTGAGTTCCTCAGCAACAAGTAAAGTTGTTAATTGCCCTTGGATATTATCTTTCTCAAGTTTTAGTCTCCTTTTCTCCCTAGAGGTTGCCTTGATTACTGCAACTGATATTTATGAATGATGAAAAATTTTAAATTGAAGCTGAATTCTGTGTAAGATTCTCTTTTTTGAATTGTTTTGTGATATGTTTTATGTGCAGTGCTTTGATATAGGAATTGCACTATATAAATAAAAATATTATTATTATTATTTATTAACCATAAAATCTATGGAGCACTTGCCCTTAATGACATCTTACCTACCATTTAGTTTTAGACAGTGGAAACCCACATTAAGTTATATAAAATATATAACCCCCTCAGAATGTGTCTGTTTTTCAAATATTATGTAAGAATGATAGTTTGACATTCACTGGTTGATTCATCCATCTACTTTGCTTTGAGATTGAATTTCAACTGCCACATTTTTGACCACTTCTCTTGCCTTTGCAAGTCTCTCTGTATCTCCCTATGCCCCCCCTTGCACTGCCTACCCTGCAAATATATAATAAATATACTATGAAGTAACTGAATTAACATATGTATAGTTTCATGACCAGACAGTGTCATGGTCAGCCACTAGTGTCAGTGTTACCATGATAAATGTTATGAATAAATGAAATAATTAAATTCAGAGCAGTTAAGAAACATGCATATACCATACCTCCCTAAAGATAAGCAAATATATAAACACAGATCATACATTCTTTGCCAACATGCTTGTATGACCCCCCTCTCCCCCTGAAATCAGCCATGGATCATCATAAAATTTCAGAGTCCAGCTTAGATCAGGTATTACTGAGGCCATTTCAGTCAGGTTTTTGTTACTCAGAATACTCAGCTTGTTTGATTCTTCCAGTTTCTAGATATATCACACCACCTAATGGATGAAGAAAAAGTGCTAAAAGCTCCCTGGTAAGACTACCCTCTCCTAAAAAGCATCACCCATGTTCTTGTCAGCGCAATCAAGAACCACCCACCATTTCCCCAACATCCAACTGAAGCACCTCGACCACAGGATGTAGTTGGTCCTGGAAGGACACAACGAAGAAAAAAAGTGCTATGGTTCTCAAAAAAGGTGGCAGGGAAGGTTAAGGAGATAAGGACAGCATTCAGGAAATATAAGTAAACACAAAAGGAGCAGGACAGGGAACTCTATCAGTTAAAGCAGAAAGAGGCAGGGAAGGCAGTCAGAATAGCAAAGGCCCAAACCGAGGAAAGGTTAGCCAACTTTGTTAAGAAGGGGGGTAAGACCTTTTATAGGTAAATTAGGGAGTGAAGAAAGACCAAGGAAGGGATACTAAGGCTTAATAAAGGGGAGGGAATGTGGGCAGAGGGTAACAGTGAAAAAGCAGGGATACTAAACAAATATTTCTGCTCAGTATTCACAAAGGAAGAGGAGGGGGAGATAATTAAACCAAACAAGAGAAACACTCTGGATATGGGGGTCGATACCAGTCCATTCACAGAAGAGAGGGTTCTGAAAGAACTAGTAAAATTGAAAGTGGACACAGCAATGGGGCCTGATGGGATTCACCCAAGAATTCTAAAAGAACTAAGGGTAGATCTAGTGACACCACTGACTACTGTCTTTAACAAATCATGGGAGGATGGGGTGGTACCTGATGACTGGAGGAGGGCAGATGTGATTCCTCTTCACAAAAGTGAGAGCAGGGCAGAGGCAGGAAACTACAGACCAGTTAGTTTGACCTCAGTGGTAGGAAAAATAATGGAATCTCTTCTGAAGGAAAGAATTGTTGAGTACCTATGGGCCAGTGGGGCACAGGACCCAAGGCAGCATGAATTCACAGTGGGAAGGTCATGTCAGAGGAATCTAATAGATTTCTTTGACTGGGTGACCAAAGTAGTAAAACAGAGAGGGGCTGTGGACATGGCCTATCTAGATTTTAGCAAGGCATTTGATACAGTCCCACACAAAAGATTAACATTCAAATTAGCCAACCTTGGAGTGGGTCCCAAGGTGGTAGCCTGGATAAAAAATTGGCTGTACAACAGGATGCAAAGAGTTGTAGTAAACGGAGTCCACAGTGAAGAAAGAAGGGGTTACTAGTGGGGTACCACAGGGTTCAGTAGTGGGACCGGTCCTTTTTAATGTCTTTATAAGTGACATTGCAGGTGACACAAAGATCTGCAACAGGGTTGATACACAAGATGGAGTGGTAAGGATGAGAAGGGACTTGGCATGGTTGGAGTAATGATCAGATGTATGGCTGCTTAGACTCAATGCAAAGAAGTGCAAGGTCATGCACCTGGGAAACAAAAAACCAGGGGAAGAGTACATACTGGGGGGTGAGATACTGACAATAACAAAAATGGAAAGGGACCTGGGGGTAATTATATCAGATGACCTAAAGGTGGGCAAGCAATGTGAGAAGGCAGTAAGGAAGACTGGAGGATACTGGAATGCATAGGGAGAGGCATCAACAGTAGAAAACAGGAAGTTGTTATCTCTCTGTACAGACAGTTGGTGAGACCCCATCTAGAGTACTGTGTGCAGTTCTGGAGACCCCATCTCCACAAAGACATAGACAGAGTGGAGGCTGTCCAGAGGAGGGCAACCAAAATGGTGCAGGGTCTGCACCAGAAGACATACGAAGAGAGACTAAAGGAGCTTAATAAGTATACCCTTGAGGAAAGAAGGGAGAGAGGGGACATGATAGAAACTTTCAGGTATCTCAAGGGAATCAACAAAGTCCAAGAGGGTAGTATCTTTCAGAAAAAGAGATGTGCAAGAACAAGGGGGCACTATTTGAAGATAGAGGGAGGATGGCTCAGAGGTAATGTGAGGAAGTATTTTTTCATGGAGAGGGTTGTGGATGCATGGAACAGCCTTCCTGAGGAGGTTGTAGAGTCAAGAACATTGGGGATATTCAAGAATGCATGGGACAGACATAAGGCAGTCCTAGTGGGGGGTAGGAGGAAGTAGGCTGTTGGTTAACTAGGATTTGCAGTAAGCAGTCCTTATCTGCTGTTAAATTCTATATTTATATGTTTCTAAGTTTGGCAAGTGGTAAGGAGGGGCAAATCAGATGCCCCATCACTCAATGCTCACCAATGCATCACCACAACAAACCATATAAAATCTACAAACAGGTATCTGTCTCTATCTCCAAAATCAAACAAGAGGGCAGATGACACTGCAGAGCAGGACACTGCAGTACAGGAGTTAGCACTACAAAACTCACCCAAAACTGGGACCAAAACAAAAAAAGCAAAAAGGGAAATCCAAAACACTTCTGATCATAGGTGACTCCATGATTCAGGGAGTTGATATCAACCTCCGGCCGGGGGTCATGGTCAGATGTCTCCCGGGTACATCAGCATGGAGAGACACTGACAGCATTGCTAAAATTGTGCAGGAAGCAGAAGAAACATTGACATCCTGGTGCACATAGGGACTAACGATCTTGCCAGCTAGTCAGTTGTGGAGACCAAGGAACACCTGACCATGCTGGGAGACAAACTGTCATCCATTTTGTCCAGCATCTCCCTCTATGAGATCCTGTCAGTCTGGAAGAGGGGGGGGCAGATGGACAGAAGGTCAGAGAAGGGGAGATAGGGGAGCTAAACATGTGGCTCAAGGGCTGGTGCCAGGAAAAAGGACACAAATTTGTAGGTAACTGGCAACAGTTTTGGGAGTGAAAGTTCTTTAAATTCGATGGACTGCATCTGACGCAGGAGGGAGTCAATGCATTGGGGCAGAAGTTTGATGTCTTTGCAGAATATTTAAACTAGCAAATGGGGAGAGGGGTGCAGCACCCGATACATCGAACGGGAAGAACACCCTTCCCCCCTCAGCTAGTGATCTAACAGGAGTTCAGCATGTTTGTAGTTCATTTGCATCACCAGGTAAGGAAAAAGGTCTGGCTCCTCATACGACATGCAGGGGGGAAATGCCGGACCTCACCCAACAACTAACACACCAAAATCTGGCCAATGGAAAATCATGTACACAAATGCCTGCAGTCTGGGAGACAAGATCCCAGACCTGGAGGCAATAATGACAGAGGCCAAACTGGACATAGTCATTAGCGAGACATGGTTCACCAGTAACCACACTTGGGTGACTTCAGTACCCGGCTATGTACTGTTCAGAAGAGACCGAGGTGCAAAAAGGGGGAAGGGGAGTGGACCTTTATATCAATGAAAATATCAAAGCTACAGAAATTCAGAATACACACACATAAGGAGCCAGAAATACTGTGGGTCACCCTGGAAATAGGAAATGGGACAGCCATACAAACTGGGGTTGTCTGCAGGTCTCCAGACCAGGGGGGAGGACATAGACACATTACTCTTAGAAGATATACAAAACATGACAGCTAAAGGGGAGGTTCTGATAATGGGAGACTTCAACATGCCAGATGCAGATTGGTCAATACCAGCAGGAACATCCGCCAGAACTAGACACATAGTGGATTCCCTGCAGGGGGAGGGCCTCAAACAACTAGTACAACAACCCACAAGAGACAGGGCTATCCTGGATCTAGTACTGACTAACGGGGAAAGGATCATAGATCTCCAGGTAGCAGGTCACCTGGGGGCCAGTGACCATCACATGGTATGGTTCAATTTGGCCACTACAACTAAATCATCCCATTCCAAGGCACAAATATGGGACTTTGATAAAATGGCCAACAGAGTTAAGCTAGCCCTGGCAAGAAGAAATACAGGTGAGGGGATACAGGCAAAATGGGCAAGCATTAAGGATGCAATACTTGAAGCAACATCCCATTGTATTAGGGAGAAAAGCAAGAGCAAAAGAAGGAGGAAACCACTTTGGTTCTCAAAAACAGTAGCAGAAAAGATCAGAGCCAAAAGGTAGGCCTTCAGGAAATATAAGGGAATGCAGCAGGATAAAGATAGGGAGGCATCTCAAATTTCCCTAAGGGAAGCAGGAAAGGCAGTAAGGCAGACAAAGGCCAAAACTGAGGAAACACTAGCACAAACAGTAAAAGAAGGGGACAAGACTTTCTATAGATACAATAGTGAAAAGAGAAAGTCCAGAAGAAGAAGAATCTGCATTTATATAGCGCTTTTCATACACAGTATCCCAAAGCACTTTACAAGCAATGCTAGACTGGTAGTGAAGTGACTGAATGTGTGGTGGCGGCCATATCGCACATCATCACCCACACACAGCCTGGATAATTGCATGAACCAGTTTATGGGAAAGGGAATGTTGGCCAGGACACCGGGAATGTTTACTGCTCTTTGCGAAGAGTGCCCTGGGTTCTTTTACTTCCACCTGGACACGCACCAGGACAACACCAGGATGGGCAGAAGGGACCTCGATTTAACATCTCATCCGAAGGACAACACACCCCGGCACTACAGCACTCCCCAATACTGCACTTGGATGCCAGCGATTTTTAGGTGCAAGTCCAATCCTGGTGTGGGATGAGAACCCACGACCTTCTGGTCCAGAGGCAGATGTGCTACCAACTGAGCCACGCTGACACCCGGAGGGGTATTGTTAAGATAAAAGGGGATAAGGGGGCATGTGAGGAGGAGGACCATGTAAAAGCATTTATCCTAAATAGATACTTCTGCTCAGTATTTACTGAGGAGAAGGTAGGGCAGGGCCCACAGCTCAACACTATGAACACAGGGGGGAGGGAGGTGTCCACAAGTCCCTTCACAAAAGAAAGGGTCCCATAACAGCTCACTAAGCTCAGGGTGGACAAGGCAAGAGGACCTGATGGCATACATCCCAGGGTACTAAAGGAGCTAAGGGTGGAACTAGCAGAGACATTATCAGACCTGTTTAATGAGTCTCTGAACACAGGAGAGGTCCCTGAAGACTAGAGAAGGACTCATGTGATCCTGCTCCACAAGAGTGGCAGCAGGGAGGAGGCAGGGAACTACAGACCAGTCAGTCTTACCTCAGTAGTGGGCAAGATTATGGAGGCACTCCTTAAGGAAAGGATAGTGCAACATCTGGAATCCATAAGAGCACAGAATCCAAGACAGCATGGGTTTACAACAGGAAGGTCCTGTCAAACTAATCTCATAGATTTCTTTGGCTGGGTAACCAGAGTGGTGGACCAAGGGGGTGCAGCTGATGTTGCCTACCTTGACTTCAGCAAAGCTTTCGATACTGTTCCACATAGAAGATTGATTAATAAGCTGGGTAGGCTCGGGTGGGTCAGAAGTTGGTCAACTGGGTGGCAAACTGGTTGGCGGGCAGAAAACAGAGAGTGGTGGTAAACAGTATACTGTCAGAAGAGATGCAAGCACAAGTGGGGTACCTCAGGAATCAGTCCTGGGGTCAGTCCTCTTCAATATCTTCATCAATGACATTGCAGATGGACTGGAGGGTAAGGTCTGTCTGTTTGCAGATGACTCCAAGATCTGCAACAGAGTAGATGATCCAGATGGGGTGGGCAGAATGAGAAGAGATCTGGATAAACTGGCAAAATGGTCAGAAGAGTGGTAACTGAGGTTTAATGCAAAGAAATACAAGATCATGCACATAGGGAAGAGAAACCCTGAAGTCACCTATAGGTTGGGAGGGGAGTAGCTGGCAATCACAGGGGAAGAAAGAGACTTAGGCATCATCATAACAGTTAACCTAAAATCATCCAAGCAGACCACTAAAGCAGTAGGTAAGGCTAGAGGGGTGTTGGGGTGTATTAGTAGGGGTATCACAAGTTGGAAGAGGTAGGTAATAATTTCCTCTTTACATAACACTGGTTAGGCCCCATCTGGAGTACTGTGTGCAGTACTGGAGGCCACACCTGCACAAGGACATTAACAAAATGGAGACAGTCCAGGGAAGGGCAACCAAAATGGTGCAGGGACTGCATAAGAAAACATATGAGGACAGATTAATGAAGCTCAATATGCATACCCTAGAGCAAAGGAGGGAGAGAGGTGATATGATCGAAACATTCAAATATCTTAAGGGCATTAGCAAGGTGAAAGAGTCTAACATGTTTCAATATAAGAAAAATATCAGGACAAGAGGACACAGCAAGAGATTAGAGGGAGGCTGATTAAAGGGTAATGTGAGGAAGTTCTTTTTCACAGAAAGAGTGGTGGCTGCATGGAACAGCCTACCTCAGGAAGTGGTGGATATGAATACAGTGCAGGGCTTGAAACAGGCATGGGATAGGCATAAGGGAGCAATACAGATGAGTATGAATAGATAGGCCATTGACAGAGTAATGGCCTATGGCACATTCATAAGACAGAACAAGCATTTGTCAATGACGAATGTTGTCTTGCTGGCATTGACATTGGTAGTGCAGAAGTTAGAAAAATGCATACTGGGATTGGCAGTGAAGTATTGAACTGACGCCAACCACACCCCCACCCTGCAGAGACTGACAGGCATTGGGGTGTGCCTCTGGGTCGTTGGCCATAACGCTCATGCCATTTCACCTCACCCTACCCTGCAGACTCCGACAACTGTCGCATTGTGCCTTGGGGTCTTCGGGCCTTATGCTCACCCCATTCCATAAGAAAATAAGCTGAGATGGGTGCAGCATAGGAGAATGGGATGAACTCTGGGACCGAAGAGTCCCAAGGCACACCTCGATGCCTGTTACTGGCTGCAGGGTGGGAGTGGGGGTGGAATGGCATGAGCATTACAGCCAGCAATCCCAAGTCAGATTCCTGACACCTGTCAGTCTCTACATGGTGGGGCATCACATGGGGCGTTATGGTTGGAAACCTTAATGTCCCAGGCATTTGTTGCTATTTTTACTTCAGATTTTCAACATGGCTTTTTGTGACCCCACCTCATGAACAGTGGCACAATCAGTTTGTTAGTCGAAAGGTGATATTGCACAGTGACTGTATCATTTTGCACCGCAGGTGCGAAAACACATTTCAGGCAGTATGTGAAAAATCACAGCTGTACTGTTCATAAGGAGGAATGTTGAAAATCTGGAGTGAAAATATGAAAAATTGGTGAAGTCACGAGCGTGCATAGAAACTGCGCAACACACACCCATAACGCAATTATTTTTGGGAGGGGTTTTAACCAGATTTTTAACATAGGCATTCTGGGACCTCCACTCATGAACAGTGTCACTGAGACTTTGTTAATCTGTCCTGAACATTGATTTCCCACAGGGACCACGCCATTGTGCACCTCATGTGCAAAAACACATTTCAGGTAGGCTGTGAAAGACAGCAGCTGTACTGTTCATAAGGAGGTGTGAAAAGATGGCAATGTTGAAAATCTGGAGTGAAAATATTAAAAATTGTTGAACTTATGAGTGTGCGTGGAAACTGCACAATGCATGCTCGTAACACAGTCAGGTGATTCCGTGCAGTGACCGCGAAATTACCTTTCGGGACCCAATAACAAGATGACAGTGCATGTGTTCATGAGCTGGGAGCCCAAGAACCCCATGTTGAAAATCTGGAGCCAAAATTCAAAAAAATGGCTGAGATAGCCACGTAAGTTGAACCCCCCCCCCCCTTTAGGGGATTCAAAGCCCTAGCCGGGTGACTGACATCTCTGTAAATCAGACCACCAACGTGGTCTGATCCCCTCACTGGCACAAAACTCCCCAGGAGCAAGGTACTTGGAGCGCAGCATTCCTTAATTTAAACAAAGAGATTTTGCCACCCAAAACAGACTGTTGCTGGAGAAAGTCACCATGCTCCACGCTGCTGCTGTGAATGCCTAAGGGCAGCTCCTGTACCCAGAGAGCTTGTCCCAAGCAGTTCGTGGTGGCCAATTTTTTTTATTTTGCAAGGAATTGAATTACTGGAGCTACTCTAGTTTTACTACTATTTTCTGCCTTTTTTTTGTCTAAGCTGTGTTTGGGGCTGTGTGTAATTGAATAGGGACCCTGCCCCTGTAAAGTCTCCTGATTTCTAATCCTCTGGCCCCATAGCTGCAACTGGAGATGTACTGAGCAGACTGCCCCCAGTTCTAAGTTTGAACCCACCCCTGCCTTTGTCTGCTTTGTGCTAATTTTTCACCCCTCCTCCTGGAACCACTATATATTCTGTTCTTTCTCCCTCTGTCCTTTAGGGGATTCAAAGCCCTATTCGGGCGACCGATATCCCTGCAAATCAGACCACCAATGTGGTCTGATCCCCTCGCTGCACAAGACTCCCCAGAAGCAAGGTCCCCAGAAGCAAGAGCTTGTTCCGAGCAGTTCGTGGTGGCCAAATTTTTGGCCCTCCCCAACCCGCCCTCCTCCATCCTTTATTAAATACTCTAAACTGCAACAAGCATCACCCTCTCAATAAACAAGCCCAGCCTCCATTAAAGGCACAACAATGCCTAACTACCAGTACCTGTGCAATCTGCAGCAGCTAAGGCATCTGATCTAAACTCAGAAAAAATATTCTTGGTATATATTAGGGTTTCACCTCTCCATGATCACAATAGTATTTACACAATCTCTCATTCTCTTCAGCTGCCTTCTACTCCTATTAATTACTCCCACCCTTAAGCTCATGGAAACTTCCTCAATTCAGAGGTCGCATGATAAAAGTGCAGTCTCATTAATAAACAAATCCATTATTGTTCCTTCAGGAACTAACCACCAACAAAGCACTACACTCTTTTCCCACACCATCCCTCCCAAGTACTATCAGATATAATTGTCAGTACCAGCAAAAACAGTATTGTATGCAATGCCCCTCTTTAACAAGATCACTGCCCCCACAGACCACCCCTAAAAAACCCATATACAAAGAGTCATAACACATGCATTATCAAGGGACTTAAAATCAGACTCAGGAACTTAATTGTCCTCTTACTTCTATGCTCAGGGAATGCTGAATTAAATCCTGGTCCCCCTTATTCTTAGAGACCCCATCAGAACTACCCCAGCTAAATGGGATCAGTTTTCTCCACTTACATGTCTGCAGCCTGCTAAAAAAACTAGACTTACTGCAAGCCTGGGTACTTCATACATCCCCAGACATTCTAATAGTATCTGAGACTTGGCTCAGGAGCTCCACTCCTGACCATAGCATCTATATCCCAGCATATAATGTCTTCAGATCTGACAGACCCTCAAGGGGTGGGGGTGTTGCTATATATGTAAAGGATAATTTTGCTGTTACAGTAATAAACGTAACCACTACCCCAAAGGAATTTGAGAGCCTAGCATTGAGGGTGACCCTGACAGCTGAAGAGGTCATATCAATTACTACCTGCTACAGGCCACCATCAGGTGGTTTAGGGATCCTATCTCACCTTCATAACATCTTGGAGAAAGCCAAGTCTGGGTGCATTTTCATGGGGGACCTAAATCTGAACTGGAAAGATGCCTGCTCCAAACCATTGAATTACCGCTGACATCACCTAACCTAACAGCAAAAACCCAAGTCAAAGCACCCTTCTGGACCCCATACTCATTAACAAGCTGCATAACATCTCACATACAGGAGTATTCCACCAAGACTTAAGTGATCACAGTGCTACCGCCTGTATATGACATACCCCAAAACTTACCTCGACATCCACTTTTAAAATAAAAAGATGCCTAAAACACTTTAGTCAATCTGCCTTCCTAGCAGACCTAAGTAAGATTAGATGGCAGAACTTTTATTTGGCTCCTTCGCTTGCCGATGCTTACAACATCTTCCATAACCTTGTTTTGGGGGTGGTGGATGAGCATGCGCCGCTTGCCAAACTTAAGACTAGAAAAAGATCAATGCCCTGGTTTACACCTACACTAAAAGCAGCCTTCAAGGATAGAGACAGATTGTGGAAAACAGCCCAAAAAACTAAATCAGTCGGCTTTGAAGAGTGCAGACATGTTCCCGCTCCACCGAAGATAGCAGCACTGGACCTCTGGAGGTATGTATGGGGTGAGGGGGGGTGTAGGGAGGTGGAGTGTGCAGACAGTGGGTGCGAGTTGGGGAAGGGGAAGCGCCGCAGACAATGGACTGTTTTCTTTGTTTCAGGTATCAAAAAAACAAACCGGACCTTGCAGGACCATTTTCTTTCTTTACAGGTGAAATCAAACAAATGTTAGGCACACTAGGGTGGGCTCCCAGTGTGCCCCATGACTTTTGGGGGCGTGATGTTGGCCACAGTGGGGTGGGCTCCCAGTGTGCCACACAATGGGGTGGGGCGGGAGCAGGAACATGCCAACATGGTTGGCTTTCACAGAGCGGCAGCACAATGGGGTGGGCTCCCAGTGTGTTACACAATGGGGGTGGTGGACATGCCAACACGGGGATTGCACCCCCCATGTCGGCCTTCTTTGGGCATTGTGTGGTGCATGGCAGGAGCTGCTGCCATGTTTACTGAAATGTTTCACCAGGAAAGACATGTAGGGAAGGTGTGTCATCTGTGCCACTGTATGACGAGCTTGTCTCAGATTGCAGCAGCACATTTCTTTCAAGTTGGTGGCACTTTGCATATACTTCTGCCAGCGCTAGCATGCTGAATCATTGGGGAATGCGGGACACACCTACTAAAGCATGCCCTGCATTCACCACAACACTCACACACCTCTGAAACTGCTGCTGCCCCAATATGTTGTTTACGCATGCATGCAAGCCAACATAAAAAATGGGCAGACTGGATGGGCCTTGTGTTCCTTATCTGCCGTCAACTTCTATGTTTCTATATTTCCAGTAAATATCCGCACCACTCAAAGTATGCCAAAGTACAGCTATAATTTTGGCATACTTTGAAACTGTAGCTATTACTACAACTATAACCAGACTAGATTACTGGTAGTGAACTGTTGCTGTTAAAATGCATCTTTCCTGCAACAGACTTCATAGATAGGCTGCTTCTGCCTCCTGAAATAGCCTTATGCTGCAGATCACAGGCTTTCCAATATAGTCTGCAACTTTCCTTTTCCATATCGTTGACCATCTCTGATGTCATTCTCCTAAGTCTTTTCTCCTCCATCTCTAATGTACAGCTTCAGGAGATGTAGACTACACATTTCAGCAACCTGAATGCAGCTCACATTCTTGCTTTCAAAGTCCATCTCTTAACCTTTCCTTCCATGTGGATTCTGGCAGCTACAGTATGACTCCAGCCAGAGTCACTTCCTTTGTAAATCCAGTTCCCTCTGCTTCTTTCTCCTCTCCTTATCTCATTGGACTCTGATGTATTTACCTGAAAAAAAAAACATGCCTAGGGTGTCACACTAGACTCACCCTCATTAATCTTTGGTAAACAAGCTCTGCATCTAGATAGATGTCTCTTCCAGCCAATATGACTGCAAGAACATTCTCTTAACTGTCTCTCTAGTACAGGCATACAAAAATGTGTGACCTCTGTTGCCATAGTTCTGAGCATCAAAATAAACCTTTTGGTTTGATTGTTTCTAAGGCTTATGAAGCTGTCTCTTTACAAAACTACCCCTAATTACATATCCATTATGTCTAGGGTATGCCCTGTAGTTCTACTGCCCTGAACAAGCCAAACTGATGTCCTCGATCTACCTTATTCAATCTCTTTCACATTTTTAAAAATTAAAATCATATCTCAACTCATCTTTGCCTTCTTTTTTTCCAAAGAAAACTCATCTAGCCTGTCTAAACATTCACCATAGCATAACCTCTCCAACCCCTTAATCATTTTAGTTTAACTCTGCTGCAGTGTCTTGACTGCTACACTACTCTTTTTGTAGTGTGGTGACAAAGACTGCACACACTACTCAAAGTGCAACCCTTCCAATGCCTTAAAAAGGGGCAGAATCACAGAACAGTCATGTCATGTTATACGAAACCGTGAACACTCGAATTGGGCTACTGCACAGACACAAGCATTGTCTAACTACTGAAGCTCTCAATCTGGCAATCCAAAGCTCTGTAGTTTCCATCAATGACTACAGGCTCATGATCTATGGATCTGCCACTGACACGGCTCTGCACTGTATCTCTATAGCGCTAAACAAGGCCTGCTGACTCCTTACTGGTGCAGCGCACCTCTCACATACCTATGACATCAATGCACAAGCAAACTGGCTCCAGCTAAAGGGCAGGATCACTTATCAAACCTGCTTGTTAGCAAAGAAAGTCTCCCTTGGTCTTGTGCCCCCAGGGGTTCAGAGGATCCTCAGTCCATATTGCATCCCCCGACAGACAAGAAGCTCTGAAAACCTCACCTTCCAAGTACCCTGCTGTCTCACTTCACTAGGTCAGTGATCGTTCACCATCAGCACCTCCATGTGGTTTAACTCATTTCAATGTGATGTCTCTAACACGACCACACTAGGCTCCTTCAAAAGTAAGCCTCAGCAACACCTTGTGGCAAACGTCATTTGTGACTGCTTCAATTAAATCTGTCAGAGGCTCCCCCAGCCTCCATCCCTACACCCTATTTCTCCCCCTTTCCACCCAACCCCAGTGCTTCTACCTCTTCCCCCTATTTCCTATACCTACCTCTGTCTTCTGATACATCCCACCAATATAATCAACCTATCTCCCAATCCCCCCCCCACTTGCCTCCTCTCTCAAGCTCTTACTTTGAATCCCACGTCACTCACTGTCACTCCTCTTCCCCCCTCCCCTCCCCACTCAGGCACTCCCTACCCACTCCCTCTCTCACCCTAATCTTGCTACTCTGTATCTCTCTTTCTTCCCTGCTGTACTCTAAATACACAATTTTAGTAGTTGTTTTATTACTAGTAAGTCTCTTTTTTTTTTAGTTCTAGTTTTTGTTAGACAATAGCCCAGGCATACATTGTACAATGCCTGTCCATTTATTGATCCTGTTATTAACTATTCTGTCCTCTGTACTGATGCTCATTTGTCTTCCTTCTATACTATTGTTCCATACTCTATGTATCATGACGTGGAACCTTGTAAATTAGCTCTTAGCTCAAAGGTGTTAATCTGAGAGTTGAATAAATAAATAAATAAAATAAGTACCTCTTTCAATGCAGCCCAGTATTCAATCTGCCTTACATATTGTCTCTCCACATAGCAGCAGCAGCAGCTTCAGCTACTTATCAATGATGACTTCCAAGTTTGTTCATGGTCTGTTGTTGCTAGTGGTTGCTATATAAATAGTTCCTCCAACTTGAGTTATTTGAGTCTGGTTGAAGGAACTTATTTATTCATTATTATTTAAAATGTTTCACCAGGAAAGCACACTGAGCAGGAGGCTCATTTCCAGGTGTGACCTGTGTTGTTCCACAGATCACAGATACACCTGCTAACATCAGGTTAAAAATATTCTAATCTCTCAAAGAGGAAACCTATTCACATAGAATGCCATTGGCCACTTGTTGGCCTGGTCCACCAGTTTATCTAAAGATCCTCTCATGTCACAAAGGACACAGTGAAGACACATGTCAACTTGTATTTCTTGTATTTCCTGTATATACAGTATGTGCCCCTTTTCCTTTTACTATATGCTAATTATAACTGCAATTTTTATTGTAATTGTTTTTCATTATTGCAAAAGTAAATGAGAGACTTCTCTCAAATAGCCTATCAATAAAATTAAAATTGAAAATTGAAACTGAAATAATTAACATACTAACATACAAATTGCCAGCAGATTAGGCTGTACGGTCTATCGAGTCTGCTCGAAACCTCAGATCCCTAGCTGGATACTGAGATCTTCCCCCCTCCCTTGTGTTCCAAAACACCTACCATCCTTCCCCACCACCCTAGACAAGGCCTTCCCTTGATACTTCCTCTTTCTGTATCTGTCCCATCCTCTCTTAAAACCTTCCACCATGGAAGTCTGAACCAGCTCTCCAGGCAGCACATTCCATGGTTCCACCACCCTCTCTATGAAGAACCTCCTCCTCTTCCCCCCTCATCCTTCCAACTTCAGATCATGTCCTCTGGTGATATCTCCCTCCTTCAGTCTAAACATCCCCTCTGTATTAACTCTGTTTATTCCCTTGAGGTACTTGACCTCGATCATGTCCCCTCCGTCTCACCTCTCTTCCAGTGAAAACAGGTCAAGCTCCTCCAGTCTACCTTCGTATGTCGGTTCCCCTAGTCCTCAAATCATCTTGGTAGCCCTTTTCTGGACCATCTCCAGGAGCTGTATGTTCCTCTTTAGATGCGACCTCCAGTACTGCACACAGTACTCTAGGTGCGATCGAACCAGCCCACTATACAGTAGTAGTATCACTTCCCTGTTCCTCGAGGTGATGCCCCTGCACATTAACATGGAAACAGAATCGTATGGGCCAATATCAATATTAAAGAGATAATGTACTGCCTAAAATTAATATTAGTTTTTAAAACCAGTCAGTTATTACCTTTTATAACTGAGGTGCTTTTTCCTTTTCTCTTTGAGAGATTAGAATATTTTTAACCTGACGTTAATAGGTGTGATCTGTGGAAGAGCACTATGCCTGGAAGCTGATATATCTAGTTTATTCCCACCACTGTATCATCCATATTGTGACCTCCCTGACTGTGACATCACAGCTGCTCAGGAAGACCCACTCAGTAGCTGCCAGGTCAGTCACCTTTGATGTCACAGTCAGTGAGGTCACAGTGCTGATGATGTAGTAGGAGGAACAGAACTAGATATATCAACTGCCAGGCAGAGTGCTATTCCACACATCTAGTATAATACTATCACACAGAAAACTTTCTAATGCACAAACAGAAAAAGAAAAATACTTCAGAAATAAAAAGTTAAAACTGACCACTACTTGAAGTTTTTAACATTTTCCTGCTTGCTATTTTTGGTTCTACTAACTTAAATGTTGACCATAAGCTATTTACAGTCATTCTGGTTAACCATTTAAAGAAAATCTTACTTAAACTGATTCATCATGACCAAACTGGATTAATCACAAAGAGGCAAATGTAGGATGACATCAAGCATACACTTTCACTGCTTCAGTAAATGTCCAGGACTTGGCAGCCTACATTGTTGCTGAGCTTGGATGTGGAAAAAGCCTTTGCTAGAGCATCATGGAAATGTTTATACTTACTTTATTTAGATCTGGCTTTTCCTTTCAGTACATCTTGGTTATCAAAGCACTATACACAAAACCACAGTCCATGCTAAGAGCAAATGGCTCCCTGTCTAACTGTTTTGGGTTACACAGGGAGCTTGGCAAGGATGCCTATTATCCCCTTTACTATTTGCTCTCACAGTACAGCCTCTCGATCTGGTCATTCAGCAGAATATTAACATACAGGGCATTTCTCATCATGGCACCATGAACAAGTTAGCATTCTATGTAAACAATTTACTAATTTATTTAACCAATCCCAATTCCTACCTACCAACCCTTTTGAAGGAGTTACACACCTATGAGACACTGTCAGGCTACAAATTAAACACTGATAATATGGCGGCACTTAAACTGCACTATGATCCACCTCCAGATCCACAGAAGGAGTTTAACTTCAAATGGAACCAAACTAAAATTAAATAACTTGAAGTATATCTCCTATAAGATTTGACCACTCTGTGTGACTTAAATTATCCCGTTGTTATGCAACATTACCTCAGATTTGCAAGGTGGGCAATCCTTCCCCTCTCTTTCAGTAACGGAATAGGAGTGGTTCACATGAACCTGCTACCCAGGTTATTATACTTGTTTTAAACTCTGCCAGTTACTCCAACACAAAAGGAACTTAATGACTGAGAAAAACTAATTTCTAGATTTGTGTGGTTAGGTGCCCACCTCAGAATCACATATCAGAAATCACCATTAACAAAAAACAGAGGGGTGCAGGCATTGCCTAACTTGCAGCATTATCAGTATGCAGTGCAACTGTGATATATCTGTTCATGGCTCGACCCCGAGTATACAGCACACTGGAAAGAAACAGATGGGTATGAGCTGACTGAATCAGTAACTAAGACCTTATTCTCACATCTATTGTTGCAGATTGCTCACCTAACAGAAAATGACTACATACGAAGTGTGGCCTCACATTCTTAACATTAGCAGATACAAACTAACCCTTCAGATGTTGCATGCCCTACCATATAGTAAAGGTTTTAACCCAGCAAGACTGGATTACAGATCTGTTCAATGGGAAAGACGGGGACTGGTATATGTGTACCAATTATATAAGGGAGCTCTCCCCTATTCTTTCACTCAAATTAAAACACAATATTCCTTGAACAAATTTGACCATTACAAATACTTGCAGGTGCGTCATTTTCTAAATCAGAAAATTGGAAAAAACATAGATACAAGACTACATCTCCTGGTCATATTGATCAACATGACCCAGCAAACTGGTTTACTGCTTCACATTATATCAGGGCTTTATAAGTACTGAGGACCCTTCCAACAGTAACCTTTGACACAATGGAAGCTAAATAGATGGTTGAGTGGGGCATACAAATATCAGAAACACACTTGACCATTATCTATGCCCAACAGCACAAGGTACCCTACTCACAAGTGTGGAAGGAGTACGCCAGGAAAACATTAATTCAATTTTTAGACACCCCCCAAAAAAAAATAATGGCACAATTTACCCCAGGAGAGCCAGCAATTCACTGGAGACATTGTGGAACACAATTCCCAGTGGTGGATAAGTGGAGGGATATAGTGATTGCCATTTATCAAATGGAAAAATGTACACATGAAGTCAGATAACAAATGGAACTCTTACGTAATGGGTGGCAGGGTTGGTTGCTTCGTATAATGGAGAAATGGGATACTTTTGTGCCATAAAATGCCTATCCACAAAAAATAGTCAGCTTCTTAATAGAAATAAAAAAGAATCAAGTAAATCATGTATAGATTTTGTATTTTACAGCTACTCTGATTACACCACCTGAGATTTTGCACTTACCTGTCTAATAACCCTTATTGTAACAGAGTGGCTATGTTATGTGCTGTTAAAAACCTAGACCCTGCAAGTGTACAAGAGCGATGTAGTATATGTGATACTGCACTCTGAAAGTTAGTTATTGTTTTTAAATAAAAAGAAAGTTGTTAAAAAGAAAACATGGAAAGCATATGCTTTAGATTTCATTTTCTCTGGCATCTTGTCTACAATTGACCTCATAAGCCTCTGCCTATACCATTATAGTCATACTACAGCAGCATTTTGTGGTTACACAAGAGATTCCAGTCATATTGGTCATTGGAAAACAGAAGATGATGGAAGGGTTGATACCTTTTATTGGCCCAACAAGTGTCTTGTACAAAGATGGAATTATACACAAGCTTTCGGGCCACACGTGTCCCTTCTTCAGGTGAATAGCAAAACTGAGCAACATAAGCAGATTTATATCCACTATGGAGCAATTAAAAATCAGAAAGTAAAGTAGGAAGGTGATAAAGAGGACTAGAGATGAAAGTCTAAGATGCAAAGTAAAAAATGAGAAGAAATAGGGAGGGGGGCTAAGTAGGAACAGGTCAGTAGGAGATGAAAGGAAGCTAAAGGGAAGACAAAGGCACACAGATAGCATCTGAGATCAGAGGCTGGCTGTAAGGGTAGAATATACAGTTGATGCCTAAGAGATGCAAGAGAGTCAAGAAATTAGGAGAAACAAAAGAACAAAGGCCTACATAAACAGAGTGTGAGGTAGTAAAAACAGAGGTGTGAAAACAACAGGGAGTGGGTGGGATGAGCTAAAGGGTTAGTAGGAGAAGCAGGGAGGATGTGAGTTATAGGTAAAAAAGCAGATTAGGCAGAACTTAGAAAAAATAATAATAAGAGAAATACAGAACCAAAGTGTGATAAATAATGGCATGATTCAGTTTACAATACAAAGGAATTACAGTTTACCATAGTGAGTCATGAAACCAATGTCCTGATTCAGTCCAGAAATGTTAGATTTAAATTGTTTAACATATTTTAATTCCCCAAGGAATACACAGTATATGGGTCCTGGGCTAAGGGAGAGGGGGCGGTAAACCAGTGAAACAGCTATTATGTCGCTGCCAAAACAAATCCAGTTCACGCTGTGAACCAATGGGCATGCAGCCCTACTGAGCTGTCAGTCGGCGGGTGGCGGGGTGGCAGGTGGGTGGGGTGCTGCCACCCGCCGGCTGACGGAGGCGGGCGGTGGGGCTCAGTGGGCGGGTGGAGAGGGGGGTACACTAGACCACCAGTGTAGTAGGGGTATTTTATGAGTTACAGATTCCCGCGATCGGGCAGCAATTGGTCCACTGGACCACCATTGATATTGGATGTGGGGGGAGTAATATTACTGATGCCCGTGATCGGGCTGGAGGCGGTCCACTGGACCACGAGGGATATAGGACGGGGACTTAATCTTCAAGACAAATGCCCACGATCAGACACATTGCAGTCCACTGGACTACCAGAAATATTGGACGGGGGGTTTCTTTTACACGAATGCCCGCGATTGAGCTGCAGGCGGCATCGGTCCCCAATGGCTGCTGCCTGGCAGGGCACCAGGCACCAGGCACAAGTCATCGGGGATCGGAGCACCTGCATGCTAATGGCATGCAAATGGAGCCATAATGAGATGCAAATGGCTCCCTGTGCACCTTGCATAAATTATGGCCTCATTTGCATGTTCCCTTTTGAATATCGCAGGTGCTGTGCCTGGCGCAATGGCGCGAGTTGGCACATCTCCATGCTCCACTCTGGCCACTTGTGCTGGTGCAGTTCACCGCGCCATGCACAGGGTGGGATAGGTGCGATATTCAAAGATACTGTGCCATAGCACAGCTCCATTGAATATCGCCAAGGCCACACCCCTGCGCAACAAAGTTGAGCTGTGCCCAGGCTTGCTCCACAGCCTGGCGCAGTTTGAATATCCATGCCAAATAGTATAGTAACTCTTTTTTTATGCGTCATTGCAGTATGATGTCTGATTAAACCTCAGGTTTCGCTGTTGTGGTTTCAGTGGCATCATACACCTCAAGTGTGTAAAACAAACCTTGTTGCATACCACCCCCATGCATTTTCATATATACCGACAGACAGATAGACAGAGAAACAGATAGATAGATAGATAGACAGACAGACAGACAGATACGGTAGATAGACAGACAGCTAGATAGACAGATAAATAAATAAATATATATATATATATATATATATAGATATATACTGTATAGAGAGAGAGAGAGAGAGATATACATATAGCTTCCTTTTCTGTTATATCCTGTAACCTAGTAACATCTACTTTAGTTTATGTTTAGTCACAGCAGTTCTAATGGGAGTGGACACAAGATAATAAAACTAGCATTTGTCACTGTCGAATATTTTACTGCTTGCATTGCTGTTGTACCAATCTTGCTTGTACACATTTTTATGTTTGCTTGCATGCATGTGCAAGAAACATAGTGCCATCATCCAAGTTTTCCAGAGGTGTGTCAGCCTCTTCCAATTCAGTCAGTGTGTTTGCAGGCGTGGTCGCAGTGCGCCAATCACTGCTCCAGCTATCTATGACAGCTGAAAATGCAGTGGCATACAGTTGAAGAGAGCTCTGCTTCGAAAGAGCAGAGCTCCCCTTGACTGCCTTACCTGCGCCATATGCGTGCTGCACATGCTCCCCCATGCACATACTGTATAGCCGACGGGGTGCCCCCAAAAGGCTTCCTGGGTGCTATGCTGGGAGCCCACCCCATGCGGGCACACGTCGCATGGCCGACGGGGTGCCCAATCCCCGCCGGCTCCAACCCCCAAACAGCTCATGAGCTGCCACGCTGGGAGCCCACCCAGCGTGGCACAAACCCAGTATGGTCAACAAGGGTTCCCAATCCCGTCAGTTCCAGCCCCAAACAGCCTTTCCAGCTGCCATGCTGGGAGCCCACCCCAGTGTGGCAAATGTTCCGCGTCATCTTAGTAATAAAAAAACCCCTGTAAATTGAAAAACAGTAGCTCGCAGTCTCCCTGCCTCCACCCGCACCCACCCACTGCGCACCCTGCCTCCCTACACCCCCCTCACCCCATACTTACCTCTGGAGTCTGGTGCGACGATCTTCGGTGGACCAGGAACACGTCTGCACTCTTCAAAGCCAACCACCAACTGAGGAAATGCCGGTAAGCTGTATAATGTAATAGATAGGTTTTTTTCAACTTTGCTGCATATCTCGGGCATTTTTTGGAATTTTTGCACCAAATTTTCAACATCGGGTTTTTGGGACCCCTTCTCATGAATGCTGTCACTGTCATGGCATTACTCGGGCCCGAAGGGTGATTTCAGAGCCACTGTGTGAAATCACCTTTCCAGAATGATTAACAAAATGACACTGCCAGTGTTCATAAGGTGAGCTCTCAAAAAGCCTATTTTAAAAATTTGGTGGAAAAATTCCTAAAAATGACTGTTTTTCAAGCATGCATTGCACAGTTCCTACGTACACTCGTAAGTTCATGAATTTTCAATATTTTCACTCCAGATTTTCAACATTGCCATTTTACCATACCATCTTATGAGCAGTATAGCTGTCATTTTTCACATCTCACCCAAAATGTATTTCCGCACATCTAGCGCACCATGGCGCAGTCAGTGTGTGAAATCAATGTACAGGACACATTAAGAAAATCACAGTGATACTGTTCATGAGCAGAGGTCTTAAAATGGCTATGTTGAAAATTTGGTGAAAAAATTCCTAAAAATGACTGTTTTACGAGCATGCTTTGAGCAGTTCCCTCGCACGCTCGTAAGTTTGAGAATTTTCAATATTTTCACTCCAGATGTTCAACATTGCCATTTTATTACACTTCCTTATGAACAGTACAGCTGCCATTTTACGCATGTCGCCCAAAATGTGTTTTCACACATGTAGCGCACAATGGTGCAGTCGGTGTGCGAAAGCAATGTTTGGGACAGAATAAGAAAATTACAGTTACACTGTTCATGAACAGAGGTCTTAAGATGGCTATGTTGAAAATTTGGTGAAAATATTCCTAAAAATGACTGTTTTTCGAGCGTGCATTGCAGAGTTCCTACGCACGCTCGTAAGTTCGCAAATTTTCAATATTTTCACTCCAGGTTTTCAACATTGCCATTTTACCACACCTCCTTATGAGCAGTACAGTTGTCATTTTTCACTTCTCACCCACAACGTGTTTCTGCCCATGTTGCCCACAATGGCGCAGTCGGTGTGCGAAATCAATGTTTGGACACGTTATGAAAATCACAGTGACACTGGTCATGAGCAGAGGTGCTAAAATGGCTATGTTGAAAATTTGGTGAAAATAATTCCCAAAAATGACTGTTTTAGGAACACACGTTGCGCAGTTTCTACGCACGCTGGCATGTTTGCAAATTTGTAATATTTGCACACCAGATTTTCAACAGTGCCATTTTACTGCACTTCCTTATGAGCAGTACAGCTACCATTTTTCACATCTAGCCCAAAATGTGTTTCCGCACATGTAACGCACAATGGTACAGTCGGTGTGCGAAAACAATGTTTGGGACAGATGAAGAAAATCACAGTGACACTGGTCATGAGCAGAGGTCTTAAAATGGCTATGTTGAAAATTTGGTGACAAAATTCCATAAAATGACTGTGTTACGAGTGAGCATTGCGCAGTTTCCACACATCCTCGTAAGTTCATGAACTTGTAATATTTTCAGTCCAGATTTTCACCAGTGGCATTTTTCCACACCTCCTTATGAACAGTACAGCTGTCATTTTCTACAACATGGCCAAAATGTGTTTTCACACTTTCAGCACAGAAATGCGTGGCCGCTGTGGGAAATCATTGTTCAGGACAGATAAAGAAAATCACACTGACACTGTTCATGATCGGAGGTCCCAAAATGCCTGTGTTGACAATCTGCTGTAAAAAATCCCCAAACTAATTACATTATGGGTGTGCGTTGCACAGTTTCTACGCACGCTCGTGACTTCACCAGTTTTTAAGATTACAGCAGATTTTCAACATTGCCATTTTTACACCTCCCCATGAACAGTACCGCTGTAATTTTCACATCCTGTTCGGAATGTGTTTTTGCACCTGTGGTGCCAAATGCCATAGTCGCTGTGCAAAAGCAGTTTTCGGCTAACAAACTGATATTGCCACTGTTCATGAGGTGGGGGTCACAAAAAAACCATGTGGAAAATTTGGAGTGAAAATACCAACAAATGCCTGAGGCGTTAGGGTTTCCGACCATAACGCCCCACCCTGTAGAGAATGACAGGCATCAGGGGTGTGACTTGGGATTCTTGCCCGTCATGCTCATACCATTCCACCCCCACCCACACCCTGCAGCCAGTGAGAGGAATCAAGGTGTGTCTCGGACTCTTCGGGCCTAAACTTCACCCCATTCTCCAATACCACACCCATCTCACTGTATTTCCTGATGGAATGGGGTGTGCATAAGGGCCAAAGACCCCAAGGCACACCATGACACTTGTCAGTGTCTGCAGGGTAGGGTGTGGTGAAATGGCGTGGTCATTATGCCTGACGACCCGAAGGCACACCCCAATGCCTGTCACTCTCTGCAGGGTGGTGGTGGGATTGGCTTCAGTTCAATACTTCGCTGCCATTCCTATTATGCAGCTCTGTAACTTCTACACTACCAATGCCAATGCCAGCAAGCAAACATTCGGCATTGACAAATGCTTGTTTACTATGTACCCAGGAGAGACCAGATTAGATTCAATATCTCATTTTCAGTGGTGTCCTGCTTTTATACATTTTTTTGACTGTATTTACCCAGGATAGGCCAGCTGAGAGGCAATATCTAATTCTCAGTGGGCTCCCACTTTTTTACCCCAAATTTCCAACAGTCTTTATGACCTGACATTATGTTCAAGGTTGGTGGATTTTTTTTAATTCCATCCAAAATGTGATTTAACAGTTTGACTGTGAAAACAAGTTTCAGAGGGGATTTAAAAAATTACACCTGTTATGTTCAGGAGGTGGGGTAACATAAATGATATGTTGAACATTTGGGCCGAGATATTCAAAGGGTTTGCACCAGCACAATCCCAGAACTGTGCCCTGGGGCAATATTTAAAAGTGGGATTTGCGCAGTGCAATTCTTGATGTGCCAGAGTGCAAAGATAATGCATGTGGCACATCTTCAGGGGGCATGCCCATGCATATGTGGCACATCCCAATATTCAGCCCTGGATGTGTGGTGCATCTGCTGGCATAACCCAGAGATGTGCCACATACCTGGGCTCAAGGTTGAGCCTGTAAAGAACTGACTCAAGTGCTATCCACCCACTGACAGGTGGCTGTATTGCAGTGTGCAACACAACAGCCACCACCTGTGGGTGGCAACCCCCCCCAACACCATGCACAAGCACACACAATAGTCCCTGGTTGTCCAGTAGTGTCCCACTCCCATCCCGTACCTGCGATCACCATCATATTATTAGCATAAATGTCCCTGGTGGTCCAGTGGGTCTCCCCTCCCCTCCTGTACATATGATTGCCGTGATGTTATTAAACTCAATTCCCCTGGTAGTCCAATGGTTCCCCCCTCTCCTCCCCTCCTGTACCTGTGATCGCTGTGAAATTAATGAAAAAATGTCCCTGGTGGTCCAGTGGTCCCCCACCCCTCCAGTACCTGTGATCACTGTGAAAGTAATGAAATAAATGTCCCTGATGGTCCAGTGGTTCCCTCCTCCCAGCCCGAATCCCTGATCGCCGTGATATTAATAAAATAAATTTCCTTGGTGGTCCTGTGGTTCCCCTCTCCTGCTCGAATCCCATATTGCCATCATAATGTGCAAAGTACCCTCCCTGGTAGTCCAATGGTACCCCCTGCCCCACACCCACACAGAACCCCCAGCCCCCCCAGTCATCGGCGGGCGGCATACCCACCCGCATACCACTGTGGCTGCCCGACGAATGGCAACTTACTGTTGTTGCTGCAAGTTCATTGATCCAAACTGTGGACCAAAGGGCTTGTAGTGCATGTAATAATTCACAACTTTGTGAATGAATGACTTCATTCACAAGGTGCCAGATATTACAGTATGCACTCAAGCCGATGGTCCACAGTGTAGTCAATGAACTTTGCAGCAACAACTGTGAGTTGCCATTCGTCAAGCAGCCACAGTATGCGGGTGGTATGCCGTCAACATGACTGGAGTGAGCTGGAAGAGCTGGGGGTCCTGTGTGGGTGGGTGGTACCACTGGGCTACCAGGGAGGGTACTTGGCACATTATGACGGCAAACGGGGATTCAGGTGGGGAGGGGGGAACCACAGGACCACCAGGGAAATTTATTTTATTAATATCACAGCGATCAGGGATTCAAGCTGGGAGGTGGGGAACTACTGGACCACCAGGGACATTTTTTTCATTAATTTCATGGTGATCGCAGGTATGGGGGGGGACCACTGGACCACCAGGGATATTTTTTCATTAATTTCACAGTGATCACAGGTACAGGAGTGGAGGGGGGAACCACTGGAGAACCAGGGGAATTCTATTAAATTATATCATGGTGCTTGAGATTACAGGTTGGGAATGTGGTACTATTGCAGTCCCTGGTACAGGGACCGCATGCTGTGCAGGGTGCCAGGCACATTTTGCTGGTCGGACCTGCACAACACATGTAAATGGGGCCCTGATGACATGCAAATGGCCCCATTTGTGCCATGCATGCATAATGGCCACATTTGCATATCCAGGTCTGACTATCTGGATATTGTGCATGGTGCAGTTACAGTTGTGCTGGAGCATTCCCAGTCCTAGTATTCAGACCTGTCTGGGAGATGCGCCAGCACATTGCATTTGGCCGCACGTTTTATTTGCTATATTGAGAAGAGATGCGCCAAGGCACATCTCTTTTGAACATATCCCTTTGATGCTCCAGCACAACTCCATTGTGCTGCGCAACCACTTGCGTCATTGCCAGGCACAATTTTGAATATCAGGCTTCCAACCTATAAAAATAAAGTTATGAGTAAACATTGGAAAAAATCAAAGTTTCTCCATAACTTAGTTGTTTGTTTAACATTTTGACTCCAAATTTCAACACAGTCTTTTTATGACCACTCTTTCTGAACATGACAGGTATCATTTAAAAAATAGTGGCCAAAACATAATTTTACGCCATAAGTGTGAAAACACATTTTGGTCAGGATTTGAAAAATGACACCAGTCATGTTCATGTGGTGGTGTGAAAAAATGGCTATGCTAAAAATTTGAGGTAAAAATATTAACAATTATCAAAGTTACAAGCGTTAGTTAAAAAATGTCATGGTACACTCATAACTTTGTGGGGGTTTTTATATCTTTACCTCACATTTTCAACATAGCTTCCTTACAACACCACCTTTTGAACAAGGGCAGAGAACATTTTCAAATCCTCCCCAAAAGGTGATTTCTCACCACAAGTGTGAAAAAACTTGTGGGCCAGGATTTGAAAATGACAGCTACCACACTCATGTGATGGTGTGAAAAAAATGTCTATGATGAAAATTTGGGGTCTGCCGTGTCTCATTAACCCGGTGCCCCTGAATCACAGGGTGGCTCTTTCCTTTGATCTGCATAACACTGCCCAGCAAGCAGAACTGATCAGCATCAAGATCAGCATGCTGTGGTCCTCCTGCTAACGTAAAAACAATCCCTCCCACCCCTTCCTTCTTAATTTTCAACACCAGGGTGCCCCAGTCCCCGGTGCCAGCTAGTACCCCACCCCAGCTGTTTTCATTGTGCGACACTGGGGAACCCACTCCAATGCCGACAAACATAACACCAACACTGGGGTGCTCAATCCCAAGTGTCAGTATCTGAAATAAAGAAAAGCATCTGTCAATCCCTCCCACCCCTTCCTTCTTTATTTTCGGACACTGTGGTGCCCAATCCCTGGTGCTGGCTAGTAACCCCCACCCTGCCTGTTTTCACTGTGAGACACTGGGAAGCCCACCCCCCGTGCTGCCAAACATAACACTGACACTTCTCAAAATCCACTATTATACCAATATGTTAACTTCACCCAAGCACATGAGTGAACACAATGAATGACGTTAGGCTAAAGGGAACAATATAGACAGATTTTTTTTTGCCACCATAATCTTTCATAAATGAAAACATATCTTTATATACTGTACTGTATGTTGTTTTTTAACCCAGTTTATCTTTGGGAGTGTCAGGATTTCCTTCGTCCACCCAAAAGTCTTTTATACCATCTAGGGAAACCTCTCCACCTTTTGAAAGTCCTCATCTCCTTCCACTACACCTCTATTGAATTGCTGTCCTCCCACCACAGCAAGCCCTGGATAACCTCTCATTTAGCTGGGACAAGGAATTGTTGAAGGAGGAAGCAGAGTACCCTCCACTGGGAGGGCTGAGCAGGGCAGCAGATGTGGGGGCTGTGGAAATGAGCTTTGGCTCAGTGTGCCTCTCCCAGTCAAAATATTTTGAAGAAATAAATATACTAAGGGATATAGCCTCAGGACAGAAAATCTTGTCATATAGGCTAGCAGCTCAACGGAAAACTCTCCCCAAAGAGTGCCGAGTCTGTAGCTCCTCCTACACCATAAAAACTGTTATGCTCGTATGTGTTCCACAGCTTGCACACGGTGTGCCTGATAAATTCATGTTTTAATCTGCTGCTTATGATCTATGACTTAGATACAGAACACCCAAATCAGTCTAACTCCTACCTGTCTACAACTTTTAACATACATTCTGCCATGACTACTACTAATTCCCATTAGTGCAATTTACATTATCCCCCTGCTGAAATGCTGTAAGTATTTGGAATGCATACCACCTTTATAACCTAATCCCCTTGTATTAACTATAAAATTTTACTTTACATCATTTCAAGATGTTGGATTATAACTCTGCATTACAACTACTGCTACTGTATGCATGCAGTATTGCTGTACTTATTGTATTCTGTGCTGTATGCATGCAGTATTGCTGTACTTACTGTATTCTGCAGTTTTTGCCTGTACCAGTTTATTGTAATGTAGTTTTCAACTATCCAGCTGCACTCTTGTAAAGATGTAAATTGTCCACTGTACTTTCCCCCAGGAAGTAACAGGATATGAGCCATTTTACATTGTGCCTCCTTGGTCAAAAAGTTTAAAAACATTTTTCAACCAAGGGCAAAAAACAATATATGTTCCCATCTTGCTCTGTACTGATCCTATGGTTGAAGTGTATGCCTAAGAGTACTCTGGTTTAACTCTTTTTTTTTTTATCAACTTTTTCTGTGCTCCCAGGCCCCATGCTCCTTCTGACAGTACCCAATCTTTATCTTCTCATAGACTTTATGCATACCCACCATTTGCCAAGGACCAATGTGTGGTGGGTATAGAGGCATGTCAGTCTAGTGTGGGTATGCAAGGGGTGCCTGATTGACACCAGTGGACCACAGCATTCCCCCTCTTTTTTCCTCTCCAGGGACACCAGTCATGCAATGATGTATATGTGTATGCAGGGGATGGGATTGTACTGGTATCTAGCAGTGTTCATCTCTTACTGGCGACCCTGACTGTGATTTCACCCTGCTTCTGCTGGGTGATTATCAAACTGTTAGACACATGTACCCCCTGACTCCAAAGAAGAAGGGGAACTTTCCTTGCGATGCTTGAATATCCTTCCTCCATAAGCTTCCAATGACTTGAGTTCTCTCCCAATCCCAGGTTGACAACAAGGTAGGTGCTAGTGCTGCTGCTGCACTGATGGGCTAATTTGGTTAAACCCTTTCTAATCCCTGTTGTATAACAAATTACAAGACGTGTTCTACCCAGGCTCATTTATTAGTTTAAAAAACAAAGTGATAATAATTGCCAAGTCCTACCCAAAAAGAGTCTGGCACATTGAAACCTTTTCTTCTTTTTCTATTTTCTAGTTCTTGCCATATGGGGGACTCAGTTGAAGGCCTTACTGAAGTTCAGGTACAGCACAGCTATTGCCCGATCCTGTCCACCACCTTTGTAAGCCAGTCAAAGAAGCTGATCAAATTTGTTTGGCATGACCTGTCTGACATAAATCCATGTTGCCTGTCATCCTGGAGCCGTTTGTCTCAAGGAACTTGATCAACCATTCTCTGAGGATGGTTTCCATCAGTTTGCCAACTATTTATGACAAGCTGACCAGTCTGTAGTTTCCTGACTCATCCCTTGCCTTGCTTTTGTGCAGTGGCACTACATTAGCAGTCATACACTCTTATGGCACCACTCCTGCGTCCAGTGAGCAGGTGAACAGATCAGTCAGGGGGGCTGCAAAAACTGCTGCCATCTTGCTCAGCATTCTGGGGTACATGCCATCTGGCCCAAGGGATTTTCCCACCTTGGAGGCCCTAAGCCCCTTGAGGATCTGTCCTGCATAATCACCTTCTCCTTCATCCTCCCTCTCTCCCCCCCTCTTCCTATCCCTAACTTCCCCTGTGGAACTGGTCCATCCTTCTCCCAGTGAATACAGAGCAGAAATATTCATTTAACACTTTGCTTTTCTCTGTTGTCTTCCTTCCCACTCAGGCCCCCTTTTCAGCTTCATGATTCCCTCTTACATTGATCTTTCTTTCTCTGATTTATCAACAAATGTCTTGTCTCTCTTCTTAACTATGTCCTCTGTCCTTAGATCCATCTCTGCCTTGGTCTGCTGTACCACCTTGCTAGCTGCTTTTACTTTTTCCTGTCCTCTTCCCTCTTGGACTTCTTATTTATTTTGTATGAAGCCTTTTTTTCTCTCAGTGCCTTGCCAATCTCTCCCATAAACCAAAGCCATTTTCTGTGCACATGCTTTTTCCCTCCAGGAGCTCTGCAACGCTAATGTCTATGACATGATCACAGTTTGTCAACATTAAGTCTAAGATGGCCTGATCCCTTGTCAGTTCTATCACTCCCTGGCTTAAGAAACAGCTTTGCACTGCATCTAGAGCATGTGTCTCCTATTGCAGCTGACCTTTGGGGTGCTCAGATCCACATTGGGAAGGTTGAAGTCACCCACTAGCACTGCCTCCCCTTTCTCCACAACATTCCTGATCATTTTCCCCAACTCCCGATCTGTGGTTTTGTCTTGATTAGGTGGCCAATACACCACTTCCACTCTTCTTTTCCTCCCTGCCCCTGTTTGGATCTGCACCCATACTGGTTCAGCGCCCCCTTCTCCCATGTCCTCCCTTATGGCAGTTATCCATTCTTTAACAAAAGTGCCACCCCTCCCCCACCCACCCACCCCTTTCACTATCCTACCTGTAGAGGTCAATCCCTGAACAGAGAGATCCCAGTCATGGTTTTTGGGTCACCCACATTTTAGCGACCACCACCAAGTCCACTACCATCATGGCCTGGAGGTTATCCATATTGTTCCCCAGATTTCTAACACTGATGGGTACCACCCTCCATCATTCCTGGTCCCTCATCCCCCCCTTCTTTTTGTTCACATCTTTCTCCAGCTGCCCCACTGAACCACCCCTCTTGTTCCTCACTCATGCCTCTGCCTTTTCCCACCATCCTCCCTTACCTTCTCCCCTTGCTACTCCTTATCCTATTCCCTTCCCCATCCTTCTCATCCCTAGCAATGAATTCCTCCTTAACCAGTACATCCTTTACCTGGGGAGAGAACTACTAGCCCCTTCCTTGGGAAAAACATCAGGTTCTAAACCCCATGGCAGTCCTTCAACTCTCTGAAAAAGATAAATGATGTGTAAATTGTCAGTCACCTGCAATATATAATGATTCAGCCCATAGAAGTGGCTATGGAGGTGTTTGTGGTTTAGATCATTTTCTGTTCTACATCTTTAAGGTGCACCAGTGAAAATACCCCTTCATCCATCTCATTGGGCCTGTGTGAAGTTCATCACATGGCCCCTGGAATTAAACAGACAGTAGGGTCTAGTGGTTAGAGCACAGGCTTGTGAACCAGGAGACCTAGATTTGAATCCCAGATACTTATTTTGTGACCCTGTGCAAGTCATGTACAGTGGCTGACATAGTTTGAAAGCCCGTAAAAAGATCTTTCAAGTGCTGTATTGAGCTCACCTTTGGATTGAAGCAGTCCAGAGATACAGTACAGATGACCGAGTCTGTTCAATATTAACACTACATTACAGCCATTTATAGAACCTTATGATGTCATTGATGAACAACCTGTGCTTGCCTCAAAGTAATGAGGCACAACTTGTTCCTCAGTGCCATCACAGGATTCTAAAAATGGCTCCAATGTAGTGTTGAACAGACTTGGTCATCTATATATGTGATGTGCTTTCAACTACAGATGAGCAATGGGCTTTCAAACTATGATGGCCACTGGACATGAATGTGTCCCTTTAGTTGCTTAGTGTTCCAGTCCACCCAGCTGTAAAAATGGGTAAAACCAGGACCCTGCTGAAAATAAGATATTGCAACATTATCATAACTGACTCCATAAAACAATCCCGCCAATGAAACAAGGACTTCAGCAAGGTGACCAGAATGTCTGGGTGTATTGGAAGGGGTTTCAATAGCAGGAGGAAAGAGGCAATACTACCTCTCTATAGAACCCAGTGAGGCTGAATCTGGAATATTGTGGTCAGTTCTGGAGTCCTTAGTAAGGAAAGCTGAATATAGGCTGGAGACAGTGCAGCATAGGGTAACCAGAATGATTCAGGACCAAAACAGCAGTTTCTACTAAGAACAGCTTTATGGCACTGAACATGTACTTGCTGAAGGCCAAAAGGGAAAGGGGGAAACATGATAGAGACCTTCAAGTTTCTGAAAGGAATGATAAAGATAAACCACGAGGAACTATTCAGCAGGAGTGGAAAGTCAAAAACACGGAGACTTGAGTGGAAGCTGACAGGAGGAGATTCAGGAGGGAAACAAGAACGTTCTACTTAACGGATAGGGTGGTTAAGCTGTTTAATAACCTACCAGCTGAGGTGGTGGACACAAAACCATCAGTGGCTTCAAGTACAGCTGGGACAGAGTTGAAAGATTAATGCAGTACTTACTCAGAGGGGTAGCAGTAAGGAAGAGGGTAAGGGGAAGCAAGGGCATAGACCCCATCTAGACCTTAGTTCCTGGGGTAGCATAGGGTGTAATAGGGCAGACTGGATGGACCTATGGTCTTTTTCTGCCCACATTGTCTATGTTTCATATTTCAATCTCAGCTGGGTTATCCTGCAAAAATAAGGTAGAAAACAAGTTCTGTAACAAAGGCTAGGTCCCTAAGTTGAGTCAGAGTAGACTATGAGTGTTGAATGTCATAAGTGGCATGGCCTCTCGAAGGGTGTCTGGAGCTATCAGAAGGCCAAGATGTCTTGAAGAATCTGGGGCTTAATTAGTTATAGCAGTGTGAAAACTGACAAAGCAAATAAGTCACTTAGGCCATGACACAAAAAATATGGTGATCCTCGGTATTCAGCACTTCTAGATACATAGTCACTGATGGGAGATAATGGCCTTTTGACCCATCCTGTCTGCCCACCCTAACTAAGTGCTCTAGCCCTAGTGGCAGTCCTGTCCCTTAGTTTCTGCACTCCCTCCTCTGACTAAGCCCTATGTCTCTCCCCTCCCTTGAAAATGCTCACTCATCCGACCTTTAACACTTCTTCCAGCAGCGTGTTCCACTTATCCACTACTCTTTCCATGAAAAGGTTTTTACAAACATCTTTCTTCATTCTCCCTTCAGCTAATTCAAGTGAATTTTCCTCATCTCAGAATTTGACTTCAAGGAAAATAAGTCCTTGAAGTCAACCCTGTCTATTTTGTGCAGGTATTTGCACTTTTCTATCAGGACACCCCTCTCCTTCAATCCTTTCTCTTCTTGAGGGTGTACTTGTTCAGGTCCTGCAGCCTCCCCTCATATGTCATGCCCCTGTGGACCTGGATGCCCTGCAGACCCTCATGCATGCTATTACATACACTACTGCAGCATAAGGTACATTTGTATTTACTCATTCTTGTTATTATGTGCTTAGGAACTGTTATCCAGCATGATTATTTTGGCAGTGTTTGTGGGCCACCTACAGCTTTTTGCCGTAATGCAAGGATCAGCATATTTTATGAATCGCTGTACTGTTACCCAAAAGCAACCTTAGTTAACTTACTCTTATCAGTGTGTATGTGCAGAACAAATAATGATCTAACTGTCTTAGATGCTAGCTGCCCACCACTATCCACCAATAGAATTGTTGAATTTTGCTCTGCTGCCTTTTCAGGGTAGTCCATTACCTAGTAACGTACTTTCTTATCTATAGTTTAAGAATGTCTGTAAGACTGTTTTTCACTGAGTTTGCATGATGACGTTGCGGTGTTCAGAGGTTTCCAAACTCCCAGCAGGTATGCTGTTTTTCTACATGTTTTGGAATAAACTTTCTTCTGTGATATCTAGGCTTTTGTGTTGTGTTTTGCCAACAGGTCTAGAATCCTGACAGCTAACACCCCCCAGAACCTGAACCATCCTGGTTGACCTGCACTGTATAGCTTCCCCCTTATCACAGTCTTTCCTCAGTTGTGCAGTGTTCCAGGTGGGGTCTCACTGATGATCTATATAGTGAGAGGATTACCTCATGGCTGCTGCTGTTAATCACCCTCCCTACACATCCCAACATCCTGTGCACCTTACCCAAAGCTCTCTCACAGTGTGCTGTTGATTTTAAGTTTTATAACATTATGCCCCCCAAGGACCATTTCCTCTGTTATGAACTCCAATATCCCACCACCCCCATTTCATGTTGCACCCATGGCTTCCTTTTCCCAGTGCATTACTTTGCATTGTTTAGCATTAAAGAATAGCTGCCAGATCTTTGACCAGTTCTCCAGCCTGCCCAGATCCTCCCTAAGTTCTCATATGCCCACATCTTTGTCAACACTTGCACAGATTGTCATGCCATCTGCAAAAAGGCAGACTTCACCCTCTATGCCTTCACATATGCCACATATTAACACACTGGAAACAGCAGGAACTGGTACCAATCCTTGTGATACTCCACTCATAACCTCCCTTACCTATGAGAACACCCCATTTACTACTACCCTTTGTGTTCTTCCCTTCAGTCAATGTACTTCCCAAGTTGCCAACTTCCCTCCTAAGTCCCTTAGCTTTGTGACCAGTCTTCTATGGGGGACTGAGTCAAACATCTTACTAAAATTGAAGTACTGTATATTATTTTGATTACCTGCTCTTTATTGGTCACCCTGGTCATCCAGTCGAAGAAGTCAATAAGATTTCTCTTACAAGATCTCCTCCTCATAAACCCATGCTGCCTGGTGGTCTATAGCCCAATTCCACCAGTTCCTCTCTTAGTGAGGACTCCAGTTCCTTCCCCACTATAGACATCAGGCTGCCTGTTCTGTATACAAGTGTCGGGATGTGCCTTGATGTCATCGACCCTAACACTCACCTCATTCCATGTGTAAGGAAACTTGCATGGCACAGCATAAGAGAATGGGGTGAGCATTAGGGTTGATGACCTCAAGGCACACCCCGACACCTGTTAGTCTCTGGAGGGTGGGGGTGGGGTGGGGTAGTAGGGTTTGGTGGGGGTGCTAGGGATGAAAATCCTAATGCCTTATTTCCTTACTGTTTTTGCTTTAACCCTAACCAATGCATTAATGAAGTTTTTGCAATCAATTTCCTCATTTTTTGAGAAAGTGTAATCTTACCCTTATATAGTAGTAGGAACACCACATCAGTCTATAGTGTATTGTGGATGCACAGGGCACTCTTTGCCTTGTGCCACCATGCATGCATGTTGTAATTGTCCTTGATTTTCATGTGGCCCTGTGCTCTTATCTAACCATACATGTAGAGACATTGTAATTAACCATCTCCGTATCCCGTTACTGCTTAATGGTATCCATATGTGGGAGCACAGGGCACTCTGGGCCTGTGCTCCCATCTATCCATAACCGTAGAAACAGAGCACAGGGCTACAGATATTCCAAGTAACCCTTGTGCTACAAATGGCACAGTATCATAGTAACCATAAGGACATTAAGAAAAATTCCACTGCAGTTATAATCAAGGCCTGGCAACTTGCATCATTGCTTAATACACTTAAAGGTGTACTAAGCTGCATTTAGTGAAAAACCTGTATATCAAAGCATTTTCGAGATATAGCCACCGAAAGATACTGCTACTGCCACAATGTCATTCTCTGGGAAATGTCTAAACTTCAGAATGTTATAAGTATGGACGCAATGTAAATACTATCACCAAACCAGCAAAAGTCACATCTGTGGAGCAAGTCCTTTGTACCCTGCAAGTGTCAGCCCAAAAGTCCTAACCATTTATTTGCAGTGAAGTGGTAAACAAACAGTAAACATTAAGCATCCTTTTTTGTGAGATGTCAAAATCCTTTTTCGTGATGTGAAAAGGGATTTTGACACCTCGCAAAAAATAAATTCATCTGGTGAAAAAGGATTAACGGCAGGGCCATCTGGTCCCAGAGGTCCTAATCCTTTTTCATATGACGAAAAAGGATTATGACACCTCGCAAAAAAGGAATTAGCTGGTGAAAAAAGATTAGGATGACTGATGAAAAGGAATTAATTTTTTTAATCCTTTTTCTTGAGCTGTCCTAATCCTTTTGTCGTCAACCTATTCCTTTATCATGAGGTGTCAAAATCATTTTTCATCATGCGAAAAAGGATTAGGACTTCTCAGACAAGATAGCTCTGCTGGCCATCATTTATCATGAGATTTCATAATCCCATTTTGCGATGCAAAAAATAATTTTGACACTTCGTGAAAAAGGAATATGTCTGACGAAAAAGGATTACCACAGGGCTATCTGGTCTGAGAAGTCCTAATCCTTTTTTGTAATGTGAGAAAGGATTTTGACACCTCGAAAAAATGGAATCGGATGACAAAAAAGGATTAGGACAGCTCACGACAAAGGATCGGAGTTGTCAGACCAGATAGCCCTGCCGGTAATCCTTTTTCACCAGACAAATTTCTCTTTTCACGAGGTGACAAAATCCTTTTTTGCATTGTGAAAAAGGAACAGAAGTGAGTCATGAAAAAGGATTTTTAAAATAAGCATTCTTAAGCCACATAAAAGTAAGGTATAGGTACAGAACAGTAAAGGATGTCCACAAGAATAAAATACATACTTGGATGTCTTCAGAAGACATCCTTGGGTAAAGTTATAGCATTTTGTTTGGGGGGGACAGGATGGTGGTTGACAAAAAAGGAATTTTTCCTGATGAAAAGAGATTCTATGGATCCCTTTTTATGAGCTGTTGAAATCCCTTTCCGTAACATGCAGCTATCCAAAAGACTGAACTGAGCATGCTCAAAACCTGACATTTCAAAATGGAATAACTTTAGAACTGATTAATATTTTTTCACCAAACTAATGTTGCCTTGTTCTTTGGGGCAAGTTCTTTCTACCCTGAAAAGTTATGACCAAAATTCAAAATGGTGTGGCCACAGCACGATGAGGAAAGAACAGCCAAAAAGGTGAAATTTAGCATTGTGTTCACTATGTGCAGCGTGAAATCTGCAAATTTCATTGAAACAAAACTTGGTACCTCAAGAGATCTACCCCACAGGATAGGGCATACCAAATTCCATGCAAATCTGTTAAATGGTTGCAAAGTTATTAAAGTGCAAAATGTGAGGTTTAACATTAACCTGCCTACTCAGCCCTAACTGCCACTATAATAAGGTGTATGGCAAAGATACATTTTGAATATCCCAAAACTGACTGTTGTTTGGGATGTTTTATATATATAAAATAGTGGGAAAATATATCATTTAAAATGGTACATGCATGGTATGTATTGTTCATGTAGTGTCCATATATACGTCATATATATCCCCACTGTTCCATATATTTAGAATCTCCAAAACACAGACACTTGTTGGTTATTTTACATAGATACAAAATACATTTTTGCCTTATGTGAAAAATATATGGTTGTTCAGTATGGCTTATCAAAGCCATTCAAATAAATATTATGTTCTTGTCAAATTTCTGTTGTGCATGCTTTAATGCTAATGTTTTAGTTGGAACATGGACTGTGTTTTTGAATGGAGGTGATGTCCCCACTTTCTTGAAGTATGTGTTTATATTTATGAGAGATATGACCTGGGTTGGATCGGATATCCTAGAAAGAAATATATCTGTCATTAGTTGAGACGTCATGCCATGATAGAAACCCATGGCCTGTTGTACGTTAGACAAACCAAACATCTGCACACACATTATTCTATAAATTTATGGAGTAACAGCTGTGTAAAGAGCCTTGAAATGCACCAGAGTTGGAACCTTAGCAAACTAGTGTCACAGTTATAAAAGTTAGATTCACACATACTTGCTACGCACTTATCAGCCTAACTAAGGGAATTAAAGTAGTTAGCTTAGCAAATGAAGCAGTGTGGTCTAGTATTTAAAGCACCAGTCTAAGAACCGGGAAATCACAGGTTCAAACCTCACTAGGGCCAAATACTCACTGGCTAACCTTTATAATCATGAAACTAGCTCTTTAATGCAGGATATCATCAATCATTTAAAATCATTTTGCATACATTATATGTACAACAAAATCCATGAAATAAAAGGCATTCATTGGGTTTCTAAATGTAGCAGAATTCACCACTAATTGAGCGTAATCACACAAAATGCATAGAGTGGTGGTTAATATTATAAGATGTATTTATACAAGGACAAAGCCAGAAAGAACAGCTCTACTATGTACAAAATTAATGTATTTTCCTTGCTGTTCCCCTCTTATATCCTCCCCATGCCAGGGTTGGTCTCCAGCTCCAAATACTCAACCATCATACCTGTTGCTCCAGCCCTAATCTGACACTGGGCACTTTGCCCCCACCCGTTTATTGAGGCCCACCCACCTTTCAGGAGAGGACACAGAAATATTGTTACTTTTAATAAGCGGGCCCAAGGTAGCTGGAAGAGCAGTTTTACATTTTTGGGTGGGCTATGGGAGGAGCCTACAGCTGTTTTGCAAGAGCTTTTTAGCTCTGAAAATGGCGGCTCTCACAACCTCTTCCATTGGACTTTTGGAAGTATCCTTCCGAAAGCCCAATGAAACTGAAAGCCCTCCACCGCGATTGGCGTATGAAATAACAGCTGCATTATTTCGGCTGTCACTTCCACATTCCAATGCATGCAATGCGCATGTGCACGAGTCACATGCATGCGAGGACTCATGCACATGTACAGTGCTGCGGTGATGCCATGTTGTGTATGACACTATGTCATTCATTGTTTTGTGCCCCCCTCCCAAAGTCATGCCCATCTCATGTCATACACTTGGAGCCCACCATCCCAGTGTGCAGAATTTCTTTTGTTTCTGAAAATTAGAAAACGGTCCCTCGTCAAGTTTTTTTTTTCCTCCTGCGGTGCCCCCTGCCCACCTCATGCCAGACATTGGGGTGCCCAATCCCCATGTCAGCATTCCTGTAGCACACTGGAAGCTCATCCAAGTGAGCTGAAATGCTTTTTTTTTTTTCATCAATTTGCTCTAAATTTGAAAATGGTCCCTCGCTGTCGATTTTGTTTCCCTGTGAAACTAAAAATGGTCCCTCATAGTCACTGCGGTCTCCCACCGCCTTCCCCACCCTCCCACTGTGCACCTACCTCCCCACACCCCCTTGCACCATACTTACGTCCAGAGGTCAGCACTGTCATCTTCTCTGGACCGGGACACGTCTGCACTCTTCAAAGCCCAACCACAAACTGAAGAATTATAGGTAAGTGTGCTACACAGCCATTCAATGGGGTTTTCAACTTATGCTGATATCACAGCCATTTTTTGGAATTTTTGCCCCAAATTTTTAACATGGTGTTCTTGGGACCCCACCTCATGAAAACTGTCACTGTCATTTTGTTACTCGATCCAGAAAGGTGATTTTGTGATCACTGCATGGAATCACCTTTCAGCACTGATTCATGAAATAACAATGCCACTATTCATGAGGTGCAGTCCCAAAACACCCATGTTGCAAATTTGGTGAAATAATTCCAAAAAATGACTGCGTTATAAGCATGCATTGCACAGTTTCTTTACAAGCTCCTAACATTGCTAATTTTTAATATTTTCACTCCACATTTTTAACTTTGCCATTTTTGCACACCTCCTTCACAACAGTACAGCTGTCATTTTCCACAACCTGCCTGAAATGTATTTTCACATCTGTGATGCAGAATAGTGCATTACTCTGCGCAATCACCTTTTGGGAAAATTAAACAAAATGACATTGGCACTGTTCATGAGGAGCAGTGCAAAAAAGGCCATGTTGAAAATTTGGTGAAAAAATTCCAACAAATGACTGTGTTATGAGCGTGTACTGCAAAGTTTCTATGCACGCGCCTAAAGACGCTACTTTTTAATATTTTCACTTCACATTTTTAATATAGCCATTTTTGTACACCTCCTTCACAACTGTACAGCTGTCATTTTCCACAACCTGCCTAAACCATTCACACCTGTGGTGCAGAATAGCGTGTTTGATCTGCGCAGTCACCTTTCAGGACAATTGAACAAAATGACACTGGCACTGTTCATGAGGAGGGCTCCAAAAAAGTCCATGTTGAAAATTTTGTGCAACACTTCAACATATGGTCAAGTTACACCTGGGTGTTGAATAATTTCTCCTACGCTTCGTCGCCAGTAGCTTCACAGCTCTCTATCGACTCTGGCCAGAGTTTGTTTCCCTAGTACTGTAGCAGTAGATTTACTGATATCAGTGCTCTTCCCTTGAGTCTCAGGTTGCCTTACAGTACAGTACAGAACTTAACAAAGCACACATTCTTGGTTCCCCTTACACCAACGTGCTTGCATCTGGTAACTAATATGAGTGTATTTTCTGGTGTCCCCTCTTTGACACAACATGCTTCAAGCTGCAGTGCTCCTGTGACTGGGAGCACTGACAAGCAATGTGTCATGCATTTCCTGACCAGATTATGCAGGGCATTAGCTGGACAGAACAATGTGACCCTCAACCCAAGCATAAAGAGGGCTTCCTCAAACAAAAACTTTATTTCTTGTACTTGGAGTGTGGGCATCCAGATTTGCAAGGCAAACCCATGTCAACTACAGTAACACAACACACCACCCCAGAGCCATCCAGGAGCACAGTAAATGTAATTTTGATAAGGTATTGAATCTGAGGGCCAGCTCAGTGGCATGGCAGGCAGTGTCTCTGCCTACCATACCAGCAACCTGGGTTTGGGAACAGGCCAGGGTCACACTGGAGCTGGCTGGGGGAAGGAGGATTGAGCATCAACAGATGGCTCTCCTCCTTCATGGAGGGCAGACAATGCATGCCACTGCTTGGCTGCCATGTAGGGAGGCTGGGTGGTGCAGCAGCTGTTTTCTCTTGGAAGATCGGGCACATGCTCTGAGTGCATGTGTCATCTTTGTGCCATATATCCGCATCACGGAACATGTGCTGATCTTGAGTGATAGGAGAAACAGAGAGGAAAAAGACCTCAACTGTCAGGATGAGGATAGTGACCCCACAGGCTCCGTACCACCTCTCATGGCACCCATGGCACCCACTCACCCATGGTGGTCAGTAAGTACATAGGACACATCCTGGAACAGTGAGTGATGAGGCTGGGGGTCACCATTGGAAGGGGGCTGGTTGGGAGATGCAGGAAGAGAAACACATGGTAAAAAAAAATAATGAATCTGGGTGTTGAAAATAGCATTACATGAGCACTGAAATATTTAATATTTTGTTTTATCAGGTACTTAGTATTATAGCAACTTAGAAAATGTGCTTATTATTTCCTGGTCTCTGATTGGCTGAGACCCATGCCAAGGGGGTACATTAACCACCAACAGGCACCAGGAGATAGTTAGTGAGCTGGCCCTACCTCAGTACCACACTGGTATCACTGTGCCAGTTTGGATTTTAGATGTTTCAAGCTGCCATTTTTTTTCCTGCTCTCTAAGCGAGAGAAGCGAATGTGTTGGGATCCTCCCACACAACTGATTCCCCTATAAGTGGTTTAAATGTCATAAACAATGTTTTTTTAAAAAAAAAACACAAATACCTTCTCTTACTCAATTCTTCACTGCTGCCAGCTCAATTAATTACATCCCAGTCCTCTACCCATCCCACATTACCTTCTGCCACAAGCTGGCAGTGTGCCACCATCTGTGGGTGTGGCAACCAGAAAAGGTACCACTAGTCTCATGCTTGAGACAGTGCTACAGTAATGGACCATGAAGTAAACTGAGCAAGGTGGTGATAACTTAAAATGGAGCAGGGGGCTCACATAAAGGGAGGTAAGGACTTCCTCTCATAAAACTAGAAAAGGAAATTGAAAAGGGACAAGATTCAAGACAGAAATAAGAAACAACAGTTATCAAACACTGCAGTGTCCTCTACTGGCAAGTATACTAATAGACAGACTACATTAATAAAAATTGACAAAAAATAGATTTTTACAAATTGTTCTACGCCATTAACTTTCTTTTTAAATCTTATAAAAATGTTACATGTAACCTATTTTCTAAGCGCAATCATACACTCCAGGGTGGGTGGTATGGGCTATACCAGATATTCCAGAAGCTAGAAGAGCCTCCACCTGTGGTGTCGGGCCTCATTACGTCCCTGGGTAGTCCAATATAGCACAATACTGCCCATCTTGTCAAGTACTATTGCTTACATAGCAATTTAAGGTCAGATGGGACTCTAGGTCCATCACGTCTGCCCCTTGGACTTTGTAAGAAAGCATAAATAAGTATGTTGTGCAGAGAGGTAGTAATGTAATGGGATTGCCTATCCTTTCTAATACCCAGGGTTCCTTGTGATTCCTTGGTAAGCAGAAACTTGTCCAGTCTTACCTTGAAGGCCTGTACTGTCTCCATGTCTACTGGCTATGCCGGTAGTCTGTTCCATAGGTTCTCCACCCTCTTAGAGAAGAAGTACGTCCTGACAGTACCCATGAATTTGCCCTGGTTGTGCTTCTGCATGTGTTCCTGAGTCCTGCTGCAGGATACCAGATCAGACACCTCAGTTTGTCCACTATTGCTGACAGCCTTGAGTTTGTAAAAGACTGAGATCATGTTCCCTCTGACTTCTTTTCTCTAAGATGAATATGTTATGGGCCTCCAGCCTCTCCTCATAATTTATGTCCCCCATATTCCTGATCATTTTGGCGGCACTGCATTGCATCCTCTCAACTGCCTCAATATTTTTCGGTATTAAGGAACAAGGAGCCAAGAACCACATGCAGTGCTCCAGGTGGGGCCTGACCATTGCTTTTCTTTTTTGTATGTTATTTATCCCTCCTGTGGCCACCTTAACTGCTACCCCCCCCTTAGAATCACATCCTTCCATTGGGGGATCCAGCTGCCATCCATCTCAACTGGGACCACTGGCACCCAGTAATCCCTGTGGCTAACCCCCCACAGTGAGGTGGCAGGGAGCCCCCTAACTCCCCATCACAATAGATCCAATTCAGGTGCCAGTGCCTGGCAAACACTCACAGACAGCCATCAAGCTGTGGTAGGTGCCACTATTTCCTTGTTCTGTTCCACTGAGTCAGAGGGCATGCAATAATGCCAGCAGGCATGAGCGCACATGCATCCGCATGCGTCCCCGTCCAGGTGTCTGCCCTGACTCTGCCCCAGTGTACGACATGCATCGCCAGCCCCCAGCCTCCACCAGGGGGCAGTCGGATGCCGACCGTCTTGTCTATTATACCCTTGATCCTTTTCCTCCTCACCACAGTAAGAGGAGCCCTGCACAGTGTATATGTCCTAACACTGTTTTTCTTCCCCATGTGCAGCACCATGCATTTGGGTACATTTAATCTGAGACCCCAAGAATTTAACCAATCACCCAGTTTATTCGGGTCCCACTGAAGTTTTCCCAATCCTCAAAAGAAGTCCACTGTTCTAGCTAGCTTAATGTCATCAGTGAATGTAAGCAGCCTGCTAGAAACCCCAGTTTCCAGATTGTCAGTGAAAATGATGAACTGCAGTGGTGCCAATATCATTACCTAAGGGGTGCTGCTGAGTACCCCTCTCTACTCAGAGTAGTGTCCTTCCACCACAGCCCTCTGCTTTCTACCCACAAGCCACTTAGCATACTACCTTGTGTGTGCTGCACTGGAGTACTCTATCAAGAAGCATGCCATGCACCACAGTGTCAAAGGCCTTGTTGAATTCCACAGAGACTATATCTATGGTCCTGTTCTTGTCTACCTCCCTGGTCTTCATGTTGAAGAAGGGGATCAGGTTAGTTAGGCACAATCTGCCTCTCATGAAGCTATGCTGAGAAGGAGTAAGACTCTTGACTTCAACCAAGTGCTCCATTATTCTGTACTTGATAGTGACGTCCAGGACCTTGTCCAATCTTGTCCCCTTCTTGAAGGTGGGAACAACACTGGCTACTTTCCACTCCACTGGAACCACATCTGTTTGGACAGTCACAAAAAAGATAACTGCATGTGATCCAGACCATAGTTTTCTTAGCTATGCTATGATCCTGAGGTGTATCCATTCTGCCTTTTGAAACTCACCTGGCTTGATCGTCTCTAGATTGTCAGCTACCGACATGAGTGTTCTTCAGTATCTGCAAGTTACTGTACATCATGATAAATCCTGATGCCGTGTGTCTTCCCATTGAGCATCATTCCTCCCTCCCTTAAAAGGTCCTTTGGTGAACACCAATGTGAAGTATTTATCAAGTACCTCAGCCTTTGCCACTGTCTTTCTCATAGGTGCCTCCCCTTCCCCTAGTCTCCTATTTTCAGAGGCCTCAACCTCTCCTTCAATTTCTCATTCCATATCTGTACTGGAAGAAGGCTTTGGTGTTGTTCATGGTGTTTACTGCTATCCTGGCTTCCAGCATCACATTTGGCTTTCCTAATACTAGTCTTGCAGTCCATCAGTGCTGCTTTGTACTTCTCTCTGGCCTGAGGCAACCTGTCTCTCTCCAGAGGTCATAGACTATTTTATTGCTCAGGATCACTTGCCTTAGGTATCTGTTGAACAGTGGGTATACATCTTGGCCCTTTACCCATGATTGATTACTGGGATGCAGACTTCTGTGACTGATTTTAGAATTATGAACCTCACATGTGCTCTGAATTGCCTGTCCCATACAGCTGTTCAAGACCCTTCAACATCAAGTTCTTCATCTTGGTAAAGTCACTTTTCTGAAGTTGGGGGTACTGATGGCTGAGGCCCAGCTAGTCTTGCCCTTTACCAAAGAGAAGGTTACCTGGCTGTGGGCATGCCTACCTCAACTTCCTTGACATTCATACCAGAGAGATCTCCATCCTTACTGCTGAGAAGAAGGTCAAGTTTGGCATAAAATCTAGTCCTCTGCTGGACATGCTGCACTAGAAAGTTATTCTTGAATGTGGACAGTAACTTGGCCTCAGCCCTGTTGATAGCCCTCTCAAGGTGCTAGTCTATGCTCATGAGTTTGAAGTCCCACAGTACAATATCATCACTGCATCTGATTCAGCTGCTCTTATAATTTTCCCAACCATCTGGGGATCCTTCTCCCCTGACCTATCTGGGAACCTGTAGCATACCCCAGGATGACTCTCTTGTCCCCCATTCCCTATAGCTTGACCCAAGTGGACCCTGTGGCACTGTTTCCCCCAGACATCTTTGTCTTCCAGAGTGACTCCCTCCCTTATGAAGAGAACCACAATACACAATTTTCTGTGAAGAGTATCTCTTTTGAATAGTCTTTATCCCTATGCTCTAGTGCCCCAGGCATTTTATTTCCATGCCAGGCCTCTGTAAATGCCAAAAAGTCCAAATCTTCACAGTGCATCAGGCCCTCAAGTGCACCCATTTTCTGGGCACCCATTTCTTCATACTATGGCTCATACTAAGGTGTAAGAAACTGAGGAGGCAGTAAGCCCATGTTAGCTCCCATCCATTCACCCATAATACAGTATATCATACTGTTACCACCCAAGATATATTGATCTAGTCTTCTTTTAAATTGGGTCTTGTTTCTGCTAGTTATGATCTCCAATGGCGATCAGTTCAAAGGATTTGCCACCCTTTGCATCTAAAATACCTTCCTTTTGTTAGTGTTACATTTCTTTGGTCTTAGTTGCAGAGGGTGCCCCCTGGTGCTCATTTTATTATTCTTGATTTCTAAGTTTAATTCATTTAGCAGGTAGTCATCTTGCATTATATCAGCACAGAAGTAGGTCTCCCCATATTCTTCTAGTTTTAAGAGTCATAAGCTTTAATTTCTGGAGGCGATCGTTGTACAGTATAGTTTTAGACTATATACCAATTTAGTAGTATGTCTCTGAAATGTTTCAATTTTTTATACCACCCCTTGTAATGGGACTCCACACAGGGCTTCCATAGTCCAGTAATGGTCTCATGTATGATCTATACAACGGCATTATGACTTCCTCACATCTACTCAGAAAATTACATTTTATGGCCCATAATACTTTTTTAACCTTTGTAATGTGGTTGTTACAATGTGAGTCACAAGTCAGATTTTTATTTATTATTATTCCTAGGTCTGTCTCCTCAGTTGATTCTCTAAGTGGGAAGCCATTTAGGAAATATGTTCTTTTTTTGCTGTGCTTCCCCAAATGTATAACACAATACTTACCTATGTTAAAACTCATTCTTCTATGATTAGCCCATTTCTGGATGTTGTCTAAATCCAGTTGGATACAGACTATATTTTCATTATTTACTACAACCCCTGCAAGTTGTGTATCATCTGCATATTTACTTAGCCAGTTTTTTGCTTCCTGACTTATACTAGACACAAATACTTGGAACACCACCATACCCAGGACTGACCCCTGTGGCACCCCACTTGTCACCACAATAATAACCATTAATACACACCCTCTGCATTCTGTTCACAACCAGCTCTTGATCCAGCTCACAATTCTATGATCTGTTTGTTTATCTATTAGACTTTGAATAATCTCGCAATGTGGCACTTTATCAAACGCCATATCAAAATTCAAGTACATACTATCAACAGGTGTTCCCCTATCCAGAGCTGCTAATTTTTTTCTCATAAAAACAGCAAGTTCATTACACATCATCTACCCAACACAACCCCATGCTGATTCTGATATTGTTGGTTGCTGCTTTTTAAATGATAATATATCATATCTTTAAGTATTGCTTACATTATTTTCCCAGGAACAGATGTCAAGCTAACGGGACTATAATTCATGTGGTCAGCCTTATTACCCTTTTTGTGTATTGGTACCACATTCGCGGTCAACCAGTCTGATGGAACATCATTATCAGTTATTGTTGTAGTAAATAGCATTTTTAGTGAAGTGGCGATATGAGATGACAGAAGCTTTATCATTACTTTGGAGATACTATCTGGTCCTGCTGACTGCATGTTTTTTTTTAACTTATTTATTTTTAGAGTAATCTCTTCTGTGGATATTTTGACATCAGCTTCTGCATTAACTGAGATTTTCCCTGAGTAAACTGTCTTTTTTGAGAAAATGGAGCTAAAATATGAGTTAAATGTATTTGCCATAGCTTTAGGGTCTACAACGTGTTGGTTGTCTACCACAATAGAGCATAGGCTTGAGTTAGACTTGTGCAGTGAGTTTACATATCCATACCATTTGTGCATTTTGTCCTTATTAGCATTACTAGCTATTCTTTTTTCTGTCTTCCTCTTGTTTTTCTTTATCACGCTTTTGCATTTTTGGGGGCCACTTAGAAACTGTGTCATAGAAACATAAATGTTGATGGCAGACATGGACCACTTGGCCAACCCAGTCTTCCCATTTCCCAACCTATCAGATAAGCTGCAGACCCTCGTTTTACCAACAGCCTACTTCCTCCTACCTCCCTCTAGAATTGCCTTATGTCTGTCCCAAACATTCTTAAATTCCCCTATTGTGTCCATATGTCATTGTAATATATTCAATTGCATCCAAGTGTAACGATAATTGTGTACTATTTTTCTAATGAGCTCTATCTGCTGAGGAGACAGAGATAGGCTGGGGAAATGAGATTAGGATTATTGCCAGATGCAGAAGCAGCTGCCCCCGAGAAGTAATTACAATTCCTTTGTCCTGTAATGACAGAACTTCCTTGTCAGTTAATGAGGGAGATTCAAAGATTGCAAAGTCTTTCATGTTAGGAAACTGTCCTGGCCATGCCAACCCCTGCTGGGACAGACATAGCTAAGAATAATGAGAGGAGTCTGTGATTCCACAAAAACAAGATTCCAGTTTAGGCCAGTTTCCAAGAAAGATGGTACCCACAGGAGACAAAGAACGTGTCAAATCCATGATGTCAGAGTAAAGTACTTGATGATGCAGTATTGCAGGCTAGCAGCTGAAGGCTTCTGAGGCCCTGCCAGACTCTAGAAACTCAGCCAGTGTTGGAGCTTCATACTTTTTGCCATCTAAGGTTGTAGTCTACCATAGCTCACTAAGTTCCTGTGTGGTAAGAGTTTTTCTACTTTGCTAAGAGTTAAAAAGCTATAGGAAGGTTCTTCTATGTGTTTCTTCTGCTGTGTACAAATCTTTTTTTTTTAAATTTCTGTAGTAAACCTGTAATTCCTATAGTTCTGTGTTTTGTCATATCCTGTAGATTGTGTGGATATTGTGAAGTAGTAAATATTATTTTTATACTTCATACCTTTGTGACTGAATCTTTTGGGGGAATGGTAAATTGTCGCCATTGAAAAATCAACAATTCAGCTCCAAAGAGGGAGAAGGCTACAGTTACAATATTCTAAGAAGTAAAGTGTTTTCTCAGAAGTGAGCGACAGGAGAAGGCCGTTTTCCCTTTAGCCAAAAGAGTATAGTACTGTGTACACCATGGATCTGGTGGGATATGGACCAAGAAAGCCCCCAAGTAAGAAAATCACTGCTGAGTAGTGGCAGTTACTAAGGTGCCCTTACAGGTGTTGAGGGCTGAGATAATTTGCAACCTATTGCAGACTATGTACAGACTGTAGACAGCTTGTGACAAACTGGTGCCAGCAGTGTGGATTTAAAAAGGATGATTTTTTAACAACCTAGTTAACTAACCAGTCATAGAACAGCATATTACTTAAGGGAACACAGTGTACACTACTACTGTTATTTTTGTTTAAGTAAGTGTAGTTAGAGAGAAGACTATGTCTGAACCGTATGAAAAGTGCACTTTGCAAAACTTGCAAGAGTTTTGCAAACAGAGAGGAATGGGTTATGAGGAAAGCCAATCAAGGGCAGAACTCATAAATATCCATGATGAAAGTGACCAGGGAAGTGCTGTTAAAGGTTCAATGCTAGCAGAAGTCATGAGATAGAGGATGGAGATCGTGACAGTGAGCCAGAGCCGGGGAACTGTGGCAACCTTGGTTCAGATAATGGCTGAGACAGAGCTGCAGAAAATGCAGCCGGAAGCACTGGAGTAAGAGAAGGTGGAGAAGCAAAAGGTTGAGGAGGAGGAAGAGAAAGTGAAAGGCTAATGCAGAGAAACAGAAGATTGGGAAGAACTGCAATGGATACAGCTGGAAGCAGAGGAGCAAGAGAAAGACTACCAACATGAGATCCAAATGAAGGAGCATGAGCATTAGAGATGGATGATGTTTCTGCACCGGAGGAAAGGAGCATGAGCATGAGAGACAGATGAAGGTCTGCACCAGAGGACAGCACCACAAACTGTGAATAATGGAAAGAGGGATTTGACCAAGAAAACCGAAACTAATTCTAAAATATTTCCCAGATATCAGAAGGGGGATGATCTTGATTTGTTTTTAAGATCTTTTGAGAGAAACTGTGGGCAATTTGAACTGGGCAGGGCTGCTTGGGCAACTCACCTATCACCTCTGCTTACAGGTAAGTTATTAGAAGCTTTCAACAGAATGGACAATGAAGACTGCATGGACTACAGTAAAGTGGAAAATGTCTTGCTAAAGCCTTTTCAATTAACTCCCAAGGTATATAGGCAAACATTTAGAGGGTAAGAAAGGTACTGCAAGTTAGTTATGCTTAAATGTGTGTGCAGCTAAGTAATGTTTTAGAATGCTGAGTACAGGGTTCAAAAGCTTGCTCTGTAGAGGAAATAAATGATTTATTTCTTCTGGAACAGTTGCTAAAAACTGTACCTGAGAAACTGAGAAAATGGTCATTAGATAGAACTTTGAGCTCAGCAAGGGAGGCAGCCAAGAGGCCTGATCAGTTCAAATCCAGCCAACCATCCTCTTATTAAAAAAGGTAATGAGGAAGGGAAATCAGAGAGTTTTAGGGGAACTGAGGGGACAACCTAAAGGAATCCAGCCTGTGCCCAACCCAAAAGGGATGCAAGTGGTTTCAGATGTAACAGATTATAGATGGGCAAGTCAGGAATTTTTCATGTAGAGCCAAGCCGGAGCAGAGCCCGGGGTCTGGCTTAACTCTATGAGCCAAATGGGAATGTAGGTGTTATGTCTGTCAGAAACTGAGGCATTTGTCATATGATTATCAGAAAAATGTAACAAAAGGGGCTAGTGCCATGGTAGGTAGCAGTTCAGGGAGCTTCTAGCAGATAGAGATCTGTATACAGTGTCCACTGCCTTCTAACTCTACTGCACTTACACACCCAGTGGGGGTGAATGCATTGTCACTGCAGAGATTGGGCAACACTGTGGAATCCACGTATATGGTGAAGCAGTGTTTGGTTCATGAGGAACAGATCCTGCCTGGCCAATGTTCTCAGATTAGAGGGGAAACAGGTCTGGCAGTCTCAGCACCAATGGCCTGGATCTTTGTAAGCTGGGAAGGTGGTCAGGGCATATGGGAGGTGGGTGTTTTACCTAATCAGCCAATGGATCTGATTACGGGTAATGATTTTGATAGTAGGGTCAATATTGTGTGTCTCACTACTCGTACCAAGGCAAGGGAATAGGTTCCTGAGGAGGCAGAGGGGCAGTGCAAGAGAAAGCCACCCCTTCCTCAATAGTAGGGGAAATTATAGCTGAAGGACATGCTGGGAGCAGCAGTTCTGAGCAACACCAACAGACAGAGGAGAGTCTAGCCTTGAGTGACTCTCCCACAGGAGAGTGTGTTTTGGGGAATGTCAGGCATGCAGAGCTGGGGGAGTCCAGCAAAATGATCCATCCCGCCAGAGATTAAGGGAGTTAGCCACCAATGTGCAGGATGACTCTCCAAGTTCTTGGAAAAGGAAGATGTACTGGGAGAATGGACTGCTGTACCATGAATGGGTTCCTAAGGGAGGACTGGAAGAAGAGGTGCTTTGGCATACAGTGGTTCCAAGGGAGTATACAAAACACTTTCTGGCCTTATTCCATGACATACCCTTTTCTGGACACTTACGGGTAAACTGTAGAAAAAGGCAGCTGACTAACAATTTTGACTGGCCCAGTAATTTTAAACACATGCCAAACTACTGCTGGACATGTCCACGGTGGGTTTGGGACAAGGTTCAGGTGGCTTTAATTACCCTGCCTATTATTGAAGAGCAGTTTAAATGAGTTGCCATGGACACTTTGTGGTCACTTAGCACCCCAAGTTGCACCAGCAGGCAGTACATCTTGATGGTCATAGATTATTCCACAAGGTACCCAGAGGCAGTGCCCTTGTCTTCCATTGAGCCTAAGAAAGTGGCAGACGAACTGCTGGGAATATTTGCTCAGGTGGGTTTTCCCCAGAAGATTCTGTCAGACCAGGGCATTAACTGCATGTCTGATTTGATGACTACTCTTTTGAAGAAGTGTGGAGAGAGGCAAATCAGGGCCTTCCTACACTATACTGTGACTAACTGTCTGGTCGAGTGATTCAATGCATCTCTTACGACCATGTTGAGAGCATTTGCTAACCAGCATGCAAGAGAGTGGGACAAGTATTTACCTCATCTCTTATTTACATGCAGAGAAGTTCCCCAGGAGTACACAGGTTTCTCACTCTTCAAACTCCTATTTTGCAATAAGATGAGGGCCCCCCTTGATTTGGTAAGGAATGAATGGAAGGGTGAGCTTGCTCCTCAAGGGGAATCTGTTGTGGAGTATGTTCTGAATTTTGAGTTTAGGCTCAAAGAGCTCATGGGGTCTGCCAAGGATCAATTAGCTTCTGTGCAACAGAAGACATGTATGACCATGGGACCACAGCCCAGGAGTACAAAGTCCAGCAACAGGTGATGGTGCTAATCCTCATTGTACAGAACAAATTGCAGCTAGTTTGGGAGGGTCCATACTTAGTGGTCATGAGGGTGAATAATGTTAACTATGTGGTGGAGCTGCCCAACAGGAGGTACTGTACAAGCAGCAGGTCTATCATGTTAAAGGGACAGTAAACATTGCAGGGATTGCTAAAAACAGTGAAAGCCCATTTGAAAGAGGTATTTGGCTTCCTTGTAAGTGTCGACAGTCCTGAGACATGAATATTTAAATTATCTTTAAATTAGAACAAGCAGCAGACATCTCATGTACCTTAAATAGTGATAAATATTGAGGGGCAAGCTGTAATTAATAACATAGCTTGCTCCTCAGTGACATCACTTCTGTTTTTAAGACTACATGAAATGATTGTTACTATGATTTGATTTACACATTACTTAGCTATTCATATCTCAAGACTCCTGTCCCCTACAGTTAAACACAATACCTCATTTGAAAGATCTTTTCATGGGCTTTCACAATTTTAGTGACCTCTGCAATAGTTTATTGTCCCTTTTATATGTTGAAGTGCTACCATGAATGAGATGAGCTGGTCTTGGCTGTGTGCAGATATCCAGAGGAGGAGACAGAGGAGGGGCCACTGGTGTATCTCTTGGGAGAAGCTAAAGGAGAACACTCAGTAAATACCATCACCCTCTCTGTACGAGGCTGACACCAGCCCAAGCTACCAAAATGTAGAGAGTGCTGCAAACATTCAAGCTGATATTCACAGGGAAGCTAGGGTATACCACACTGGCAGAGTACCATGTAGATACAGGGTCCCAGGCCCCCCTGAGCCAGCCACCTTACCAAGTCCTTGAGGGTATAAAACATGTCATAGAATGGGAGATCAAGGAGAGGCTGGCTGTCTGGGTGATCCAGGAGTCTAGTAGTCCCTAGTGGTACTAGTCCCTTAAAAGGATAGCTCCAGAAGGTTCTGAGTCAACCATCACAAGTTCAATAGCTGTATGGAGTGTATGGAGTTGGATGAATACTTCATGCCCAGGACAGATGAGATCTTAAAGAGGTTGGGGGTGAAGTACCTGACCACCATAGACCTGACAAAGGGCTATTGGCAGGTGCCCCTAACCCCTGATGCCAGAGGGTCACACATACAACAGCTCTTGGTCTATGGACCTTGTTGTTCTGATTGGCTTTTGGGGGGTTAGAAGGTTGAGGTTGTATTGGGGCCCCAATTCGGGACTTTAAATGTTATCACAAGCACTCTATGGGAGATACACCACCTTATAGGCAGCCATCCCAGAGCCATAGTGAGAGAGTAATGTGATCTGAGTGCTGAATGAAGGTTAAAATCCTTGCCATGGCATACCAGTTGCTATTGCCAATGGCAATAGTGCTTCCTTATAACCATGCCTGCTACCTCCCTTTTTCACTCGGACCATCCAGCATCCTTAACACTAGAGATCACATTTCCTGCCACCTTCCTCCCTACCCTATTTGTTCCTCTCATCTAGCCCATGAGGCCTAGTGCCCAATTTGCTAGCATTCTATCTTCCCTTCCTCCTCAGCTGTCTACTCACCTTCCTGCACCCCATAGTGTCATCAACTGCCACACAAGCCTGCCTGATGATGGGCCTCTTTTGAGCATCAACCACTCTGCAGTGGTTGCAGATGTAACCCCTGCCATCCAGAGGTGGGATAGTGTACATTGCACAGCCATGGTAACATTCCAGGTATGTTTTCCTCCCAGTGTCCCGAATAGTAACCTCCACAACCTGCCTCTGGAGTACTCTCAGAGTCCACCACAGCTGCTAGCTTTCCTACCTCTGTTTGCATGGTGCAGCCAGTTGGCATTGCAGTCTGGCATGGCTCTCCAGAGCAACCTCCACCACACAGCAACTACAGATTACCCCTCTCCCCAACCCTCTGCAGCCAGGATTGCATATATCAAACAGTCCTGACAGCACTCCATGTGTACGTCCAACCTCCCTGATAACCTACAGTACTCTGTTAGAAACAGTTGTTAGCCCCATGGCCACCTTCCTTTGGCCCAACTTCTTTTGCCTCATGACATTTTGCCACTGAGACTGTTTGCCACTGGCTCACACATCACCTGAGTTATATTGCCCTGTGGGAATGCACTAATTCTGTTCAGGTTTACCCCCATCAGACCCCTCTTACTACCTCTTTCACGGGTAGTATCCAGACAGCTAACAATAAGCTGTAATATTCCAACCAGCAAGTTTCCCTACAATAGTGTCCACTATAATTTAAAGATCTGTATCTAAAACATTTAAAAGAAATTCCCCCTACCTACCCTTACTGCAGCTTTAAGTATAAAATACCTTTTCTCTGTAGGCTCTGTACTTCTAACCTATTTTGTATTGGTTCTTCTACCACAGGGCCTCTTAAATAATAGTCTATGCTATACCTACAGTGGTAGTCAGTGATAAGGTGCATTAATTTACCTAGACAGACACAGAAACATAGAAGTTGTCAGCAGATAAGGATCTCTTGGCCCACCTAGTCTGCCCAGTTTTCCCTGCCTACTGTGCCACCACAGGCCCTACTCTATATCCAGTCATCTCCTCCCCTTACCTTACTACCAAGGTCCCCCTTGTATCTGTCCCATGCATGCTTGAATCCCATCACCACTTTGGCACCCATAACCTCCGCTGGGGGCTGTTCCAGGTGTGCACCACCCTCTCTGAGAAGAAGTATTTATTTGCATTTCCTCTGAGCCTCGCCCTTCCAACTTCATAATATGATCCCTTGTCATTTATCAGGAAATATCACAGGCAATTGAATGAAATCAATGGAGATTTCCTGTGAACCATTTTGATTTATAAAATGGGTAGAGACAGTAAAGCAATCTGACCTTGCCAGCTATGCCTTTTATTTTGGTTGTACCACAGTAAAGGAAAAGAGCCACCACCACTGACCCACTAACCCAGGATATGCTTGTGCCACCACTAGACAGACATCCTTCATCTCTTCTGTTCCTACATGTTCAATTCCCTGAGTAGCACAAACATGTTAGTGGTTCAAACAGCCACTCTGTCTCTCTCTCTCTCTCTCTCTCTCTCTCTCTCTCCCTCCTCCTAGTCCACACAACAGTCACCTAAACTTCAATAGTCTTTCTTTTAATTCTCCACTGTTGTCCCACCCAAGCTGCTTATTCTCTGTACAACCTATCAGACAACCGACCGTGCTGTCTCACGCTCCCTATTGACCTAATCCTACATAAGAATGTCAGTATTTTGATGAAACTCGTAACCACCAATGGATGCATGCTGCCATGAAGACCAAAAGAAAATCTCTGTCTTGCCAGTGGCCTAGTGACCCACTGTGGTAGCTCTTTAGAGAAATCCTGGAAGTCAGCTGCGAATGAATGGCAGTGGTGGGTGGGAAACAAAAAGTTAGAAATGTGGCTGTAATTAAAAGAAAATGGTGCACAACAAATAATCAAGAGATGGTGGACAGAAAATTGGGAAAATCAGCTCCCTCTGAAGATCCCCTACTGACAGTGGTTCTACGATGCCAGTCCAACAAGAAAAACATCTACCAGCATCACAGCACCAGGCTCAATGTTGACAGGAATTTGCAGTCATCATGGAGCCACACACATTGGTATGTTATTTCTTTGGGGGTTTTGCCACTGAACCCGCTACATGGGGGCTCTGCCCCCCGCACCTCCTGCACCTTGGGATGCTAACTCCAGGTTGGAATTAGTTTGGGAAGGGGGTGCAGGTCGGGGGAAGGAGTTGCCCGGTTCCAGCAGCACATCTACAGCGATATGGCGCTGTTGTCAATATCGACACATGTCGCTGTAGAAATGTCGCTGTTCAGGGGGCATACCACTGACAGTTAGGTGGAGGGACTATTTTGCTTCAAAAAAGGAAACTTTTTTTCTAAAATCTTGCAATACTTCTCAACATATAACCATTTTATAAGTGCAATAACACACTCCAGAGTAGGGGTTATGCTCTGATAAATGCACTTCTATTCGGCAATAAGGCACCCGACCTGTGGTCTCACACCTCTGAATGCCCCTAGGCATGCATTTATCAGAGCATATGCCATACCCATTGTGTGCTATTGCTTACATATTCTGATATCCTGCATTATATCGCTGGCTACCACTGCAATTCATATGTGATGTTAAAGTGTATAACTGCATTCGAATGGAGAGTGTATTTTTATTACAGCCATTTTTTTTTAAATCTCAGTTTACTGAGTTCATCTATAAACAACATGACACAATTCACACACATCATTGCCTATACAGAATGTATAATGATTTGATCTTTTCAATACACAAGGGATCTCCTAAATTATGCAGACTTTTTATAAACAATTATACAAGACAGAGTTTTCTCCAAACCTTTCATCTATCCAGGACTTTCTCTCATCCCTCTCTCTCTCAGTTAAAAGAATCTCAACAGGATGTGCTTTTGGTACTTATTTCTGCTGCTGACATTTTTGAGGTTTGTAAAAGAAATAAGACAGGCAAGTGCCCAGGCCCAGATGGGTACCCTGTGCAGTTCTATAAAAGGAACCCACACAACTAGAAGAGAGAGAGAGAGAGAGAAGAGAAAAAATAAGTGCCATAGCTGGGATTTGAATCCGTACCACCAGGAATACCATTCCAGTTGTGCTACCAGTTGCACCACCAAGGTAATTGGAAACCTGGGACTCCCAGAAGCACCTTACTCTTTCTGTAATACACAACCCAGTGCTGTACTGATAATCACATTTTCATTTACAAGGGTACAATATGCACATATATGGAACCCAAACAAACAGGAGAGAGAAAGAAATAAGTGACTTTGCTAGGATTTGAACCCAGGCCATCTGGAGTATCCGGTGCTGCTCCCAAGATCTCCTTTGCCAGACTAGACTCCCTCTTCCAATCCTTCTGCCATTTTTCATTGGACTGCCCCCCTCGTACACATTACTGCTCTCTCTACTGCTCCCTCTCCCTCCATCCCCTTGCAGTTGGATGCCTCATTCTCTGTGCCACCTTCACCTACAAATTCAGTTTGGCTCATTTCCCACCCACCTCAGTACCCTCCTTTCATCCTCCCCTTCCTCCTACCCCCTTCGGAACAGTGCTTTCCCCCCCCCCCACTCTCCCTCGCTCGCTCCCAAGAAAAACTTACAAAGGCTAAGTTGCCATCACATATAATTTTCCTAAACTGGTCCTACCTTTCCCTGTCCATCTGCAGTCTTTCTCCTTCCTCATAGACCTTCTTCAGGATGTCCCCACCCCGCAACTGTTTCTGACTCTTGACTCTGTATTCCCTCCTCCCATGTTGTTCACAACCCCCTTATATTCCCTACTGTTGTGTTTGTTACATTCCCCCTTTTCTCCCCCACCCCTGGCTGTGCGCAGTTTCCTACCCCCCACACCTAGGCTACCTGTACCTTAATATCTATTTTGGTATCTGTGGTCCTGAGCATACCTGTGGCCCTACCTAGTTATCCACACCCTATAGTCTGGGTGCAATTAACCTACTACCATCTGCACTGTGCCCTGTACTCCTGCACTGCTTAGCACTTGTTTTTCAGTGTACATTTTATCTCGTACAGTAACTGTGAATGAGCACTGATACATATTTAATTTTAATTTATTGTATGCATTTTTACTCTACTTGTTCTATTACTACTTCACCTTACACACTGTATTTGTACTATTCATCTTGTACTGTTTAGTCCTCTTCCCCTATCCCCCCAGGATGCATCTGGAAATGAGCTATTCACAGCTCAGTATGTTTTTCCTGGTGAAATTTTTCAAATAAATAAATAAATAATACCGTTCAAGTTGCACTACATGTTGTGCCATCAAGGCAACTGGATACCTGGGACTCCCAGAAGCACCTTACTCGTTCTTTAATGCACAACTTGGTGCTGCACAGATAATTACATTTTCATTTACAAGGGTGCAGTGTGCACATATATGGACCCAAAAAAACAGAAGAGAAAAAGAAGTAAGTGCCTTAGCTGGAATTTGAACCCAGGCCACCTAGAATACCATTTGAGTTACGTAAACAGTCTTGTTGGATTATATATATGCCTGCTCTATTCCCCTGGCCCTCATCAGCCTCAACATGGAGAAGGCATTTGACAGAGAACCTGGACCCTTCTTGTGGCATGCCTTGGCTGGTTTGCGGTTTCCAGATGACTGGGTAACACTACTTCAGAACTTATATACTTCCCCACAAGTGTACTTACTTGTCAATGGTACCTTGACACCTCCCATTGCTTTGTGTGGAATCTGGCAGGGGTGCCCTCTCTCCCCACTTTTATTTGCTTTATATACATTGAGCCTCTGGCCAGAGCCATCTGTCAGGTGGAAGGGTACCCTGGGGCGACAGGACCACAGAATATCCCTTCTTGTGAATGATATCCTTTTAACACTTACATCACCTGAAATGTACCTTTACAGGGTCTGTGATATCTTCACATATTTTGAGTGGTTGGCTAGTTTTAAGCTTAATGGCACCAAAATGGAAGTTATTCCTTGCAATTTTACTCCACCAATCACTATAAAACAGCATTTCCCCTTTAGGTGGAACAGAGGTGCTCTATGATGTTTAGGGATCCAGGTCATAAAAAATTAAAACCACCTAGACCGATTCAATTATAAGCCTTTGACTCTCAAGATAGAGGAGGACCTGACTACCTGGTCCTCCCTTACATTGGGATTTTTCAACAGGGGGAGGTCATTCAGAAGAATATTCTTCCCCACCTTTTGTATTTCTTCCAGACTCTCCCCTATACCCAGATAAGTCTTATTTCTCCTCCGGAGACAAGCATATTTCCCCCTTCAAGAGGGTGCATGACCTAGGATTCGATATTCCATCCTCCAGCTCCCCAGGGATTTGGGAGGGGTTAACCTTCCTAACCTAAAATTGTATGCCAAGGCAGCTCACCCTTCTGCAATCTGCCTATGGCCGCAGTTAGGCTATCAGGCCCATTGGAAAAATATGGAATGAATTTTGAATGACATTGTCCCCCATGAGAAATAGCTCTTTGCTGATTACCCACCTCCCAGATATTTCCGTTTGTCTAAATTCACAACCTATACTAGTATATAACATTGATGGTCTGGCATTATCTAGCAGTAATGCACCACAGCTCTGGCATAAGACAGAAATAACTTCTTAAATTTACTAGATACTGCTCTTAAAAGATGGAGTGGCTTGGGACTGATTTACTGCCATCAATTGTTAGACTCCAAGAAATTATACCTTTTGGAACTTTACAGTCTGTATATTCTGAAAACAGATCCTTCAGATTTTTCAGGTTCAGACATATGTATCTCAAATGTCTCACCAGGTTTGCAATCTGCCAACCTAGACCTACTACATACAATTGTGATAGGGGTCAATGAATGGGGCAATCGACAACATTGGTTTAGTCACCTTTACCAGGGCCTATTTTCTCACGTCTCCAACTCCACCACCCACACACTAGCCATGTGGAACAGGGAACTAGAGGAGAACCATTCTGATGAATTTTGACTTAAGTATGCACATCCATGTATAAGGGGACATCAGTACCGTACCTCCATAAATTTTCATTGAACTGTCATTCACATTTTTTCTGTACTCCCGCAGTGTAGTTGACCAATGTGGGCATGCATGTGGGGAAATCCTGGAATAATTGTGGGTTCCAGTTTGCTGACCACACCCATATTTTTTTTGAACTGCCCTTTGCTCCAGTTCTACTGGGAGAATGTCCAAACAGATCTGGATGCACTGTTCAATTTTCCTGCTCTAAAAATCCTTTCTCTGGTCTTGATGAGTTCCCCCCGATGGGCAGTCCTCTTAGGGGATGCTCCCATAAGTTATTATTATTATTAATTACTGCAGCCAAAAAGATCATTACATGACTATAGCTTTCACAAACCGTGCCAATTGTAGTGCGTGTGCTCTAGTGTCATGTCTGAACTTTCAATTCCAAACCCAGATCATCCCACAACATCTGGTCTGTGAAAGCCTGATAAAGCAAACACATGTCATCTCTAACTCTCCTTTACTTAAGAGTATACGGATCAAGAGCTTTCAATCTGTCCCCATACTTCAAATGCTTCATTCCTTAAATGGATCTTGTTGCCCTTCTCTGGACTCCTTCCAGCCTATCTATGCCTTGTTTCCTATAGGGGACCTATACCTGGGAACAGTACTCCATCTGTGACCTCACCAGTGATCCATACAGTGGCATCAGTATCTCATGACTTATATTTCCTATATGTCTCAGGATACATTTTAATGTATTGTTTGCTTTTTTAATAAACCTATCACAATGAGTATTGAAGGTAAAATCAGTTTTAATAGTTACCCACTAGGTCCCACTCCTCTGATGTGGTTTCCAAAATGTTATTTTCTAAAGCATAAACCCAACACAGTTTTTTCCCCATATGCATTACTGTGCATTTGCTTTTGTTCTGTTGCAATTTATTGTTATGTGTCCACAGCTGTATATAGTCCAGTGAGTTTTTAAGATATCTACAGTCTTCTACAGTATCCACCACTGCCCCAAGCCTACAGTCGTCAGCAAACATAATGGTCCATATAACTCCACTATCATATTTCAGTGATGTCACATATATATTAAAAAGGCAAAGCCCCAAGACAGACCACTGTGGTACCCCACTGGTCACTGAAGTCCAATCGGAGAGCACCTCATTATTGAAACCCTCTGTTTCCTCTCTCTCAGCCAGGCCACTATGCATTTAATTATGTTAATATTTACTCCAATATTGGATAATGAGCAGACCAGTTCATTATGGGTAGTTTATCAAAAGCTTTGGAGAAGTCCAAGAAGACCACATCCACTGCCTGTCCCACATCCAATGCCCTGTTGACCTGTTCATATAATTTTAGTAAATTAGTCTGGCATGATCTAGTTTTTGTAAAACCATGCTGAGATGGATCATGTATATTATTTTGTAGCCAGATGTGCTAGAATTAAGTCCTTCAGTATTCCCTCCAGTAGTTTTCCCATAATTGAGGTTAGACTGACCAGCCTATAATTTGGCAGATCAGTCTTGGCCCCCTTTTTTATGTTTGCTTGTGTGCATGTGCAAGAAACATTATGTGATAGCTACGGAGAGAAGCGGGCTGTGGAGGTGCAGCACTGTGGCGGCCAATGCCAGCACTGCATTGTTGGGCTTGGCAGTGCTCAACCAATGCAGGCTCAGTGTTCTGATAACACTGGTTCTGCAGAGTGGCACCAACTTGTAAGGATTTCACTGCTGCAATCAGGGGCTGCCTTGTCATTGCAGCATCAGCTGTTCCACTGCAATAAGGGAGCGACCCGTCATAGCAGGGTGGTACCTTGCCTGGTGTAACATTACCAGGCTCATGGTGGCTCTATGCCACCATCTCAAAACCCCATGAAAACCAACGGCGGTGTTCAATCCTGTTGGCTTGCCCCTGACCAACTTCATTTGCCAACAAGGGAGCTCACTCCCCATTGGTATAATGTCCCCACCCCCAATTTCAGCTGTGTGCTGAGGGGGTGCCCAATCCCCCTTGGCATCATGCACCCCCCCACACACATTTCTGTGCTGACGTGGGGCCCAATCCCCATTGACTTCAGTCCCCCCATCACAGTTCCAGTTGCCGGGAGGGTGCCTAATCCCCCTCGGCATCATGCACCCCCTCCACTTGTTTCTGTGCCGACAGGGGGCCCAATCCCCATCAGCTTCAGTCCCCTCCCCACAAATGCTGGTGGCACACTGGGAGCCCACCCCAGTGTAACAAAAACACACCTGAAAAAGTAAAAAACTGACCCGCATTGTCTGTATTTCTTTTTAAACCAGTAAAACAAGAAAACGGTCCCTCAAAGTGTCTGGTGCCCCTCCCCCAACCCGCACCCACCCTCTGCATATGCCACCTCCCCACACACACCCCTCACCCCATACTTACCAGCGCAATGATCTTGGTGGACAGGGAACGCATCTGCACTCTTCAAAGCCGACCGCGAACTGAAGAAATGCCAGTAAGCTGTATAATGACATAAATAGGGCTTTTTCAACTTTGGGGCATATCTTGGGCATTTTGGGGAATTTTGGCACCAAACTTTCAACATGGGGCTATTGGGACCCTTCCTCATGAATTCAGTCACTGTCATGGCATTATTCAGTCCCAAAAGGTGATTTCGCGGTCACTGCGTGGAATCACCTTTCAGGACTGATTAATGAAATGACAGTGCCACTGTTCATAAGGTTGGCTCTCAAAAAGCCTATGTTACAAATTTGGTGAAAAAAATCCCAAAAATGACTGTTTTTCGAGTGTGGGTTGCACAGTTTCCACACACACTTGTAACATTGCAAATTTGTAATATTTTCACTCAAGATTTTCAACATTGGCATTTTTCCACACCTCTTTATGAACAGTACAGCTGTCATTTTACACATCCTGGCCGAAATGTGTTTTCACACTTCCGACGCAGAATAGCACAGTCACTGTGGGAAATCAGTTTTCAGGACAGATTAAGAAAATGACAGTGATACTGTTCATGAGCAGAGGTCCTAAAATGCCTATGTTGAAAATTTGGTGATGAAAGCCCATAAACTGACTGTGTTAGAAGTGTGCATTGAGCAGTTTCCATGCACACTTGTAATTTTGTAAATCTGTAGTATTTTCATGCCAGATTTTCAACACTGATATTTTTTCACACCTCCTTATGAACAGTAACCTGTCATTTTTCACTTCCTGGCCAAATTGTGTTTTCACACTTCCGGTGCAGAATAGCATGGTCACTGTGAGAAATCAGTGTTTGGGACAGATTAAAATCGAGCGAGTGAAACAGTGAGAGTGAGCGAGCTCAACTGAGCTCTGTCAGGACTGCTGCGGATTTCTTCATGTGCAGAAAAGGGTGCCAATGCAGGCTAGAGCCCAGTACAAAAGGGCAGCCTGCAGCCCTGGGAGAAACAGAATGAGTGAGTGAGCGAGGGGGAGTGAGCCAGCTCAATGGAGCTCTGTTGGGACTGTTGTGGATTTCTTTGTGGGCAGAAAAAGGCACCAATGCAGGCAGGAGTCCAGTACAAAAGAGCAGCCTGCAGCGCTGGGAGAAACAGAACAAGCAAGTGGGGGGATGAGCAAGCTCAACAGAGCTCTGTCGGGACTGCTGCAGATTTCTTTGTGGGCAGACAAAGGCACCAATGCAAGCAGGAGTCCAGTACAAAATGGCAGCCTGCAGCACCGAGAGAAACAGAACGAGCGAGTGAGAGGGGGAGTGAGCTAGTTCAATAGAGCTCTGTCGGGACTGCTGCGGATTCTTTGTGGGCAGAAAAAGGCACCAACTCAGGCAGGGGCCCAGTACAAAAGGGCTGCCTGCAGTGCTGGGAGAAAGAGAATGAGCGATTGAGAGAGAGAGAGGGCGAGCTCAACGGAGCTCTGTCGGGACTGCTGTGGATTTCTTTGCGGCCAGAAAAAGGCACCAATGCAGGCAGGGGCCCAGTACAAAACAGAAGCCTGCAACTCCAGGAGAAACAGAATGAGTGAGTGAGAGAGGGGGAATGAGCGAGCTCAGCAGAGCTCTGTCAGGACAGCTATGAACTTCTTTGTGGGCAGAAAAAGACACCAATGCAGGCAGGAGCCCAGTACAAAAGGGCAGCCTGCAGCACCGGGAGAAACAGAACAAGCGAGTGAGAGAGGGGGAGTGAGCGAGCTCAATGGAGCTCTGCTGGGACTTTTGAGTTGTCCACCTTCCCACCCAGAGTCCTCTATAGTCCTATATTACAGCAGGGTCTCTGGGGTGGAGACAAAGCAATGATTGGATACTTTTAGAATTGCTGTAATAATACAAATTTAGTTGTTCTGTTTATTTCTCTAACTAAGCTAAGTACTGAGCTATACTGTTAGGATTGCTGTAATAATACCTATTTATTTGTTCTGTTTATTTCTGTAACTGAGCTGAGTAATACTTGGAGTGCAAAAGGATTTCTAACTGGGCTAAGTGAAACTATATGAGAGTTGAGAATAAAAAGTATGGTAGCTGAGGGGTGAAAAACGGACAAGGAGGATTTAGGATTGCTACAGTAATACAGTATCTAACGGATGAGATTTGAGACTGAATTAACCCAGTCGGCAAGGGGGCAGTAGAGAGACTAGTGGGGGGGGGGGGCAGGAATTTGAGTAAATAGGGGCCTAACAGTTGTAGTAAGGTACAGAAAATGGGAGTAAGAGCCCGTAACATAAGATGGGGCCAAAATGGGGCAGGTGCCACATGTCAACAGGGTGGGAATCTTTGGAAGGGTGGTGGGGTGTACAGGGTGTGGGTCCACCATGATCCTGGACTGGGCTTGGAGGATGGGGGGGTGTATGGTCTGTAGACAACTGGCTAGTTTGAGGGAGGAACTGTGGAGGTTAGGGAGGAGTCTAAGTGGCAGGACAGATGAGTATGGTAGGCATCCTGGCTTGGGGGGCAATAGGGGATGGCAAGGGGGTGCAGAGGAAGAACAACTAGGGACTGAAACTGACCCCAGTATCAGAGACAATAGCAGAAAAGAGAGGAGAAGGAGGGTGGCCTGAGGTGAGGGGGCCTCCTGATGGGGAGGAAGAGACCACGAGGAGTACCAGTGGAGAGAGCAGATGGCTGTGGGTGAGGTGGGACCAGGGGATCACAGAGAGAAACAAGTGAGGGATGGATGGATGGGAAGAGATGTAGGAGGGGTATCATCTCAGAATAGATTTGAGCCTCTGATATGGGAGGGGGGGGGAGCAGAAGTATACTGAAGGGGGAGGACAAGCAGGGCATGAGAGGGATGGCAACAGGTAGGGGAAGAGATAGCGAGGACGAAAGGGTAGAAGGGGAGCTAGTAAGGAAGGAGGGGTGGTGACTGAAGAAGAGAAGGCTATGGGAAGGGGGAAGGATGGGAGGGGCATAACTAGCAGGATAAAAGGGAATGGGGGCTCTAAATTGACAACAGCGGGGATAGGAGAGGGGTTGACAATCAGCAGGGGAGGAGAGGAGGTGGACATGGGAAGCCCAGTAGGAAGTAGCCAGGCTGGGAAGAGGGTCAAGGGGGATGTGAGGAATAAGGCAGAGAAAAGGGGTGCGGTGGAAGTAAGGGGTACAGATATAGAAGTCATAGAGGGTGCAGCTGGTGGGGGTAAGGGGACAAGGAAGAACGAATACTGGGGTGGTGAAAGGGCATTAGAAGGGAAATGGGGTAAGGGACAGGGAGGTACTCATCCTGGGGGATTCTATACTGAAAAGGGTGAGATGGGGCAGAAGGGGGGGGCACAGATGTATTTGGGTTGAAGCTATCCCCAGGTTGACTGCAGGAGGGGCAGAGCAGGCACTGCTCAAGTGTGCAGCGAGGCGGAGGAAGAAACCTCATTTAGTGTTGCATGTGGGTACAAATGACTTGGAGGGGGAGACTGTTGAAGTAATAGGGGGAGGTTCGAGTAGTTGGGCAGGCAGTGTGAGGGGGGTGGGGGAGTTGATGGCATTCTCGGAGGTAATCCCAGTATCATGTGCAATCATGGGGAGGAAGAATAGGATTGAGGAGTTCAACGAGAGGCTGAGGGACCAAAAATTATGCATTAGTGACTAACTGGGGTAGGGTCTGGGGGAATAGTGACTTGTATGCAGGGGACAGGGTACACTTGAGCAGGAAGGAGGGGGGAGTATTAAAGGCAGGATTAGAGGGGTATATCTCTACTAAGGTGGATTTAAACTAGTGGGAGGGGTGGCCAAAAGACTGAAGATGCTAGAAAGGTCTGGACAGGGGATCCTAATGAGCTCACCCACTAGATATAGGTAAAGACGGAGGAGTAGTAACCCTGGGAGGGGGTGGGCAGAGTGGTCTGAGTGTCATACAGAAGGTACCACCACCCAGTAAGAATAAGAAGGAGTAAGGGTGTGGACTACCAGGAGGAGAGTCACAGGCCAAGGAGGAGAAGAGTGAGGAGAAGGAGAGGTATGGGTGGAAGGTGGTCTCTCTCAACGCAAAAAGCCTAGCAAACAAAATTGCAGAGCTTCAGGAGCTCCTTTAAGTGGGGAAGGTGGACATTGCTGCAGTGACTTGGGCCACAGAGTACCATGATTGGGACTTGGTAGTCCCAGAATACAGGATATACAGGAGGGACCGGGGGGTTGGGGGGGTTGCACTCTGTGTGAGAGAAGGGATTAAATGCATAAGGGATGAGGGAGAAGAGGAAAGGAGAGGACAGAGGCACTTTGAGTGCAGCTCCTGGACTCCAAGGGCAGAAAGCTGAGGCTGGGAGTGGTGTACAGACCACCAACCCAATCCAGGGAACTGGATGGGGAGTTGGCAGAGCAGATAAGGAGGGTGTGTAGAAGGGGGAGTATGGTGATAGTGGGGGATTTTAACCTACCACAGGTTGACTGGAGCACCCCAGACACTAGCAGTACCAGAGAGCAGGTGCTCCTTGATGCATTCCAGGATGGCCTTCTGACATGATTGGTAAGTGGGCCTACAAGGCTTGGTAGCACTCTGGACCTAGTACTGGCACATGGGGAGGTGGTGAGGGAGGTAAGGGTGGAGGACCCACTTGTAGGTAGCGACCACCAAACAGTGTGGCTCGTTGTTGTGCTGGGCAGGGGGACAGGAGGTACTAAGGAGGTGGACTTTATTAGGGTGGACTTTGGGGGGATGGGAGAAATACTGCAAGGGAGACTCCAGGATATAAGGCAGGGGATGGATGCAGAACAAAAGTGGGTAGTCATAAAGACTGGGCTAACAGAGGCCACAGTAGCCTGCACCAGGGCCTGGACTAAGAAGAGCAGAGCCAAGAAACCATGCTGGCTGAACAAGGAATTGCTGCAAGGGGTGAGGGCAAAGACGGCTGCAACCTGGAAGTACAGGAGAACAGGGAAGGGAGAGGATAAGGAGGCTTTCGGGAGTTGGTCAAGGGATGTTGCCAGGACAGTGAAAAAAGCTAAGGCCTCCAGGCAATTAAGGTCCACATAGGGCATAAAGGGAGAGGAAAAGGACTTTTTTAGCTATGTCAGGGAAAAGAGAAAGTGCAAGGAGCATATTGTGAGGATAAAGCAGGGAGGGGATTTGGTGAAAAAGGGAGAGGAGTAAGTGGAAATTCTAAATGAGTACTTCTACTCTGTTTTCACTAAGGAGAGGGATGGTCCACTACCAGAATGTGCTTGAGGGGTGGGGAAAGGGGGGAGGAGGTGATGGACAAAGTGATCACAGGGAGTAGGGTGCTAGAGTGGCTAAGGCAGTAAGGGTGGACAAGGCACCAAGTCCTGATAGCATCCACCCCAGGGTGCTGAGGGAGATGGTGGAGCTGTTGGCTGAGCTGCTGGCAGATCTATTCAACATCTCCCTGGAAACGGGGTGTGTGCCCCAGGACTGGAGGGTGGCCCATGTGGTGCCCATACACAAGAGTGGGCCTAGGAAGGAGCCAGAAAATTATTGGCCAGTAAGTCTCACATCAATAGTGGGTAAGCTTATGGAGGCAATACAGAAGGAGAGGCTGGTGGCATTCCTAGAAAGTAATGGCCTCCAAGATGGGTGGCAAAACGGGTTCGTCTCAGGGAGGTCTTGTCAAACCAATCTAATAGAGTATTATGACTGGGTGACAAGGGAGTTGGACAGGGGCCATGTGGTACATGTCCTGTACTTGGACTTCAGTAAGGCCTTTGATACAGTGCCTCATGGGAGACTGGGGGGAAGCTGACAGCAGTGAGAGTGGTAAAAAAGCTGACTAAATTGATAGAGAACTGGTTACAGGGAAGGGTGCAGATGGTGGTGGTAGTGGGGGAGCTCTCAGCACCCAGAGCAATAACAAGCAGGGTGCTGGGGCCAATGCTATTTGGGCTCTTTATCTCTGATATAACACATGGAGTGGGGAACAGGGTTAGTCTGTTCACAGACGATATCAAATTGGGGGTGGGGATGGATGAAGAGGACGGATGGGAAAAACTGCAGGAGGACCTAACCAAATTAGAGACATGGTTGGTGGAGTGACAGCTAGGATTCAATGCAAAGAAGTGTAAGATGATGCACTTCAGGGCTAAGAACCAGAAGAGGGACTATTGGTTGGGGATCACAAAGGAGGAGAAGGACATAGGGGTGTTGGTAACTGGGAGCATGAACAACTCGGCCCAGTGCAGGAGAGCAGCAGTGAAGGCAAACAGGATGCTGGGGTGCATCACAATGGGGTCCTCATCCAGACACAGGGATGTGATCCTACTTCTCTACAGATCATTGGTCAGACCGTGCCTAGTGTACTATGTGCAATACTGGGGGCCATACCTGAGGAGAGATATAAATTTACTGGAGGGGTTGCAAAGGAGGGCAACAAAAATGTTAAAGCTGATGGAAGGAAAGAAATATGAAGTTAGGCTGAAGGAGCTGAACATGTACACACTGGAGGAGAGGAGGGATAGGGGGATATGATTGAAGCATTTAAATACCTGAGGGGGTAAATAAACCTAGCACCGAGGGGGTGTTTAAACTGAGGAGTGGAAGAGAGACGAGGGGGCACAGACTAAGGTTGGAAGGGGGATGTTTCAAGAGGGAAATGAGGAGGGGGGTGTGGTCTAGCCATTGTAGGAATGACTGCCTAAATCTTGTGTTCTTCCAAATCTGCCAGTAATCTGTGCTTGCTTGGCCTAACCCCGGGATTTACCATAATGAAACCAAATATATTCCCCGCAGGTGATCCCCCCAATCATCCGGTGTGACTATCCTGTGCTTCTATGGTGCAACAGAGCTAATTTAAGCGCCGGTACTCACGAGTCGCCTGGCTCAGGTAGGCCGTGAAGCCTCAACTACAGTCTTCAACCTGATACCCCAACTACACTCATTTACAGCTGGGTACGTTGCAAGAATTACAAGCAGCGATCCTTTTTTTACCTTGAGAATGGCATAGGAAGAATCTCTGAATGGCCCCTCGTCTGTGTTGCCTGCATCCCCTGCAACTAATTCTATAAATGATTCACTTGGCTACATTACCCAAATGCTTGAGGCCCTACTGGTACGGGTGGATGATATTGGCACCACACTCACGGGCACTATGGCTGATGTTCACCAATTACAAGATAGAGTTAATGTGGCGGAACAAGTTGAAACTCTAGAACAACAATGTATGCACTTACAGCAAAAGGTGCAGACTCAGGAGGGAAAATTGGAAGTCTTACTGGCCAGAATAGAAGATCAAGAAAATAGGGAGCGACGTAATAACCTCCGAATCATAGGAGTACCAGAAGGAGCTGAGGATACGTCCATGGAGAGATTTTTGAATGAACTCCTGCCCACGATACTAGGGGAGCACTGGAGGGGCCCGGTGGAGGAGGAGGAGGAGAGGGCCCATCATACAACCAGTAGGAAGGACAGACTGGTACATTCTCCAAGGCCTATAGTGGCCTATTTCCTCAGATTTTCAACCAAGGAGGGTATCTTAAGGGCAACTCGCGATCTAGGGGAAATCAAATGGCAAGGAGCATCTATCTCTTTTTACAGAGACTTTGCCAAGACACTGCTAACAAACATAGGGTGTATGGTCCCCTGAAGAAATTTCTAGCTGCTCATGGCTTTCACTACAGATTTCGGGGACTCGCTAATCTCCTGGTATCCAAGGAAGGGAAGGAGATCCTGGCAGACAGTCCTGGTCAGGTGGAGAACTGGATCTGTAAGCACTGGCCTAATCTACCTTCTCTGACTACATCATCCAGAAGGCTGTGGGGTGCTTTAGTACCATATGCAACCACTAGGACTCTATCCTCCATTGGGCTGTCCCTCAGGGATGAATATTCAGCTGGACCAGGTTCCTCTTTCTTAGATTCCCCCAGGCAATGTAATGCTTCACGCACATCACCCCTGGATATCTCTGCTGAACAACCATCTCTCCCTCCCAGAGCTGCAGGAACCTCCAGTCGCCAAAGACAATGCTCGAGAAGCGGCCAACAACCTACCCTGGATTTGCAAGATGTTGCCCCTCCAGCTAAGCTGTCCCATGATGATTCATCAGGAACTCCACCAGTCTGCCACTCACCAGGCCCTGAACTTTCACAAGTAGAGTCAGCCCCATCCATGGACTCGGCTGACATTCCAGACTCCTTGCTAGTCGAAGTGGTGGAACTCATTGGGAAACTTAAGTCTGGGGAAAAAACATACGCTGCTGCTGCTCGCGTGATGACTCCAGCCATGACAGGGGTAACTCTGGACTCTTGAACTTGTCAGTATTAGTTACTTCAGTCAGTTAACCCTTGTTAATGCTTTAATAGTACTGTATCTGAGTTACTTCCTGGTTGTTAGGCTGGCTCTTGCCTACCGCTTCATTGGTAGTGTGCAGTACCCTAGCTATACCAGTATCTCCATAGTCATTAGAGTGTTCATTTTTTGTATTAGGAAGCAAAAGTATTCATATTATAGATACATTAATGTTGGGTAACTAAACAGCCCTTATAATGGTCGATTGGAGTGACTACCCACTTTCCTCCCCTTTCCTCCCTTCCTACTCCCCCATCCAGTTACCTTCCTATACCTTCCCCCCAACACCCGGAGTTGTGCCAGCTACCGCTGGATGGCTGGTGGATGAGGATTAGCGGGTTGGTTTGATCAACCTAATCCTCTCTTGATGGGTGGAAGCTTGCATAGCTGAGGGTACATTTTGTTTTCTTGTACCCCCTATCGCCACAGCTTTCCTCGCTCTTAGCGTGAAAATGCTATTTGTATTGTTATAGTCATCTTTGAATGATAATGGAGTTCTAGTATAAAAGTGTTTATCTTAGTACTGGTGTTTAGACTGCTTTGACTGGTATACCCTCTGTATCTATTTTTTGATTAACAGTGCTGTTACACCTCCTTGATACCCATTGCAGACATATTCGGCTACGGAACAGGTTGAAAACTCACCCAGATACGTCTTTTGGGTTCTCATTTTCTCGTTTAGTAATAGGGGACAAGTACCCAGTTATTATATCAGTGGCATATTATGTCCTCCTCTTCTATACCTCAGGGCTTATGCCTAGTGTCATGGAATGTTAAAGACCTTAATCATCCCATTAATCATACCAAGGTCATACAATTTCTTCATTCCCTGCACACAGATATAGCCCTTCTTCAAGAAACACACCTGCTTTGTAAATCTGTCCCTTGGCTAAAGAAATCATGGGTTGGTGCTGTCCATGCTAGTACTGCCACATCCAAATCTAGGGGAGTTGCCATCCTAATTCGTAGATCTAGCTCGTGGGTGGTGGAAGAGTCTAGATCTGTTTCTCAAGGTAGATGGATTCTGATCAAATTGACATCTCCGGTGGGATCGTTGATCCTAGGTAATGTGTACACTCCCAACTCTGACCAGGCTGATTTTTTTTCGGGTTTAAGTCAAGCCATTTCCACACTGAAACAACCTAATTCCAATATCCCTCTTATTTTAGGAGGGGACTTTAATTTAGTGTCTGACATTTTTTAGACAAATCAAAACCCACCCCACAAACACACCCTCAAGCTCATGCAGCCCTACTAGATTTACAAGCGGAGTGGGGTCTAATTGATATATGGAGGCGTGATAACCCCTCTGGTCATGATTATTCTTATTTTTCCTCTGTTCATGGAGTACATAGCCGAACTGATTACTGGCAGGCAAACAATGTGGCATCGGGAGCAATCTCTCACAAATCTAGGTGAGTAGTATCCTCATCTCTGATCACGCACCTGTTCTCACCATATACACCCCCATAGGCCACAGGACTACGGGTACGAGATGGCGGTGCAACACTCTGCTAGTCAGAGATATGGAGTTTAAGCAAGCAATGGCAAAAGCTGCCAAAGACTACTTCGCCCTTAATTCGGCCGGTGGTGTATCCCCAAGTATAGTATGGGAGGCCTTCAAAGCCTATATTAGGGGCCATATTATAGCATTTGCAGCACACCGTAATAAAGCTCGGAAGACATTTATGGAGGTTTTGCAGTCAGAGCTCAAGACCTTAGAGTCAGATTTAAGGCCTCTCCAGCTGCAACCAGGAACACATTCCTATACTGTAAATAGTGGGACTTCAGTACCAAATCAATGCTGTGCTACATAATAAAGCTGAATGACTAATGCTGAGGTCCAAATACTCACATTGGGAAGGGGGTGATAAGAGAGGTAAACTCCTTGCCTTTCAGTTGTGTAAACAGCAGGCTTCCGCTAAAATACGTGCCCTTTGTACCTCCTCTGGTTCACTAACTACTGATCCTGCAGGAGTCAATGAGACCATGGCATCCTTCTACCAAACACTATATAAGTCTCAAGCATCTCAATCACCTATCCAGTTGTCTCAAGATCTCACCACCTTTTGTCAACAGTTTCCTATACCAGCCCTGCTACCCGAACAAGTCGCACTATTGGATGCCCCAATCACTACCACCGAGATACAGCAGGCTCTCTCCCAGATGGCCCAGGGGAAGCCCCCAGACCCGATGGGTTAACCATTGAATTATATCAGGTAATGGCACAGGAGATTGCCCAACTCCTGTTGCTAGCTCTACAGGATGCCCGCACCTCAGGCCCCCTCCCTACCATGATGAGGGAAGCTTTAATTACACTCTTACCTAAAAAGTCTACCGACCCCTATAATTGTGCTAATTTTCAACCAATATCACTGCTGCCCATAGACACCAAGATGTTGGCCAAGATCCTAGCTACTAGAATACAGAGTTCTTACATCCCTTATACACCCTGCACAGATAGGTTTCATGCCGGGTAAGGTGGGATCTGACAATACCAGGTTACTACTTAGCTTAAAATGGATTGCGTCTAAGGCCAAGATCCCTATGGCTGCTTTAGCAGTAGATTTTGCTAAGGCATTGACTCCATTGAATGGAATTACTTACATGAAGTTCTTGGCCTCTATGAATTTGGACCTCAATTCCAACACTGAGTCTTGACTCTATATAATTCCCTCCTGGTCAAAGTTTTAACAAATTCAGATATCTCCCCACCTTTCACATTATTCAGAGGTACCCAGCAAGGTTGCCCCCTCTCTCCACTGCTCTTTCTAGTCAACTTGGATCCACTAGTCAGGGCGCTGGCCACTACACCCGGTCTGTCGGGTATCTCAACACATGGCAAGTCCTATGTTGTGGCTGCTTACGCTGATAACCTATTACTTACCCTTTCTCACCCTCAACATTCTCTACCAATAGCCCTATCAGTACTGTGGGACTTTTCATCACTATCTGGGCTACAGATTAACCAACAGAAAACCACGCTTGCTCCTTTTAATTTATGCACACAGGACTGCCTAACTGGTACAGAATTGAAGTGGGCACCCCAAGGTTTCACTTATTTGGGAATTTATATCCCCTACAAATGGGCAGAATTGGGATCCTCCAAATTTGTACCTCTGATGAAACAACTGGCCACAGAGGTGGAGAGGTGGCGTAAATTACACCTCTCACTACCTGGTAAAGTAGCTGCCATACGTATGCTTTTACTTCCCAGAGTTACATACCTGTTCAATAATCTTCCGGTCCATATCTCACCCATGGTATTTTCCTCTCTCGAAAAACTTGTAATTTCTTTTCTTTGGGAAGGGAAAGTGCACAGATGGGGGAAACAAAAGCTTTATGCACATTGGTCGAAAGGGGGCCTAGGGGTTCCATGGTTCCAGGGCTACCATACTGCAAGCGTAGCTGCTCAACTTACAAAATGGTTTGTACCTTCTAGTGCTCCACCCCCCCATGGGTAAGCCTTGAATCTACTATAATGTCACCTATCCTGCTTCAGGCCCTCTTGTGCGCAGGTGGGCTGTCTGATAGAGGACTCCCCCCAGTGTTACTGGAGTCTCAATGTGCTTGCCATCATATTATGACTTGTTCACACACCCCAAGGAGGCATGGTCCCCCCGTGAGGTACATTGAGTTGTGGAGTGACAACTTTGTCACCCTTGGAGAACAGCCCATTAAATGGCCCTCCTGGGAAGCTAAAGGCATTCACCGTATACAAGATTTAATGCTCCCAGATTCAGACATTATATTATCCTTTGATCAGCTTAAACAGACATTCCATCTTCCAATAAGGATTTTTAGTGTTTTTTACAAATACGAAGTGTCCTTCAGGACCTTGTTGCCAAACAAAAGACACATAATCAATGGGCCTGGCTTGCTTCACTGCATCAGTTCTCATTGGCCAAAGGTCAGATAGGTAGGTAGGTTCTATGCCACATGGAGAGACTCCCAAGCCAATCCCACTGAAAATTGCAGGGCTAAATGGGAAACAGAGATGGTATTGACCATATCTATGGAATCTTGGTCCTCTTGCCTCATGAACTCACACAGAGTATATAGAGACTCCAAAAGCCATTTCTTGCAGCTTAAGATACTCCTGCAGTGGTACAGAACCCCGGCTGCCTTGCAAGCAGCTGGACTTCTGTCTCATTCTAAGTGCTGGAGATGCCAGCAACCAGAAGCCCACCTGTTTCACATTTTGTGGACATGTTCCAAGATAGCCACTTTTTGGTCTGCTGTTACCCATGACTGTTCTCAGGACCTGGGTATTGATGAGCTACCTTTGGAACCCAGATTACTATTGGGTGACACTTCTGTATTAACCCTTTTGTCCAGGCCACAGAAGGAATGGACCATGCTGGCAATTTTAGAGGCCAAAAGGTTGATATTAATGCATTGGCAACAACCCTCATACCCACCTATTGCCTTATGGCAAGCAGCTTTAGCATGTCTGGCCCTGATGGAGCATCTTTCACACTCACAGCGTGACCAATTACAATATTATTTTAAGAAGTGGGATGCATATCTGCATTCTTGACTATGTAAAATCCTCCCTCCATTGGAGAATCCCCCCTTCTCCCCAAGATCCAGGTAGAATATGTCTCCTGTCCATCCTTGGTGGCTGAATTATGGGTAGATATGATCAGCACTGGCGTGAAAATAGTTTGTTAAATTTCTACTAATGTTACTGAAACAATGGTTGATGGTTTCTTTTATTATATATGTGATATATTACTGTATGTAATGCAATGAGTATGTTATGTTTTCGAATTGTATAGTATGTCTTTGGTACAGACGGTAAATGTGGCATTAGGTGTATTGTCTGAAATTCAAAAACCTTAATAAAACTTTATATGATAAAAAAAGAGGAAATGAGGAGGCACTACTTCACTGAGAGGGTGGTGTCTAGTTGGTATGCACTGTCAGAGGGGGTGGTAACATGTAGGGAAGTCAATAACTTTAAGAACGAGTGGGATAAAGTAAAAGAAAAAGTCGGGGGCAGGGGCTGGGACAAGCGGGAGAGGAACTGAGGGGGGAGGAAGCTGGGGCAGCTGCAATCTAGGGTGCTAGCTGCACACTCGGGCAGACTTACATAGACCGATTGGTGTGTTCTGATGGCAGATTCGTATGTTCATATGTTCGTATGTAAAATCACAGTGACTCTGTTCATGAGCAGAGGTCCTAAAATCCCTATGTTGAAAATTTGGTGACAAATGTCCATAAAATGACTGTGCTACAAAGCGTGCATTGTGCAGTTTCCATGCACCCTTGTAACTTCACAAATTTGTAGTATTTTCACTCCAGATTTTCAACATTGGCATTTTTTTTCAGACCTCCTCATGAACAGTACAGCTGTCATTTTTAACGTCCTGCCCGAAATATGCGTTTACACATCTGGCGCAGAATAGCACAGTTTCTGTGTGAAATCAATGTTGAGGACAGATTAAGAAAATCATAGTGACAGTGTTTTTTGAGCAGAGGTCACAAAATGCCTATGTTGAAAATTTGGTGAAATAATTCCACTAAATGACTGTGTTACGCACATGTGTTGTGCAGTTTCCACGTACGCTCGGAAGTTTGAGCATTTTTTATATTTTCACTACAGATTTTCAACATTGCCATCTCGTCACATCTCTCTATGAATGGTACAGCTATCATTCTTCACATCCTGCCTGATCTGTGTTTTAGTACATCTGGCACACAATGGCACAGTCGCTGTGTAAACTCAAAGTTCAGGACACAGTAATAAAATCATAGTGCCACTCTTCCTGAGAAGAGGTCCCAAATCCTTTCATGAGGTGGGGGTCACAAAATGGCCATGTTGAAAATTTGTAGCGTGAATACCAACAAATGCCCAGGGCATTAGGGTTTCTAACCATAATATCCCATGCTGTACAGACTGACAGGCGTCAGGGGTATGCCTTTGGATTGCCAACTGTAATGCTCATGCCATTCCACCCCGACCCCACCCCACCCTGCAGCCAGTGACAGGCATCGAGGTGTGCCTTGGACTCTTTTGCCCCAGAGTTCACCCCATTCTCCTATATTGCACCCATTTCAGCGTATGTCCTTATGGAGTGGGGTGACTGTAAAGCCGAACACCCAAAGGCACACCTCAACACTTGTCAGTGTCTGCAGGACAGGGTGAGGTGAAATGGCAAGAACGTTGTAGGCGACAACTCAAACGCATACCCCAATGCCTGTCTGTCTTTGTAGGGTGGAGGTGGGGTTGGCGTGAAGTTCAATACTTGACTGCCATCCCTACTCTGTATCTGTCTAACTCCTGCATTTCCAATGCTAATATCAGCAAGCAAACATTCGGCATTGACAAATGCTTGATATAAATCGGGATGACTGTTTCCTCCTCCAAGCTTTTACCACTTTTCCTTTGTCTAAGGAAGTCTGTAAAATATATGTTAGAGAGGGGAGCTATTTGGTCCACTAGTTCTGTAATATTCTGGGGCATATACCATCTGGTCCTGGTGATTTGTTTTTGTTTAATTTTTTTCAGTCTGTCCATAACATCCTGGAGTTCAATTTGTATTAGACTCTATGTGGACATCTTGTCATCTAACACCTGTATAGTTACTGCATTAGGATTAAAGACCGAACTAAAGTATTGATTTTGTATATCTGCTGCACCCTTGGAGTCAGCTATCCTGCCCTCGTTATACTTAAAAGGTCCCACTGATTTTAGATTTTAGATAGGGAGCACGCTGACTGTTGTCCTCTCTTTTCTGCCCTTGCATACTATGGTATCTATACCCCTAATAGTTGAGTCATCTATTATGACAATATCTTTTTCAAGCCCCATCTGTCTGGTTTACATTGGTCATATGTTACTGGTTTAATAAGTTTGGGTTTTGCCCCACTTTGTTCATTTCCCCTCATTGTATGTCCAACCCGATTTAGATGTCCGAAGTTTGACTCACTGACCCTGTCTACCCTATTTGCAGCGTAGGGTTCCCTTGTGTTTCTGCTCTTAGAATGATAACATTCAGCTTCATTACTCAGTGGGGTGTATCTATTGTGCAACTGAACTGGGGCACTATTGTAAATCTGGTCTCCTCGCCACTTCCCTTTGTTTTTTTATGTACTGTGGTCCATTCTTCGATCTCGTGGCTATCTGGTTGTAACTTCAAGTTGCCAATGTCTACACTTTTGGGATAACTCTCTGTAGACACACTGTCAATGTATTTTTCTAGTATGGTTATGTCTGACCTTACTTCTAGCCTTTTAGTCATACCTGCAATCTCTTGTGTGAGGGTTCTAATTAGGAAGCAGTTATAACAGGTGAAGCCTTCAATTTGTGCTCCTAACAGGAACATGGAGCATTTAAAATATCTATTCATTTTGGTGGTCATATTTAAAATATGTGGACTAATTATCTTTAATAAGTTTCTTTCCAGTCTCCCCGTCAGAGCTGAGCACTTCCTGCACTGCTCAACCTGCTCACAGCAGGGATATTTTTAACTCTCCTGGCACACTGGAAGTGACTGGGGGTCACAAAGGTGCAACAGCCAGCCCCAATAATGTAAAAATAAAGAATACTAAGTAGATTTAAGGGTGAGAGCCACTCATACATGACTCTGGCCATTAATAGCACCTCTTACAGGCTTAAAGGTGATAAAAGTTAAAATGCTCAGACCGGTAGTTCTACTGACCCCTTCACAGAACTACCAGCTCCCCTTCCTACTTCCATTCTCTGGACAGTAGGGTTCAAGTGCACTCGTGGAGTGTAATCAATAAAATTAGAAATAAGGCCATTATTTTAAAACAAAAAAAGCAGCACAGATTAGCCCTGGACATCTGCTATGCACAGTTGCCTGCTCAGTTAATTACAGTTGCCCGCTCACAGCAGGGCTATTTTTAACTCCCCAGCACTATTGAAAGCACAGTGCAGTACAACCTCAATTATCCAAATCCTGATTAGCCAGCTCTCCTGGTTATTTGAACTCTGATGTTGTCCCTTGACTCTGGTTTGCCTAATGCAATGCCCCCCCCCCCCATTATCTGAACTCTCAATTATCCAAATAAATTTGATGTCTCCCTGAGAGTTCAGATAATCGAGGTTGTACTGTATTAGCATAAGCAGTATTGTGCCTTTACTTTAAATGGTATGGGTTCTGCTCTCATTACATTAGGTTTCATGGTAATAATGCTTACATACAGTAGATACATTGTATAGAAAGGTTTATCAAGATAGAGGTAGAAATTTTACTCCTCAAGTTGACCTTTTAAGATATAGCCCATTTAAACACATAGGGCTAGATAGTCAAAAGTGCGCCTGGCAATGATGCAAGTGGTTGCTCCGCGCGACTGAGTTGCACTGGAACAACAAAGGGAAATATTCAAAAGAGGTGTGCCATGGTGCATCTCATCTGAATATATCAAAAAATGCATGCGGCGCAAATACAGTGCTCCGGCACATCTCCCAGATAGGTATGAATACCAGGAATGGGAACTGCGCCAGCGCATCAGAGATACGCTGTGCACAAATTCCTGATATTCAGACACATATATACAAATGAAGCCATAATGCATGCAAGGTGCAAATGGGGTTATTTGCATGTCATTATGGCAACATTTGCATGAGATGTGCAGGGCTGGCCAGCAAAATGCACCTGGCACACTGCACAGCATGTGGTGCCATCAGTGGAGGTCCAGTGGTTCCCCCCTCCCTGCCCGTAACCCTGATCACAATATTAATATAATATGTGAACCCCTTGGTAGTCTAGTGGTTCCCCCCTCCCTGCTCATAACCTCGATTGCCATATTAATGTAATATGTGAACCCCTTAGTAGTCTAGTGGTTCCCCCTCCCCGCCTGTAACCCTGACCAATGTAAAAATGGCCTTTTTAAATCCCTGATGGTCCAGTAGTAATCCCACCCCCACCCACTCAGGATCCCCAGCCCACCAAGCTCCCCCCTCAATCATCGGCAGGCAGCAAACCCACCCGCATACCTCCATGGCTGCCCACGAATGACAGCCTGCAGTGCATACTGTAATAGTCATTCACAACTTTGTGAATTAAGTCACAAAGTATGCACTGCAAGCCCATTGGTCCACAGTGTAGACCAATGTGCTTGCAGCAGATACTGTAAGCTGTCATTTGGTGGGCAGCAAAGGAAGTATGCGGGTGGGTTTGCTGCCCACCAATGACCAGTGGGGAGCTGGGTGGGCTGGGGGTCCTGTGTGGGTGTGGGTACCATTAAAGTACCATGGATGTGGGGATGTATTTATATGGCGATCGGAGGTATGAGATGGGAAGGGGGTATCGCTGGACCACCAGGGATTTAAAAAGGCAATTTTTACGGTGATCAGGGTTACAGGCGGGAAGGGTTACCACTGGACCACCAGGGATTATTATGAGTGCTTGTGTGCAGTGTTCTGGGGGGGAAGCCACCCATGGCTGGTGGCTGCTGTGATGCGCCTTGCATTATGGCATCTTACCTGTGGGTGGCTTCCACTTGAGCATGATTTTTTCATGCTCAACTTTGTGCCCAGGTATGCGGCACATCTCCGGGGCATGCTGGCATATGTGTCACACATCTCAGCTGAATATTGAGATGTGCCACATATGCATGGGAATGCCCTGGAGATGCACCACATATATTATCTTTGTGCCATGGTGCATCAAGAATTGTGCTGCACAATTCCCCCTTTAGAATATTGCCCTGGGGTACATTTCTGGGATTGTGCTGGTGCAACTCCTTTGACTATTTAGCCCATACTGGATAAACGCATAGCCCATTGAAACAAATTTGTAACAGACAAAAATGACTCCCTTTCACAGTCTGTTAAGAGATTACGATAAAAAAATCTGCTAAAAAGAGAGATGTTGCAATACAAGTTAAGAGACTTTGTGATGGCAGATTTTATGACAGTTGTCTGATAGCGCGTTTTATTGCTTATTGGAATATGACTCAGCTATGAGAACTTCATGTTTATCATTGGATTTACAGAATAATTGGCTTACTGAACAGGGGTGTTATTTAAGCAATAAGGCATGACAGAGTGTGTACTATTGTGTAATAACGTCACTCCTGGGGTGGATCGAAGCACGAGGAAGCAGGGAATTAAGGTAATTCTAAGGGTTAGAATTAAAATATTTTGATTTTGTTGCTCTGATGGCCTTAGTACAGGAATTTCTAAGCTTCCTATAGAAGATGAGGTCTGGAGGGAATGTGACAATTTGAAAAGGGCCCAAGCATTATAGTGAGTATTACAAAGATCGATGACATCCGCTGTAATCCAAGGATGGTGGGAGCCCTTGACTTGGGAGGGATGTGCTTGTCCTACACTTGCAAGAATCTGGAGTGGAACAAGGAGAGAGATGTGTCAATATAAGCAGGAGATAGGATGGGGGACCTGCCAATAGTTGCAAGTTCTCTGAGTATGGAGTCAATATTTAGTGACTGGAGTAACCTAGACCATATATATTTAGGTGGGACAGGGAAGGCACATTTTTCTGTCACAGTACTATATAAGAGATTGAATTTGCAGCTGCTAAATTTTGGGTTTCGTCCACTCTGACATTTTGTGGCAGTTTGAATTAGCACAAGCGCAAGCACAATTGTCAATTACAGTGATCAACTAAAGAGAAAGTGAGAAGTTGAGAAAGAAAGGGAGAAAGGTTAAAAGTCAAGTCCAGAAGTCCGCTCCCGCTCTGTAAGCAATTGTCACCCAGCGATCGGAGGGGAGTGGGGACTTGAAAGGCAGCGAGAGAAAGCTACATTTAGAATCTTTATTTGGGGTCTGGAAACGGCATTACGTGTTTGTGAAATGGTGAAATAGTGCTCTTACTTGTATATTGTGCTGTTGGCTGGGGCTTTGGGAGGAAGGAGGTCAGCTTCAGAGGGAGAACTGTGAGGGAGGTAGTGCTCAGGTCATTGGCAAAAGTCAAGTCCTGAAGTCTGCTCCCTGTCTTTAAGCAATTGCCACCAAGTGATTGGAGGGGACCAGGGTTCTGTGAAAGAGCAGGAGAAAGTTAGGTCTAAAATCTTTATATGGGGGTCTGGAAACAGCACTAACTGTTTGTGAAATGGCACTTGTATACAGTGCTGCTGATCTGTAAGCCCTCTCAGTCCCGAAGCATTGGAACAATTTCACAGTGGTCACTTTACTATTGCTGCAGCCTACAGCGATCACACCATACTTACTAATGTTATTTTCAATGGCATCTAATTTTCACTAGATTTTCAAAACTTCAAATATAGCAAATATTTTATGCCAGAAAATACATTGTCTTATACAGCACATCAAGCAGTGATCATTAATGGCATCATATATAATACCAGCAGTAACTATGTGGTGAGGGTGAGGGGAGGGAACCCAGTCCAGTGAGGAGTGATTAGAGAAGTGAGGACTGAGTCATGTGGGCTCAGTAATCAGCTGAGATGTATTAAGCAACTCTATCCTTCCTGTTGTTGAACTGGTTACAGGAAAACCAATTTGGAGGCAAGAGAGGAGAGATGAGCAGATGCAGAGAGAGAGAGAGAGAGAGAGAGAGATAGTACCAATAAAGATGGGTAAGGGGAGGGAAGAGAGTTTGGCCAAGAGAAATTCATGACAGGATGGTACAGTTTCACAGAGAGAAACAGAGCAAGTGAGACTCTGGCAGACATAGAAGGCAACATAATCTCCATGTTTACCATGGTCTTGCTTGAAGAGGTTATAGTTGGAGATTGCTAAGCTACAGTCAGAGATTCTGGAGGACAGTGTCAAGAGATCATCTTTAAGTAGAAAACCCTTAGCACCAAGGTGAAAGATGTGAAGATTTTAAGGGAGAGATGAGAAGGGGAAGACAGGGCCAGGGTTACACTCAGTATCATCAGTCAGAAGGAGAAGCAGGATGAGGAGCAGTATCATAAAACTTTGGACAAGTTAGTCTGGACAAGTACCTGGATGTGAATTGTATCCAAGGATACAACCATTGTTGAAATGGCGAGCACTATAAAGGCTCCAGTAGCTGAACTGTGCTTGTGTATTCCTATGAAACCTATCCTCCATGATGCCCAATACTGTGATTGCAGGCATAGGTAGTCACGTGGAACTCTTTCACAGTTTTTAAAGTTCCACATCAAAGAGTTAGTACAAGCTCTCCCTTCCTATTTATGAGATATTGCAGACATATTGGGTGTCCTGGAGGAACTCCAAATGGAAAAAAGGCTGGTGTTTAGTCATGGTGGACATCAAGGCACTTTATACCAATATTTCCCTCCATGAAGGAGTTATGACACTGCAATATTAGCTTGAGTCCAGTACCCACTGTAACAGTGACTTGCTTACTTTCTTATGTGAATGTGACCCGGCTGGTCCTCAGTTCGAATGCCTTCCTGTCTCGGGATCACTTCTCCCTGCAAATCAAAGGTACCGCAATGGGGCTACACCAGCTATGCAAACTTGTATCTGGATCTTTGTCAGAAAGAAACTATCTATAGCCCCGAAACTAATCCTTTCCACCATAGAATAGATCTCTGGAGGAACTATAGATGACTTCATACTGGTATGAAGGGGCACCAGAGGCAAACTGGATGAATTTGTGGGCTTTCTTGAAAGCATTAATCTAAACTTAAGGTATACAGTTCATGTGAGTCAGAGTGAGGTGGATTTCCTGCATCTTAAAATTCAAAAGAAGTGTGATGGTATGATTAAAATAGACTTGTACTGCAAATCCACAGACCGCAACACACTTCTAATGGCCTCTAGCTGCCACTCACAGCACATGATTTGCAACATCTCCAAATCCCAGTTTCTACAGGTGAGGCTCAACTGCCCTGAAGAAGGTTATTTTTTACAGCAGATTGGGTATACAAAGCAGAGGTTCAAGCAGACGGGCCATAGGATGGACATACTTTCTCAGACTAAAAGCCAAGCACTATCTATTGATGGAGCTAACTTACTTGTGGTGAAGGAAAGGGCTACTAATTCCGAGCAACCCATTAATTTTGTCACTATGTATGGCAGGCAATCCAAAGCCATCAGAGAGATTGTGACAAAACTTCGGGGCATTATACATTTGGACCCTATTCTTCACAACCGCGCACAAAGTCTTCCCAGGATGGTTTTTAAGACAACCCCTAATCTAGCCGACAAGCTTGCACCATTGATCAGTACCTGAGAATAAGAACTGGCTACCACCATTGACCCATGCTAATTTTCCCTGCGAACACTGCAAGTGCTGTAACCCTATAGAAAAGGCAACACATTTCACGACTGTGAATGGTACCAAAACTTTTGAAATAATATACTTCATCAGTTGTGACATTGTGAATATTGTCTATCCAGCAACTTGTTCATGTGGTGAATTTTACATAGAGAAAACAGCCCTATTTCAAAGTGAGGATAAGGGAACACACTAGGGCAATCCACAGAATGGACTACAGTAGTGCCCTTTCCCTCCATGATAATTCTCAATTGGTCCCAGAGGACCACAAGTTTCATTTTTATGATCTTGAAAGAGTTGAATTAGGTAAAGGGGAGGTGATCTTGAAAATGTTACCTTGAGAAGAGAGGTGGTGTGGATAGTACAGTTGGGTGGACATCATGAACCAGGTGTCAAAAAGAAATTTGATCTGATGTTTTTGATTAGAAAGAAGTAATTATTTCCTTTCTTCCAGTACCTCTACATGAAATATTGTATGCTCTGCATATAGCTACCTAATATATGCTATTTTTTTGCCTACTGTTGTTGTTACTCTACTAATGCCTTTTCTGTCTTTCAAGTTTTGATTCCAGATGTGGATAGAACAGCCAGACTATATAGTTAGCTGGCAAGCCATCACTTCTGTAAGGCAGTGTGTTCATTTCTTGATTTTGATCTCAGAACAGAACTTTCAGGAATGCTGTTCAGTATGATTGAAATGCTCTTCTGTATGTGTTTGCTCACTGTACTTGTTTTCACTTTAAGCCTGTACCTACTACGATGTGTAGTTTAGGATTAAGTGATTGTTTTAACATAAGCACATACTGCATAAAACTGTCACTATTTACTTTGCACTGTCACTTTAATTGCAGCAACATGAAAGTAGTAGTGCGGGTTGCATCCAGGACTCTTGGTAAAGCTTCATAGCAAAATTGGTCAGATCACCAGTAAAGGTCGCCTCATTGTTTTCATTTTACCTGCCACCACCTGGTAAATTTGAATTAATTCTGTACTGCCTGTAAACTTGTTCGCATAGATTATTAGCACTAGTACTTTATGCACTTTTGCACCTTAAAAAATGGAGTACACTTGCAAGCCCTGATGTCTGATGCTGGTTTTTCTCTGGCTGTGTGATTCAGGTGCATTCAGCCCTGGCGGGGCAGCTTTCTTTGTTCAGTCTCTGCTCCCTTCCCCTGCTTTGTCATTTTGAACTTCCACAAGAGATCTTCACTGGATTCTGTGCTTCCAAAGATATTTTCTGAGCTGGTCAAGAATTCTTGGGCTGAAACATCTGAATCAGTGGCTCTCAGAGAATTAATAGTTTCTAAGGGGGGACCTCTGAGCCTTTGTCAAAGATGTTGACTTTTCTTGGCATCTAAATATTGCCAGTTTTTAATTAATAGAGCAGCATCGTCCATACATGTTTTTAAGTCATCTTCTCCTGCAGCGGTGGGTTTTACTCCTGAGAATATTCTCAACCTCCTGTATGAATCAGATCCAGGTGGTACATTGGTGGGTCTTGTTCCTATGATCTGAGGTGGCAAACACCCTTGGTCACGTAACAACATCTGAACTTCACTGGCTGACTTACCTTCAGCCTGCAGCCATTTACAGGACCTCTCTTTAAAACTTTCAGTCTCAGGTGGTACTTCTAGTTTTAGGGTGGTCACACTAACATGAGTCACTGTTGCCCACTTGGCACTGTCTCTGTCTGGGCTCAGTCCATCAGGCACTGTAGTGGCATCTACAGTATTGCAGCACTCCAACAGTACTGTCCCACTCTAGGTGTTACTATCCAGGGAATGTTCTCATACAACTTCTTTGCCAAGATACACCACTCCAAAGAGAACTTCTTCAATTTTTCCAATATTGGTCCCAGGTGGGACTCCAAGAAGCAATATGACTTTCTGAATATACAGGCCCTCACCAGCACACCAGCTGATCAGTCTTTCACATGCCATGGCATCTGGAAGAATTTGTGGGGGTGGGTGAACCAAAATGGTCTCAATTGTACCTGACTCCATGTAGGTTTCAACTGGTGAAAGGGAGATCCCAGTGGTGCTTCCAAAGTTGTAAGTGGGTCAGCTTGGATGTTGAGGTTACTACCCCTGACATGTGGGCTTAAACAAGGTTGAGGAGGCTGGGTTCTTATGTTCCTGATTCTGGGTTTGTATCTCGATACTTTTAGTTTATGCAGTGCCTCCACCCAGAGCTAAACTTAAGTGGGCCTGGTGTTTGGGTGGTACAACCCTCTGAGATGCAGTACCACCCCACCTCTCCACAGAGTCCCCTACATATGAGAAATCACTGTACAACCATAAAATCAACAAAAGTGCAATTAATGACTTACTAATAATAATATGCTCATGAGCAAAATGTAAAATAACACTACAATATTTATTAAGAATATTCACAAGGCATAGAGAAATTCAAGACAAAAATATTTTTGGTGATAACTCGCAAACTGCAAATGCAGGGTTGAAGTCAGGTACCTGGCTAGGCTCAACCTATTAAACACGTTTTAAATTAGCACTAATGACACTTTAAACAGCAGCAGTGGCACACCCATCCGACTATGCAGATACTGATGCGATGAACTACAGTGACTATAATCTTTTGAATTACCAGCCCACCTGTACTGGAAGAATTACCAACTGGTATCAATCTAAACCCCTCTTTAAACCTCATGGGAGCTCTCTGTGCTTCACTGGGTACCCAGCCAGAGAAATGTGCAGGCCTATAGAAGTTACAACTGGTTGGCCAGGCGATGGTACACTTTAAAACAGAATAAACACTTTTAATCGAAGAAAACACAGGCTATGCAATTGCTAAAATGACAAACCTCAAAGGAGATATTTGTAGATCATGGCCCAATGGCCAAAGCTGTAGCTCTGATGGAAAATGTTATACAAGATCCCAGTTGCAAGGCAAAGCCTGAGAGTACTCTTGGTTCTGGTGTTACCAACTTCACTGACAGCTTGGACTCCACTTCCTCCTCCTCTGCAGGTGCTGATCCCTCAAGCAGTTAATTAGCTGTTCAGATAAGGGGTCAGCTTGATGATGTAGATCTCAGATGCCTCTGGATGTGGATCAATTGACACTCTTGTTTGTCTGATATAAAGTTATAATGCAGTTTAAACTGGATGTGGTTCAGGCTCTCTGATCTTGCAGTTGTCTAGACCTCTCTGGCTCCTTTTTTCTTCTTCTCTACAGGATAAATCAGTCAAGGGATCAGGGGACACATGCCACACACACACACATGCACATGCGTGCACACACACACACACACACACACACACACACACACACGCACACACACGTCTAGGCATCTGGACCCTAGTGTGATATGCTAGCCAGTGCCTAGCAGTAGCACTGCCTGCCTGTCTCCCCAACTGTCTGTAGTATCAATGAAGGCTTTCATACAGCAGTAACACACACAGGCTCATATCACACAACAGGCTGGCAGCTATAACACATTTATTAGATCAGATCGCTTTTGCTTTCTTCTTCAACAAGGTATCATTCTGACACAATCAGCAAACACACAGTTCAGTTTCTGTGTATTACAGATTGTAGAAACCTCAAAATCACATCCTGCTGAATGGCTGTAGAAGCCCCAGGCAGGCTTACCTAAGTGGCTCTGGCCTGCAGCACCAGCTCTCTGCACTGTGTAAGAGCTCATTGGCTGACTGCCTACATCTCAACCTGCCCTTAGACTTTCTCTGGGTAAGGACAGCAATCTGATTGGTGTAATGGACTGCCAGTCACCTAAAACTTTCCAAGATGTCAATAGTCAATGTGCCCCTGTAAGTTATGGAGTTCTGATCTCTGAGGTACATCCATCCATGGAACGTCCTTTGACATAGTATCTGGTATTTTGCCATGTTTTTTGAGATTTATATTATGTCCTACTTCTACACACTGGCAAACTCATATCTTAAACTGGTTCTTTTCTAAGCCTCAGTGCACTATAGCAGGACATCCTGGCAGGCTTCAACAAGAAGAATACTCCTCTAGCCCCACACAGGATGCAGTCATGAGGCCAAAGAGAGCAACAAACAGATGGTGTCACATAGTTTGGGCAGGCAGTTCAGAGCAGCAGAAGAAGTAAAGGTAAGCACCACAACCATTTTGGGAGGAGAATTATTCACTGGTTTTCTTTCTTTTTTTTTGTAAAGAAAACAAGGAGTTACAACAATAGGCAAGGAAAAGAGAGGCTGCTTAGGTGATAGCAAACAGCAACCAGTCATGAACTTACTGCATCTCAGGTTGCATCTAATATAGCCACAGCAAGATGAGGGTACTAGGAGCTGAGAGGAGCTGCAGGGATGATCCCTTTTTATGTTTGCTTTCACACATGTGCAAGAAACATAGTGTCATCATCCGAGTTTTCAGAGGTGTGACATCCGTCTTCCAATTCAGTCAGTGTGTTTGCAGATGCGGCTGCAGTTCTCCAGTAAACACTGCAGCTGTCTATGACAGCAGTTGAAAATGCAGTGGCCGTACAGTTGAAAGGGAGAGCCATGCTTCAGTGAGCAGCAATAAGATATTGTGTGCTCCGCCGCCTCCCCACACACAGACGCGTGCGCATACTGCGTGCTCGTGTTCCCCATGCACACACTTATAGCCGCGGGGTGCCCAATCCTCCGTCAGCTGTGCTGCGCCCCCCAACAGAGTTCCAGATACCCACGCTGGAAGCCCACCTCGTGTGGCAAAGATCGTATGGCCGATGTGGGTGCCCAATCCCCCATCGGCTCCACTGTACCCCCCACCAAGAGACTACAGGGTGCCATGCTGGGAGCCCACCCCAGCATAGCAACAGATCGTATGGCCATTGGGGGTTCTCAATCCCCCATCGGCTCCACGGCCACCTCAAACAGCCTTCCAGCTGCCACATTGGGAGCCCACCCCAGCGTGGCACAAGTCCCATGTCGCCTAAGTTAAAAAAAAAAAAGAAACCTGAAAGAAAAAAAACTTCCCTCGCTGACTGTCCTGACCTAACCTCCCCCCACCCGCACCCACCTTCTGCACACCTTGCCTCCCCACACCCCCTCCTCACCCCATACTTACCTCTGGCACTCGGCATGACAATCTTCAGTGGACTGGGAGCATGTCTGCACTCTTGAAAGCTGACCGCGAACTGAGGAAATGCCAGTAAGCTGTATAATGTAATAAATAGGATTTTTTCAACTTTAGTGCATATCTCAGGCATTCTGGGGAATTTTTTCACCAAGTTTTTGTGACCCCACCTCATGAATTCTGTCACTGTCATGGTGTTAATTGGCCCCGAAAGGTGATTTCACGGTCACTGCGTGGAACCACCTTTCAGGACTGATTTATGAAATGACATGAGGTAGGCCCCCAAAAACCCTATGTTGAAAATTTGGTGAAATAAATTTCCAAAAATGACTGTTTTATGAGCATGCGTTGCGCTGTTCCTACACAGGCTCGTAAGTTCACGAATTTTCAATATGTTCACTCCAGATTTTCAACATTGCCATTTCACCATACCTCCTTATGAGCAGTACAGCTGTCATTTCTCACATCTGACCTAAAATGTGTTTCTGTGCATGTAGCGCATAATGGCGCAGTTGGTGTGCGAAATCAATGTTCGGGACAGATTAAGAAAATCACAGTGACACTGTTCATGATCAGAGGTGTTAAAATGGCTGTGTTAAAAATTTGGTGAAAAAATTCCCAAAAATTACTGTTTCATGAGCATGTGTTGCGCTGTTCTTACGGACGCTCGTAAGTTTGCGAATTTTCAATATTTTCACTCCAGATTTTCAACATTGCCATTTTACCACACCTTCTTATGAGCAGTATAGCTGTCATTTTTCACATCTCAGCCAAAATGTGTTTCCACCCATGTAGCGTACAATGGCACAGTCAGTGTGCGAAATCAATGTTCAGGACAGATTAAGTAAATCACAGTGACACTGTTCATGAGCAGAGGTGTTAAAATGGCTATGTTAAAAATTTGGTAAAATACATCCATAAAATGACTGTGTTATGAGCAACCATTGCACAGTTTCCACGCACCCTCGTAACTTCATGGATTTCTAATATTTTCAGTCCAGATTTTCACCACTGGCATTTTTCCACACTTCCTTATGAACAGTAGAGCTGTTGTTTTTCACACCATGGCCGAAATGTGTTTTCACACTTCCAGCGCAGAAATGCGTGATCACTGTGGGAAATCACTGTTCAGGACAGATTAAGAAAATCACAGTGACACTGTTCATGAGTGGAGGGTACAAATTCCTTGTGTTGACAATCTCCTGTAAAAAATCCTCAAACTAATTGCATTACAGGAGTGCGTTGCGTATTTTCTACACACGTTCATGACTTCACCAGTTTTTTTAATATTTTCACTGCAGAATTTCAACATTGACATTTTTTGCAGCTCCCCCATGAACAGTACAGCTGTCATTTTTCACATCCTGTTCTAAATGTGTTTTTGCACCTTTGGTGCCAAATGGCGTAGTCACTGTGCGAAATCAACTTTCGGCTAACAAACTGATACTGCCACTGTTCATAAAGTGGGAGTCACAAAAAAGCCATGTTGAAAATTTGGAGTGAAAATGACAACGAACACCTGAGGCATTAGGGTTTCTGACCATAACGCCCTAGTCTGTAGAGATTGAGAGGCATCAGGGGTGTGACTTGGGATTCTCGTCTGTAATGCTCATACCATTCCACACCGTGCAGCCAGTGAGAGGCATTGAGATGTGCATTGGACTCTTCAGCCCCAAAATTCACCCCACTCTCCTATATAGGACCCATCTCACCATATTTCATAATGGAATGGGGTGAGCATAAGGGCCAAAGACCCCAAGGCACACTGTGACACTTGTCAGTGTCTGCAAGGTAGGGTGTGGTGAAGTGGCGTGGCTGTTATGCCTGAAGACCCAAAGGCACACCCCAATGCCTGTCAGTCTCTGCAGGGTGGTGGTGGGGTTGGCTTCAGTTTGATATTTCACTGCCATTCCTATTATGCAGCTCTCTTAACTCCTACACTACCAATGCCAATGTCAGTAAGCAACATTCGACATTGACAAATGCTTGTTGTTCTTTCTACTTCTATTTTTCAGGAGGCTGTACTACACTAAAATGGGACTGAGTGGAGTGAGAGTGGAAAGTGCTCTTTGCCGGTCCAATTGAAAAAATATAGAGCTAAGTACAGAGCCAAGTACTTCTTTGTCTCTACACGATGTTTAATCATGCTGGTCTGGCTTGTCTGATAATATGCATATGGTCATGAGTCTTACCTTTCTTGTTAGTTTCTTGTAAATGTTGTCTGATTGTCTCATCTGCTAGTGTGATTCACAGTTGAAGCTGAACTATTTCTGTGTGTCTGATCCTGCCAGTTTTAAGCCACAGAACATTTTCTCCTGATGTATTTCTTTTTACCGCTGATGTCAAAAGCTTATCTTTGGGCAGCAGAGGTAAGAAAACCAAAAGCACAAACATTTACAAAAGACACCTTCAAGCATCAAATTGTCCCCCCGTTTTTAGTCAGTACATTTCCAGTGATACAGGCAAAAAGTGTCATAATGCAGTAAGTAAAGCACTTGGAAGACAATAGGAAACAATCACAAAGTTTGGGGTGTTTATAGGGCCAGCAACCAGTGGGGTAACCAGCCTTTTAAAAAGTGTATGCACAAGTCAATGACTCCACCCAATTGGCCGGGGGTCTGGGGGCCATCTAGGCCCCCATAAAATTTTGGCATTTTTGATGCTTTATGGTGCATTTTGGGGACAATTGTGGGAGTATGCAGTACCCTTCTATCATAAACTTTTTACATACCAGTCCCATTGTTCTGGCCCTTGGTGGCTGCATAGTTTCATTTTGGCACCCACTGTTGATGCCATCCTTGCAGTGCAGGCATACAGTTAGGTAATAAGCACTTATGAAAATGATGAGTGCTTAATAACTGAGCTCTGAAGGCTGTTTAAACTGTTTAAGAATTATAATATATAATAGTAGTGGAAAAAGCCTGGAGTATGGAGGCTGCCTAGGCCCCCAGAAAATTTTATTATTTTTGTTGCATTCTGGTGCATTTTGGGGCCAATTGTGGGAGTTTTACAGTGCCCTGCTACCACAGCCTGACATACCACTACAGTTCCACTTTTCTAGCCACTGGTGACTGCACTTGTAGACTAGAATGGTAGGAACACTGGCTGGTTGGCTGACTAGCACTCCCCTGGTTCTACCAGGTGACTGAAGACACTGTTGTTGGCCTGAGAACAACTCCGATGCCAATACTTATCTAGGAAAAATAGGAGGGTGACTTGACAAGACAGAGATACTGAATAAATACTTCTGTTCAGTATTCACTAAGGAGGGGGAGAGTCAAGAACTATAGATGGGTAGCTGAACTGGGACCAGTCCTGTTCAATGTCTTCATTAGTGACATTGCAGAAGGGCAGATGACATCAGGATCTGCAACAGGGTGGATACTCCAGACAGAGTGAAGAGGATGAGGAGGAACCTGGAAAAGCTTGAAAGATGGTCTGAGGTACGGCAACTGACAGCTGGAGAAAATGAGAATGAATCTGGTTATCTGAGTGGTGATGCTTGAAAAATTTTTTAGAGGTGGTAACTGGGGATCAATGCAAATGCAAAGCAGTCAGTAAAAAGTAATGCACCTGGGGAGAGCAACAGAATGTCATTTTGGGGGAGGGCAGTCAGCAAAGAGGAAAGAGACCTACCACACACAGACACACACACACACACACTGGTAACCAGCCAAACGAAAAGCCTTGCCTGGTGTCTCATTCTCCATTCCTCTGAGAAGCACTTATCCAGAAGACAATGTGGAATTGCAGCCTGTGGTGGACTTACTGGACTGACTGGTGGCATGAGGTGACACTCATACCCATGAGAGGCCCTCCATCCAGACCATCTTAAAATTCTCACAACCCATCAAGGTAAAAGTATGAATATATACAACTGAAAACATTTTAAAACCAGGGTCAGCATTTAGCGGAATTCAGAGTCATTATATTTTTTTTCCAGTCAGTGTATGTTAAATGTGCCAACATAATTCAGTATTTACCACATATTTTATGCATAGTCACAAGCTTGTTAGAGCACAGCATAAGGCGATTTATCAGTAAATCAATACTACTATTATCATTCACCAAAGCAACAGAAAACTGAGAAAGAGCATTACATTTCAGCAAAGTAAAAGGGCAGTATGTGACATGCTCCAACCAATACAAGTGCAAGTAGGAGGCACTGTACCAACTGATCCCAAGACACCTACAGTAGTGTCAAATTGTCTAACAGTCTGAGTCACTCTATGCATATACTGCTTAAAATGTATCATCAGAGCAGGCAAGATTCTGCCACTCATTGCACCATCTGAGGCCCCACTAGTTAAATTCAAATCTGTGGAGATTTTAATACCAACATCAGCAATGCCTCCAGGTCTAGAACACACACTTGTGTCTGAATATTGAACATTACTCATTACATTGCTAGAGCTGCAGCCATATACTGTATGTCTATTTATATTCATTCACTAAAAATAACATCAGATTCAAACAATAGCTAATGTTTGGCCTGCCCTAACTCTCCGCAAGGCAGTCTGGATAGTCTTCAATACTATCTGCTATCCAGACTAGGGTTCATCTTGTCTCCCTCAGCAAGATGAACCCTAGTCTGGATAGCAAATATTAAGGATGTTAAATACAGACACTGCAGTAAAATATTATGGGTCAGAGTGGATCACTGGAGGGGATGGTGAGAGGGGAAATTGTTTAACCAGGAAAAGCACACTAAACCAAGCTTGTTTCCAGGTGCGACCTGGGAACACAAGCAAGTTAAGTGGCTTGCTCAGGATCACACAGTATGCAAGTGGCTGGGGGTTGATGAGATTCAAACCCAGGACTTTTGATTTGCAGCTCAGTGAGCTGCAAACCTGAAGACCTGGGTTTCAATCCCATCAGCCCCTACTTCCACTCAGTAGTCCATTAGTCACTTGAATGCCTATTTTACTTTTTTTGCCTTTTTTTTTAATAAAACTTTACAATTAGTACCCTCATGTCCTCCTACCATGACACAGAAAAGCTCTGCAGCAAACTGATGATTATATTAGTGGCCCATCTCATATTTACTGGCACTAAACTTTATTCCCAAATCCCTGCTAATTTGCTACAAGTGTTCCATGCAGCTTTGGGAAATTAAAGACGAGGTTCTTCCTGTCACTGTGCCAGTGCCACAACTGAATTTGCCAATTGCAATGCCACAACTTCAGTTCAAGCCAAAATAATTTCCCAGTTCCCATCCTGATCCACCATAACAATCCACTTGCATTTTTCCTTACTACACCCTCCCATGTTTTTATTTATTTATTGAAAAGTTTCACCAGGAAGGGCACCTAAACAGTAAGCTGCTCATCTACCAGTGCATCCTGGAGGAGGGGTGCAGGGAAAGCAACAATGATGAAGATACCATAATATCCAGCATGTAGACAGACAGTGACAGCCAAGACTATTAAGTATTAGCGTAGCTATTAGCTACCAGGCTGTGCCAATTCCAAAAGCAAAAAATCATCAGAAGAGATGAGGCAGGGATGGGGCACACTGAAAATGAGGGGCAGTCATCAAGGGAGACAAGAGATTAGACATCACAGTCACAGATTGACATAATCAGGGAGACAGAATAGAAGGTGGCTCGGCTGGGGAGGGGGGAGCTCAGCTGAAGACGGAGCTGGAGGAGGAGATACAAACCAATGGGCAGGAGGGAAGGGGGGACCCAGGGCAAAGAGGTAGGCACCACCTAACTTTTACCGACTTAGCCAGTGGCCCCATGGGCACGACTACTGTCTGGCAGGCAGGTACTCACTCCGTTTTGACCCACAAACCAGCCCACACATGCCTCCATTCAATTTCTGACAGCTCACTCATTTGCTTTTTCCCAGAGGTCACTGCTTTTTTAATTAATTTTTCAGCTCATACCTCCTAACCTTTTGACACTAACATTTGGAACAGTCCATTATACCGGCCTTCACGTGTAACACCATAAAACACGAAGATAAAAGCTCATAATACTGAAGTAAGAAACTATTTCTTATAGTTTAATTTAGCTTCTTAGAATATTATGATTTCTGCCCTAAAGTTTGCAAAGCCTTTTCTATATAGGCTGAATTATGTCAATGCAAGACTGACAAAGCAACTGATTTTCATCTTTATACAGTAGGTAGCACCTGAAGTGTTATCTAGTGCTCAGAAACTAAAGACTGAGCCCCAGAACTTTTGTCACCCACAGACCTTACTAGAAATGGGCACTTAATAGCCCAAATCACTCGTGCGTGTAATTTATTACCTGTGCCATATGGATGTAGGAACTAATCAAAAGTACCAGCAACATTTTACAATGAAAAACAATTCAGAGAAACTCGAATTCTGAAACACAGCTGCATGTCTAACACTAGCATTCCAAAGATCTGTAAGTGACCAGGAGAGAGAATTGTGCTTTATGTCTTTAAACCAGTGCCACCCCTGCTCCCTCCTCAAGTTCTTACCTATACTCCCAAACTGCTCTACAATCCAGCAGAGGGCAAAGGAAACAATATCACTGGTGCAGCAGCTTCTGCGCCTTCACTGTTCGTCCTTCCTACCTAACCTTCTTCCTGGACCTTGGCTTCTGTAAGTTCTGTTTCAGCTTACATTGCTGCCCACTGTGCTTTCTTTGCCTTCTTGGTGTTTTACTTCAACTTCATTCACTACCGGCACGCACACGAACATGCTGTCACCACAGTTGCCACAACGCCACTTGTGTCTCACCAGACTAGTGCAGGGTGCCGGGTGGGCCTGGGCCAACAACTTCTGGAGTCTGACTCTGAAACTGAGGGAGTAGTCTCTCCCATGTCCCATGGTGGCCACCTGAAAGTGAGCAGAAAAAGACTCCCTTTCTCGCGGTGGCACTAAGGAGTTCACTCTTAGTTTAATGCCGATCCCTCTCAAAGTGCAGGTGGGAAAAAACTACCGCATAGTGGTTGGCGGAGCAAAAACACACATGGACAAAACTGTCCAATTGCTCCACCAGATGCCAAAACTGCAGCTCCTGGCTGCTGCCTCTGAGTGCTGCTGGTATTCCCCTTCCCCCAGCAGTGAGGACTGGAGGTCAGGACCAGGGTTCTAGACCATTAGCCAACATGGAAAAAAATAAATAAAAAAAAGGTGGATTTTCATGGATTTTTTCTGTACAGATGGGCATACAATAAGTATGCATGGTTACGCCACTGCCAGCAACAACAGAATCAGCTGTTGCAGGGTCTTTTTCTGTGGCTGATACAGACACTGCTGACATTATAACTACAGCTGCTACAGTCATAGCTGGGGGGGGGTCTGAGAAGTTCTAATTTACAAATGCTGGCCAATGACAGACTTGAAAATATTTATGAGCACAGTAAATAATTAAGCAAGGCTGTTGGTGTGGCAAATCCTAAAGCCTCCTCTGTAATTATGGCATCTCTACCGGAACTGCTTACAGTGGAAAGGGGAAAGTCTATTTAATTTATACAATCTCCTATTTTTCCCTGGTTCTTAAAAAGAAGCACCATGAGGTGATTTATGTCTTCAATCTTCTGAGACTTTGGACTCACAAGTGGGTTCCTATAGCCCTTGCATTTCCAACATTTCCATGGAGTCAGCTGTCCATGTCTTATTATAGGGGTTATCAACTGAAACAACAAGCAAAGCTGCTTATCAAAGCTCTAAAAGGGTTGACTTCCGTAAGCAAATAAATCCAGAAGAAATCAAACAACATAATATTACAGGGAAGCTTGTTATTAACAAGTAAGTCAGCCCAAGCAAAATGGCTGGTGGGAAGCATAAAAATAAGTCATGTTCAAAATCTGCTATTCAAGACCCAAAAGAAGGAGAAGGGAATACTGCAGTTATAAATGATGCATCCTCACCTCCCAGAGTTTCAGATATGGATTTGATGGCTGAGATGAAGGTTGAGTTTGCCCAAAAGAATATCTCTTTGAGCTCATTCACAAAGGAGTTCAATGCATTAACTAGCAAAGAGAAAGCTCTGTATATGAAGGCATAGAGAATAGAGTTAGCCATCAAGAAGATAAATTAAACCAGCTACTCATTCAGTTGGAAAAAACTAAAAAAAGAACTGGAATAACTCAGAAACAAATTGAAAGACTTAAGATGTGTAACAGGAGGGGAAACTTAAAAACTGGAGGAATCCCAGAAGGAACAGAGGGGACTTGCCCCCTAAGATTTTTCGAGGATCTAATATCAGAACTGATGAATTCAACTGTGGAGTCAAAAAATATTGGGCTAGACAGAGCAAATTCAGCAGCTTTAAATCCAGATTATAAGTGGACATTGCCATGGTTTGTATATACTAACCTCCATCATTTTTATGATAAAGAACATATCCTTAATAAGGCAAGGCCAGAGAGATGTCTTCATGTTAGAGTTCTCCTCAGTATTAGACCTTTTGAAAGAACATCAGATCAGATTGTCACTTCCACCTCCAGCTAAACTATGGTTGTTCTCCAAGAGTTCTAATTACATCTTCTTTTCACCTCATAAAGTTGAACAAGCTATTAAACGTATTGTGTGGAACCCAGACAAGGGTGCAGCATTGCCAGAAAAATCAAATGAAAAATGAAGGGCAGATCAGCCCCCCCCCCCCAGACGAGAACAGGATAGATATACAACAGAATCCATTTTCTTCAAAAAGTTCCAGTGATATGCAACATAATCAGGAAGAGCAGGCAAATACTTAGGCCATCTCAACTGAGCATAAAGATAAGCCTGTATCTAAGGCTAAGGTCACTTCCCATCCAACAACTTCCAGTACAGAAGATCAAGTCATAAGCAGCAAAACGATCATTATGGCTCAACCACAGAAGAGGAATGCAAAGCAGAAATACTTCATCAAGATGTATAAGAAACTTTACTCAAGATGCTCAAGAGACGGATGAGGAAACACTAAATAGTTCAGTAACAGGGTAGAACGATGTGGTTCTATGTAGTATAACTAGGGTTTATAAATCCAAGATTTAAGATTTATTAAATTTTTGGACTAAAGGGAAAAATATATGCAGTCTCAAGCTTTTTTTTTTTCATGTTGAGAATTTGATCAAGGGTTACAAAGAAATGTATACGGTACTGTATAAGCTGTTTTTCGCTTTATCTATGCAGTCTTCTCAACTCAAGTCATCCAGGATCACCCTCACTAACATTTCATGGGTGCCATCTTCTTGTAGGTGCTCAGTTGTCTGTGCAAATGTTGGGGTGGGTTGCTCTGTCTGCACGGGCAGCAATAGTTCTGACCAACAGTATAGCTGCAAGAAGGGTTGAGGGTAGAGAAGGGGTTAAATTTAGGTGGTGGAATAAAAAGGACACTATTAAATGGCTGTGTAAGTGTCTAGTTTTCACTTTTTATTTATTTATTTACTTGCTTGGTGCTGTTCAAAAGGGTTCTGTATTATTTCTCAACTGCCTTGTTATATTACCAAACAGCTATTAGAGGGAAAGGTGTGACTGGGACTTATCTGGCTTTCATTCTAAGTTTTCACATTACTGAACTCTGTACTTCTCTAATATGAAGACATAAAAAATGTGGACTCTGTAGTGTCTAACTTGAAATGCTAAGGGTGTCCATAGCAGAAAATAAAGACAATCATTAAAGAAGTTCAAAACATGCATTCAAATTGTGTAATTTTATAAGAAACACATTTTTCAGATGTAGACCTAAAATATGTCCTAAATTATTTAAAGGGGTTGACGTATATTCTACCTTCTCAACATCAGCTACAGGAGTAGCTTTTAATATTACCAAACTTCCAAATAATTTGAACATCAGGCTCACTCATAAAGAAAGGTATTTAAAGAGGATATTTTTTTTTAAGATATTCACTTCCAGTCAGTTAAATTCCAGCATTTCAGGGATAACCCCTTCCTCAAGGAGACTTGTATAACTCCATACCACTTAAATGCATGTATATATATAGGTGTATATTTTTATCATCTCATAACAAAAACATAATCAAAACATGAAACATACAAACATAGAATCTGATGGCAGATAAAGATCACTTGGCCCACCTAGTCTGTCCATTTCCCCTACCTAATGTAATACCACAGACCCTACTTTATCTAATATTACAGCGCTTACTTGATAGATAATAAAAACTATATGTAAAAAACAGATATGCAGCCATACATCTTCTAGTGTCAGAAAGTTGGTTTACTTTACATCCTCGCTACCTACGAAATTAATTGGTTTTCCTTAGCAATCTAATAAATTCTTTATCATAACTAATGCACATTACAGTATTGTTAAGTTACAAATGATTAAAATGCATTGTTCACCTATATTTTTATGGATTTGTTATTCTTTCATTTTTTACATCCTGTTGCTATATAAAGGGTTTTTTTAGATAATAGTTAAATATTTTGTAATTAGTTTATTTGTGTTTATTTTCTATGATTCACTATGTATCCATCTTAACCTGGTCCACCTTAAAATTCTTTATAACCCTTTCAAAAATGCCTTTATGTACATGCGTTTTGTCAAAAAAACTTTACTTGTGTCTAGTCATTGCATTCAAAAAAAGGAAAATATTTTTCATCATGCCTCAAAACTATATAGTGAACTGTGCACATTTAATTTCATATACAAACTTACATACTAGTTTTTCATTTCACTTTGTTATGTTTATGAACGTTGTTTTATGGTAGCCTGTTGTACATAGATACATAGATACATAGACAGTGTCGGCAGATAAGGGCCTATGGCCCACCTAGTCTGCCCATTTGAGCTTGTAAGTTCAGTTTGTTTTCCTAGAAGTCTATTTCCCCTTACCCCTGACCTCTAGAATTCCTTTATGTCTATCCCATGCATTCTTAAATCCCGTGATTGTTTCAGCCCCCACCACTTCCTCTGGCAGAGTGTTCCACTTGTCCACCACCCATTCTGTGAAGAAATTCTTTCTCATGTTTCCTCTGAATCGTCCTCCTCCAACTTCATCCCATGCCCTCTAGTCCTGAAACATCTTTTTGCTTAAAAATAGTGTTTTCCTGCACCCTGTTCCTCCTGTAAGATACTTGTATGTCTCTATCATATCCTCTCTCCCTCCTCTCCTCCAGGAGTACATGTTCAGTTCCTTCAACCTGTCTTCATAGGACTTGTGATGCAACCCATGCACCATCTTTGTTGCCCTCCCTCTGAACCTTCTCTACCCTGTCTGTGTCCTTACGTGGGTATGGTCTCCCAGAACTGTACACTGTATACTCAGGTGGGGCCTCACTAGTGTCTTGTATAGCAGATTATGACCTCCCTTTTCCTGCTGGTGATGCCCCTGCCTATACATCCCAGCATCCTATTTGCTTTACCTGATGCCTTGTCACACTGTTTCCCTACCTTGAGGTCATCAGAGATGACAACCCCAAGATCCCTTTCCTGCTTGGTGCACTCTATATCCTCACCCCCCAACTGATATATTGTGCTAGGGTTTTTGTGCCCCATATGCATTATCTTGCACTTCTTTGCATTGAATTTCAACTGCCAAACCCTTGACCATTCTTCAAGTTTCTGCAGGTCCCTTCTCATTCTGTCTACACCCTCTGGTGTGTCTACTCTGTTACAGAGCTTTGTGTCATCAGCGAACAGTGAAATTCTGCCTTCTATATCCTGTGCAATGTCACTGATGAAGATGTTGAATAGGACGGTCCCAGCACTGATCCCTGTGGTACCCCACTGGTCACTCTTCCCCCTGTGGGTGACAGCCATTTACCACCACCCTCTGTGTCCTGCCACAGCCAGTTACCTACCCACCACACTACTGTCCTGCCCACACCCATATTCCCAGTTTGTGTAATAGTCTTCTATGTGGCACAGTGTCAAAGGCCTTGCTGAAGTCCAGTAGCCATGTCCACTGCCCTCCCTGATCCACCTCCCTAGTCACCCAGTCAAAAATTCAATGAGGTTGGTCTGACATGACCTCCCCCTGGTGAAACCATGCTGCCTTGGGTCCTGTAGTCCATTGACAACCAGATGTTCCACCAATCTCTCCTTCAGTAGTGCTTCCATGATCTTTCCCACTACCGAGGTGAGGCTGACTGGTCTGTAGTTCCCTGCTTCCTCTTTGTTCCCACTTTTGTATAAGGGGACTACATCTGCTGTCCTCCAGTCTTTGGGTACCTCCCCTGTTTCCAGTGATTGGCTGAACAGGATAGCCAGAGGTTCAGCCACCACCTCTTAGTTCTTTAAGGACCCTGGGGTGCACCCCATCTGGCCCCATTGCTTTATCAGCTCTTATTACTTCCAGTTCCTTCAGGACCCTTTCTCGTGTAAAGGGACTTGTGTCCATTCTGCACCATTCTCACCCTGTCTCCTTCAGACCCATTACCCCCTCTTCCTTAGTAAAGACTGAGCAGAAATACCTGTTCAATATGTCAGCTTTACTGTTGTCATCCTCCACGGCTCCCATCCTCCCCTTCAGTCTCACTATCCCTCCCTTTGTCCTTCTTTTTCCTTATGTACCTGTAAAAGGTTTTGTCTCCTTTAACCACTGATTTTGCAATGTGTTCTTCTGTCTGAGCTTTGGCTTCCTTACTGACTTCCCTGCCTCCTTTGTTTCTCCTGGTACTTCTCCTATCCCCTTCTGCCTGTGTCTTTTGTATTGCCTGAATGCAATCTTTCTGGCTTTCACTTTCTTTGCTACCTCTTTGGAAAACCATAATGGTCTCCTCTTTCTTTTCCTCTTGCTAACCTGCTTAATGCATAATTCTGTTGTTCTTATAATCCCCATTTTAAATACTGCCCACTGTTCCTCAATCCCTGATTCCTGTCCCATTCCCTTAATGCCTCTTTCAAGCATCTCCCCATTTTCCCAAAGTCTGCCCCCTAAAATCCAGGATCGTGTTTTGTGTGGTTTGGTTCTGCTCTTTCTGTGATTTCAAACCACAATGACTGGTGGTCACTGTTACCAGGTGCTCCCCACTGTTACCCCCATCACACTGTCCCTGTTTGTGAGCACAAGGTCCAGTATTGCCTTCTGCTGAGTTGGTTCCATGACCAGTTGCTTGAGGAAGGCACCCTGAAGGAGTCCAGGATAAATCTGCTCCTAGTTGATGCTGCTGCTGGGATGCTCCAGTCCACGTCTGGTATATTGAAGTCTCCAACAGTACTACCTCACCCTTGTCTGCCATCCTTTGGATGGCTAGCATCAACTCTATCTGTTTCTTCCTCCTGGGCTGGTGGTCTATAGACCACACCTGTGCGGATGGCTGGCCCATTTTCCTTTCCAGCAACCCACAGTATCTCTCCCCATTTTGTTCCTCCTGGATCTGTGTGGCCCTTATGTCATTTTCACATACAGTGCCACTCCTCCTCCTTCCTGCCTGCTCTGTCTCTTCTGAATATGTTGTAGCCAGGTATGGCCATCTCCCAGTCATGGTTATCATTACACCAGGTTTCAGTGATGGCCTAGCGTCCAGGTCTGACTGTACCATGACAGCCTCCAGATCTTCCATCTTGTTGCTAAGGCTCCTGGCATTTGCACACATGGCTTTCCATGATTTGACCTCCCTAGACTGCTTCACTGTTCTACTCCAGCCCCTTCCTTGGTTGTCATTTATCCCTGGTTCTCCTTGCTGTCTGCCCTTCTGCTGAATTTTGCCCCTTTTCTGCTTATCCACCTTTTGGACACTAATCTCCATCTTTTGCACATTGTGAGATACCAAATGCATTTTAATGTACATGCCCAAGCAACATTTTTGTCTGGTACTTCTTACAATATTTAAATCCAAAAGCTCACCTTTATAAGGTGTCCCAGCATGCCCCCTGCACATCCTGCCTGCAGAGTAGTGTATATACAGTATACCTGCTATATATACCCTGTGCTCATACTCAGAGCTGACTGTGGGTACCATATTATACTATTTCAATCCCTCCTTTGCCCCATACTGTCCTTAATAAACCAGATCATTCTGTATATGTATTAACTTGGAACATATTCCATTACACACAGTCCTACATTAAGTCCTTCTTCAAATATAAATGATAAAAAATGAAATTAAAAAAGGTGGGGTGGAATTTCCAGCTGCTAAGCTCTATATCATCTAATGTGTGTTGCATCTTAGATATATGCCAGTACTGTTACATAAAACTAACATGTGCTAATGTAAGATAATTGGGGGAACTGGAGGGATGTTTTCTAGATTATAATACTATGAACGGAGAAGAAAATCTAAATTATACCATGGACATACTGTAGGTGAACAGCCAATGAAATCATCAGACTGGTAGTTTACCACCGGTGTAAATCCTCTGATAATCTATGGCCGTTGATGAGTAAATAATCCTACTACTAATCCAACTCATCTGCAGCATAGGAATAAATACAATAAAAATAAAAAACAAAGCAACTTCTTTAAAAGTTGCATTTTATCATAGTAAAAAAAAATGAACCTTGGTATAGTCTCAATAAGCCACTCAGAGGATGTGGGTTGGTAGGGGATTTATCACGGCTGGTGAGGATTTACCCACTCCAGCTGTGGTAAATCCCCCGATAACCCACACCCCTCATGGCTTATTCCTTAATGCTATGACAGGAATAAATGCCTATAGAATTTTAAAAGATGAACAACAAATCAATCTACTCATTCAACCCATAGTTGGGGTCCATAGCTTTGAATCTGTCAATATAAAATGCTTCCCTTGTCAACACTTTCCTGTCATTATTCCCTCCCTTCCTGTCTTTTGACACTTTTTCTATTCCAAAAAATCCGAGTTGGGGCAGTGTGTGATTCACTTCCTTAAAGTGATGTGCAACTGGTGATGTCTCATTCTACCTTCTCATATATCCTTTATATTCTCTAATGCATATTTTTAACTGTCTCCTGGTCTTTCCAATTATATATATATATATATATTTATGCAACGGGTGTCAGGATAAATTCTGCTGCATAAAGGCATTTATTTAAGACACTGTACAGATAAATGACCATGACGTAATCACTATGAGAATAATTTGAAGTTATTCCCATAGTGATTATGTCACAACCAATTTATCTGTACAGTGACTATGCCACTAGTCGCCCCCTCGCTTCCCCATCCATACTTTCTCCCTCTCTCGCACTCTCCCTTCCCTTCATAATGCAAAGCTGCCATCTCTTTCAAGGACCCCTACCAGCTGCAAACCAGGAAAAAAGCAGCAACAGCAGCAGCAGCAATACCTTCCCCACTTTTCTGCTTTTTCCAATAGCCCTTCTGTCTGAGTTTTCATTCTCAAATTTACCTTCTGCACTAAGTACCAGAGTCTACAAAGCAGCTCCTCTCGATTGAACTCCAGCACAACACGTCAGTACTCCAACAGTTCCTCAAAACCCTACCACATCTTTCAAAAATCCCAAACTGTTTTTCTTCTGTTTAATAAACAAAACCAAAAGAAGAAGCGGCACATACAAAAACACCCGCACAGGTTCCAAATGACCTCTCGCTTAGTGGATCCGCCATTTTGTGTTAACATTTTTCGAAACCTCTACTGTTCACCAATCAGCACAGACATTGTGACATCATTAAGATGTCCAAACACCAATAACGGCCACAGCAACCAGGCGGGGGGGGGGGTGCACTCTGAAACCATAAGTTTTAAAAAAACTCAAGTTTCACTACATTTTTAGCAAACTACAAGCATAAAAAAAAACATAAAAACATCTGTTGCATAAATCTAATATGCTGGGGGCACCTGTTGGATAATGACGTTATTTATATAGTAGCCTGTGACCACTCGTAAAAGTCACTCATGGCTTTGTCACTCATGAGGTTACTCGAGGTCACAGGCTACTGTACAAATAATGTCATTATCCAATAGGTGCTCCCTATCCATATATATATATATATATATATATATATATATATATAAAATCACACATGCCCACACAATACAAAGCATCATGGGCTGCATATGCAAATCACCACAGAAATGTAATGCTGGTCCAACTTTAAGCAGAAATGCATGGTGCCGAAAGGCCTCTCACACAGTTTGCAAAGGGTGCTAACAGAAGACATAGACACGTGTTTCGTCCTACCAGGACTCATCAGTATGCCTCGTCTGTTTGACACCCCAGTGGAATGGACCAGCTACCTTTCTGCTTAAAGTTGGACCAGCATAACATTCTGTGGTGATTTGCATATGCAGCCCATGATGCTTTGCATTATGTGGGCATGTGTGATTTTGTATTTTCTTGAAACTTGGATTCCCAGCCAAATGCCCTTTGGGGTAACCCTTGCCTCAGTGTTTGCGCATAGAGGTTCTTTGTCTTTTATGTATATATATATATATATATATATATATATATATATATATATATTCTTTGTAAAAAACTTGGTTAATGCATCAGTTAGAGTGAATACCACAGTGACAAAAACAGGGTTGGAAACCTAATGCTGCACCCCCAGGGTTCCCACCACTACCACCCCACCCCATCTGCCACCCTCCACACAACAACAGGCATCGGGGTGTGCTGTTGGGTCATCAGGCCCAACTCTCACCCCATTCCATGTGTAAACAAGCTTACATGCTACAGTATAGGACAATGGAGTGAGAGTTAGGCCTGATGACCCAATGGCACACCCCGATGTCTGTTCATGTGTGGAGGGTGGAGGGATGGGGTGAGGTGGTAGTGGTGGGAACCCTGGGGGTGGGGCATTAGGGTTGGAAACCCTAATTCCTCATTTCCCTGCTTTTGTCGCTGTGGTATTCATGCTAACTGATGCATTAATTAAGTTTTTTGAAAAGAATTTCCCTTCTTTTTCAGATATTATAAATGTATCCTCATTTTACTACAGGAGCCAGGGTCCAAACCATCCAGATAGTACAACAGTGTCCAAATGTAATGGTGGGAGCACAGGGTACTTCAGACCCTGTGCTCCCATCCCTCCATCCACATAGTGCAACACAGTAAACAGTATCCCTATGTCACGCTGGGAGCACGGGGTCTGAAGCATCGAGATAGTACATCCAGTATCTATATGTCAAGCTGAGAGTGCAGGGTCCAAACCCTCCATCGAGATAGCACAACACTATCCATATATTATGGCGAGAGTGCATGGTCCTTTGGACTCCCATCCCTCCGTCTTGATAGTACAATGTGGTATTCACCCTAACTGGCAATGATTCATTTTCAAAAATGGCCATTAATGTTACCTTTTCATTGACAGTCCATATCTTAAAAACCACACAACTCATCCATACAAAATTGGGCACATCAAGAGACTTATACCTAGAGATTTTGCATTCCAAACATTGTGCAAATCCATTAAACAGTTCAAGAGTTATTAACGTTCAAATATTAAACAACTTGGTTTAATTTTCATAATCGACTTTCGAAAATGGCCATTAATTTTATGTTTTTTTCACAGTCCATATCTCACAAACTGCAAAGCCATCCACATAATATTTGGTACATCAAGAATACAACCCTTAGAGATGATGCATACAAGATTTTGTGTAACTCCATTGAACAGTTCTAGAGTTATCAATGTCCAAAATTTAAACAAATTTTTGCAAGCCAGAAAATGGCAATTAATGTTGTTTGTTTGACAGTCCATATCTCAAGAGCCACAAGCAACCTACTCCTGGAGAATATGCATAGCAAATTTCATGAAAATCCATTGAATGGTTCCAGCGTTATTAACATTCCAAAGTTAAACAGCTTGGTTTCATTTTCACAAGCAAGGATTCATTTTCAAAAATAGCTATTAATATTACATTTGTCTAACAGTCCATATCTCAAAAACCACAAAACCCAGCCACACAAAATTTGGCATGTCAAGAAAATGGTTCCAGAGTTATTAACGTACAAAGACTAAACAACTTGGTTTCATTTTCGCAAGCAGACATATTCGTAAATGGTCCATTTTTCTGCTAAACACAACTTTTCCCATAGGAAATAATGGGAAATTTAAAACTTTAATAACTTTTGAAGTGATTAATATTTTTTCACCAAACCTTCAAAAGGCACATTTGTGACCCAAGGGCTTTCTATCCTGAAAATATCAGCCCACAACATAAAGTTGTTTCTGAGATCCAGGACAACAAAGAAATGTCAAAAAAATCCAGATTTTTCTGTTTTTTCAACACTTTATAGCTCAGACACCTCTTGATGGAGTCCCACCAAATTTGGCAGGTCAAGATACCTACCCCTAGAGATTATGCATGCCAAATGTTATACAAATCTATTCAACAGTTCCAAAGCTATTAAACCTCAAAGTTTTAACTTTAACATTGAAATTCAATTTCACCCTAACTATACTGGCTCAAACACGCCAGTATAATATCTCTCTCTCTATATATATATATATATATATAAATATGGGATACATGATGGGCATGAGTGGAATATGGAAAATATTTTTACTCCTGCAGAGTGAAATATACAGTGCTCATGAGGCAGGAGTAAAATATTTTTCATATTCCATTCATCATGTCCTATTATACAATGGAGCCTCACTGTTGCAAAATGTACCATTTGCACGGCTTTTTGTAACTTTCGCGATTACGCGGCTTTGCACGACCTTGTGCTGGGTTTAGCACGGGTTTCAGGAGTGTGATAAATGTCAGTTCTTACAGTTATCAAACACCTGTGAAAATAACATGATTTATCACACTCATTTATCACTCACCCCATTGTATAAAAAAATATATATATATATATAGTCACATGGACATTTAATGATGTATATGACTCCCATTGTTTGGCATGTAATAAAATCCTTAATTTCTATATCCACCCCTCTGCTGACATTATTAATCTTTCTAATTCTCTACATGTTCTGGCAGTGAGTGTAATTGCCACATGGGTAGTTTTCCTTTAAGTCATAACATGTCATGACATTTCCTTTCTGCACTCTTCTAGGTGGTTTATGGTCTGTATGTATGGCTGTCACCAATTGAACTGTTTTTTTCTGGGGACTACTAGAGGTCCCTTTGGAAAAGACTTTTCTCCCACAGGTGTGGAAGTCAAAACATTTCAGTGATTTTTCAGGATTTTCTTGATAGAATAAAATGGTCATTGTATTTGGCATTAAATTATATCGGATCTGGCTGGCTATCTTTCTGTTTATCCCATTTTAAACAGTTCCTCCCCATCCAAATTTTCTGCTCTCACTTCAGTCCTGTATCCCTCTTCTGGACCCTGTCTGCCATATGTTTGCTTGCATTCATTTAACCCTCATTTGCTGAACAGTTCCTTTTTGCCCATAGTTATTGGCTGCTAGGTATCGAGTCTATAGGAGACCTGGGGTGACAGCACTAAGCCTGGAGAATCACATTTCTGACTGGGTTTTATGGTAGTTTAGTATATGATTTACCATTTTGTTTATAGATCACCAAATCTAGGAAAGGTATTTCAATTTCACTTTGATTTTTCATGAAGACCAAATAGTCTGTCCTGGTATTGAGATATTGATAATAATGCCCTATTTCTGTATTTGTGCCAACCCCAATTACCAGGATATCATCAATAAATCATTTCCATAGTACAGCTTTGGAACTAAAGGGTTTTTATTGTGTATATATATCTTGTTTTGAATCTGTCCATGAACACATTTGCATAGAAGGGTGCCATGCTTGAGCCCATGGCTGTTTCTCCTATTTGTATATACTATTTTTTTCATATCTAAAAAAGTTTGAGATAATATTAGTTCTGATAAATGCAATAGAAACTCATTTGGTGGTTGATTGTCTGTTCTTTCCCATTCCAGTGTCTCCCTTAATGCATTACAACCCATGTCATGTAGAATGGACATATACTGTAAGTTCTTCAAATCCCAGGTGATTAGGTAATATCCACTCAATCCTACTATATCTGTTTAATTCTTCTAACTTTCCTATAATGTGAGAACTGTCTCTTAAGTAAGTTTTGTGTTTGCCACAAAACTTCTAATGTGGTAGTTCACATATATGGAAAGAGATTCCAGTACTGAATTGATGCCAGATACTATAGACCTACCCAGTGGCTTACCCAAACATTTACATATTTTGGGTAAGGTGTAAAACACCCTGCATTGATGGAGTGTTTCTCAGCAGGGCTCCCTTGTCCTTATCAGATAACCACTTCCTACTCCATGCCTTTTCCAGATTCTCTTTGATAAGGTCCCTAATATTTTCTGTGGGGTATCTCCAATTTCAAATAATTGTCATTGTTGTTAAGTAGTTTCATACACTGATGTCTATAATCTGGGTAGTCCATAATTACCTCTGCTCCCCCTTGTTTGCACTTCTAATGCTGTCTATTTCCTTGTGTTCATATGTGTTGCTTGTTTTAAAGGGATTTCCATGTCTTTGTTAACTAAAGACATATGTCTCAGTTATGTGAGGAGTATTTCCTTGTGGTGTATATGTGGATTTCAGTTTTAATTTCTGACTAAGTACCCTTCTCTTACCTGTTTCTCTAGATTACTCTTAATAGTTCTGGCTGATCCTGAAAAAGCAAACTTTACTCTTTAACATTCCAGATTTGACCTCTGTACTTGCAGAACTAAGGAATAACTAATTCCAGTTTCTTCTAGTGGTGCAGAACCAGGTCTGCATTTACTTGCAGTTTAGTAGATTTACAGTGGACACAATTTGGTAGTACTTGAATTTGGGCTGAGATGCAAAGGTGAAGGCTTGCAGCAGGACCCCTCACTGGACTGCAGGCTCTTGCAGCTTTAGCAGACTGGTGCTTTCTCTCAGCTTCTCGGCAGTTGCCCTTCTTCAAAGGCTGAAGTCACAATCAGGAAATCCAACACTGAGACCAGGGCCAGCACACCTCAGACCCCCATGTCTAGGCTATGCCCCTCAGAGGGAGATGCATATGGCAGTGCTAGCTGGTGCACTACCAGGCTGACTCCCAATGCTAGTTCTAAGCACAGCCTTTTTCCGTTTTTTTCTTGTGCACATCACAGCACATTTATTTAACTTGGCTCATTCCATCTGTACAGTTAGCATAACTGCTGTGCCTCTCTCAGAAGACACAGTCATTTTCCCAGTAGGTCTCTCTCTCTCTCTCTCTCTCTCTCCCCCCCTCCCCTCCCCTCCTCCTCCCTCTCTCTTTCTCTCTCCCCCCCCGAGGCAAATACTGGAGCAGGTGAGACTCCTGACCTGATAAGCACATTCAGAATTGCAGACAATTCACTTTACTTTCTCAAGCTTCTCAGAAGCAGAATAAATAGTTCCTTGGCCAGCTGGCATTTTGCAGCTCCAAACAGAATATTACATCTTAAAGTCCTCACAGGCAATTTCAGGCAAAGCTTTGACCTCAAGATACTTTCCTGTCCATTCCTATAGGCACATTAATCAGTCACATCAAGCATTTCACAAACACAGGACCCTTCTTTGGTCACTTGAATAAACAGATGTCCACCCTATTCTTGGCACAGGATAGATGCAGGCTGCAGACAGAAACTGAGCACCTAGTGGCAGTCTTGGATGCATGGCCCCAAGGTCTCCAGATATCTTGTACTTTTAAGTAGAAGTTTACTCACTCTGGATTAGATGCAGCTTTCTCTCAGTTGAAATCACAGAATTCATCAGCCCTCTCAATGCTGAGGCAGAAACATTCATGCAGCTATCTCACCACTACGGGAAGGGCTTCTTGCAGCTCTGTCACAGATGAAGTTAGTTCAGGTTTCTTTCCCACATTTTCCCAAAAATGTGGAAAGGCAAATGCTAGCCCTGGGGGACAAATATCTGGCAACCCCAGGCCAGCGACTCCAATTCCTTGCAGCTACATTTTCCCTAACAAAGGTCAGAGCCCCCCTCCCCTGTGGAGGGGCTCTGGCCAAACCACAAGCCCATTATCTTTGGTAGAGGGCCAGAGCTCCCCTCTCTGTGGAGGGGCTCATGCCAAACTGAACTCAGCACTAAATCTCTTGGGCTCTTTGGGAGTTTCTTGGCAGCTCCTGATTGGCTGATTCAAATGTCTCTCACAAAAATGCATATTCATTAGGCCTCCTCAATGCCTGATAGTTTCTTTGTTTAGGCACCTAAATTTTGGCCCTAATTTTCCCCCATAAAGCTTTGGCACTGTCCTAAAAGTCTCTTGTGTCAATCCTGACTTTCCGATTGGTTGACAATAGGTCAAAGGCTTCAAATATGGCTGCGATTAGCACAGTCCCCTTGCAGTCCAACAATGCCCCCACATTAGAGTTCTGGTGCAGCCAGGTTAAACATTTTATTTAAATCATTGCCCCACTGTTCTGTAGCCATACTTCTGCCCTGGTAAGTGCTGCAGAGTTTAAACATTTTCATGCAGTCCACAGCCTGTCACAAAATTACCAGTCCCCAGGTGCTAGACAGGCATGCCCATTAATATTCATTGGGTTCTTATTAATATGCCTGAGCCCTGAGCCCAACACATGGTGTGATTGGTGCATTTTATTTACAATTTAATAGGGCTTCTCACTGCTCTTATTTAGGTCTTCGGTCCTTGACCAGCTGTCTATGGGAACCGGAACCAGTCAGGAGCCATTTGTTTTACTGCAATTGCAGTAAGAAAACTCAGGATACTTCTGCATATGTGCAGGTCATCCGCCCACCTTCAAGTGTAGGGGCAAGAAAACGGCAGCCCTGTAATTGCTCTCCAAGCCCATCCAAGTGCAAAAACAAATGTGGAGCTGTCCGGAGGGCCATGGGGTGCATCCAGAAATCATGCCAGCAGCTGTGCACATTCAAGGGAGAATGGGGGACACCACGAGCAACAAGAGGCAATTGGGAGATTGGGGGCAATTCAAAGTAAGCCCCACAGAGGTTCACGGAGGGCAGATCATGTCAAACAAACTTGATAGAGTTCTTTAATTGGGTCACCAAGGCAATAGATCAGGGGTGATCTGTGGACATTACATACCTTGAAGCAAAGCATTTAACTCCATGCCGCTCAGAAGAGTTCTATGTGATAACGGCAAAAGCCTAAAGGCAATCGCTGTTATCGTGAAGTCAGAGTGCTGAAAATCAATTTCAGCACTCTGACTCTAATGCACCTAACAAAAACAGCACCAGGGACTTTGTTTTAATGTTTTATGTGGGGAATTACATATTGCCCATAGAGACTACCCCATACCCCCTACTTAAAATTCTCAACTCCAGGGGTTGTATGTCAGGGGTGAAAATAAATTTAAAAAGTTTGGGCCAGGTGCAACAGAAACACACCAGTGCCTGACCCAAACCCAGTACCCTGCTGACAACACCACCAACCCATCAACCATGCCATGGGGTCAGCTCAGCAACCCACCATGGCTACCCTCACAATCCTCCACCTTGCCGTGCATGCTCACTCCCCCGTGCACGTACGTATAACAACATCCCATTGCTATATTTGCCAACCCCCCCATCTGATCATTGTACCCTACCCCTAGCCCCAATGACATGCACCAGGGATTAGGCTGCCGTTATTGTAGGCACCCAATCGCCAACACCCATGCCACAGGCTACCCACAGAAGACTCCTGCACAAAATGAGGTGCCTAGGGTTAGGTCCAGTGTTAGTGAGGTGGGTGAAAAACTGGATTAGAGAAGAAGGCACAGGGTAGTCATAAATAGAGTACCTTCAAAGGAGGGAATGGTCACCAGTGGAGTGCCGCTGGGGTCAGTGCTGGGACTGCTCCTGTTTAACATCTTTATAGGGTACATAGCAGAAGAACTAGAGGGGAGGGTATGTCTATTCACAGATGATACGAAGCTCTGCAATAGAGTTAATACTCCGGGGGGGTTTGAAAGAATGAGCAACGATCTGCGTAAACTGGAGGAGTGGTCAAGGGAGGGGCAGCTGTCCTTCAATACAAAAAAGTGTAAGGTCATGCATTTAGGCAAAAAACAAACAAACAGGGGTTGAATACAGGATGGGGGGGCAAGTCCTTGAGAAAATTGAGCTAGAGAGGGACCTTGGTACTGTATATTTATTTCAAGGGAACTCAAGGTGGCAAAGCAATGTGAGAGGGCACTGGCAAAGGCCAGTAAAATGCTGGAATGTTTTAATAGGGGGTTCACTTGCAGGAAGAGGGATGTTATAATACCATCGTATAAGCAACTGGTGAAGCCTCACCCTGAGTATGGGGTCCAATTCTGGAGACCATACCTCAGGAAAGATGTGGATAGAGTGGTGAGGGTACAGAGGAGAGCAACAAAAATGGTGAGGGGTCTAAGTCAATTGCCATATGAAGAAAGGCTGAGGGACCTTAACATGTACTCCCTGGAGCAAAGACAGGAAAGAGGGGACATGACTGAGACTTTCAAGTACTTCAGGGGTATAAACAGAGTACCTGTGGATGACATTTTCCAGCTGAAGTGGAACTCGAAGATTAGAGGTCACTATACGCAGATAGAGGGGGGTAGGTTCAGGGGAAACATTAGAAAATTTTATTTCATGGAGAGGGTGGTAGACAGCTGGAACAGACTCCCAGAGGAGGAGGTGGTGGGGGCAAGGACAGTGAAGGATTTCAAGAAAGTGTGGGATAGACACAATGGTATTATCGACATATGAAGGGGGAATGAGAACCAGGAAAGCTAGAATCAGAGGTCTAGCTTTCAGATAGTGAAAATGGACAGACTGGGTGGGCCTGGCGGTCCTTTTCTGCCAACACATTCTATGTTTCCATATGCCCTAACTTGTGTGTAATGGTAATCATCTGCCAATTACAAGGCCTATTTTCAGCCACAGCATGGAATTCTATGAACTCCTTTCCCTGATAACAGAGAACAGGTAAGTAGAGGCTCACCTGTTCCCATTCTTTATATGTATGGTATAACCGGGCTGGTGGAAGCTTTGAATTGTATGCAAAAGGGGTAAGCAGATATCTGTATGGTTTAATAGTGGGGTGGTCAAGATCTCTGTTCAAATGCAGTAAAGCGGTACGTGTGAATTCACTGTCCTGATCCTGTGAGAGGGCCAGAGTATTGGGCAGCAGGACCAATTTGGTGATCAAAAGATGGTCTTTTTCCCTCATCTCCAGCTACTTCCACAAAGTTATAGGTTGAGGAGATCCAATACAAAGGCAGTCTGAATTTGGACTGCTTGATGGTACCTCTCTAAATATGGAAGGGCCAGACCACCCTTTGCTTTTGGGAGCTGGAGAGTTGTATAATGAGTATGGGGTTTAGCTCCTCTCCAAAGGAATTGTAAAATAAGTCAGTCCCAATGTCTAAATTATTGCTTAGAGGGTGTCACCGGGAGGGTTTGCGCTAAGTACAGGAGGCGAGGCAGTATATCCATATGGATACATGTTTCTTTCGATGACAGAATTGACCAAGAAGGACCTTAAAATAAGAGGGACTAGCAAGTGAGCACATTTTAAGTATGTCTTGTAGGGTATTCCAAAAACTAGGGGCCATCCAACCAAAAGCCTGGGACATCATCAAGATAAAATTAGCAAGATAATATAGTGCTTTCTTAGATTATATGATACTATAGATTTTTGAAGTTGCTTTGACAAATAAGACCGTAGTAAGTTCAACATTGTCTTTAAGGACCACATATGTAAGTTTCTCAGCCTTCTAACAGTTAGTAAGCTCTATCCCACAACTGTGTAGAGCTCAGAGTGATGTGTTCTAGCATACAAGCCAGTAATAAAATGGAGTGCTATTTGGTACAGTACATCTAATTTAGACAGATGAAAAACTGAGGCACTCCTGTATATGATGCCACCATAATCTAATAGTGGAAGGAAAGTCAATTGAACATGCCTTTTTCTTGTCTCCAGGCTAAAACAGACTTTGTTCCGATGATAAAACCTGAGCCTCTAACACAACTTGTAACAGAGGCTGTCAACATGTATGCTAAAGGAGCTTGCTATCTAGTCACATACCTAGGTATTTGAAAGAGCCTACCAATTCTTGTCTATCTCCTGTTAGCACTGTAATACCTGCTGTTGTAGGAGGCAGGAGGGACTTAGGCAAAAAAAAAAACATGTATTTCATTTTTGAAGCATTTAACAGGAGCTTGGATGTGCACAGACTAAGTTGAAGCTTATCAAACTCCTCCTGCAACACATTTAAAGCTATAGCAGGGGTAGAACTAGAGACATACATAACTATGTCATTGATGTAAAGGTGTAGTTTTGCCTTTTCAATGTTGGAGCCAAGATCATTAGTATAAATTATAAATAAAAGCATTCCTAATATGGACCATTGTATTCCTTTGCAAATGTGGACATAGGATGATGATAACCCTTCCATCTTTAGTTGTTGTTGTCTGACAGTGAGATACTTTTTAAACCATGTTACTGCATTTGGACCTTTGTTATTAAAACAAAATTACACTACTTTCCATGTTATTCCATAATCCATATCTCCCACTTTTTAATGTTCCTAATCACTGGCTCCAAAATGTTTTTTTTTCTGGTTAGAGACATTTTTGTTCAGGAAAAAATCATGTTATATCAAGAATTAGCTGGAAGATTACAACTACAAGCAGAATATTTTAACCTGTCTTCAAATTTGTGAGGTCTTAAAGAGCAACTGACACATCTTGGTAGAGACATGCCAGTAGTGCCCTATCCTGTCTACAGTACCTCCCGGTACAGAGGGTACCGCAAATGGAGGTACTGTAGGGCAATATTTTACTATAAAGATGCGGCAGAGTACAATGTGCATCCCTGCTGCAGCATCAGGTCCCCTTCCTGACTCAAGCCTGAGGATGACGTCAGCGAAATGCTAATTCCATGGCACATTCGCTGGTGAAATGGAATTTTGCCAGATCACCATCCCAACCTGATGTCATCCTCAGGTTTGAGTCAGGAAGGGGAACTGATGCTGTGGCAGGGGCACGCATTCACTCCGCCAAGTCTTTATAGTAAAATATTGCCCTACAGTACCTACACTTGCAGTACTCTCTGTACTGGGAGGTACTGTAGGTGGGATAGGGCACTACTGGCACATCTTTACCAAGACATGTCAGTTGCTCTTTAAGGAAAATGTTTTGGCAATTTCAACATCTCTCCTTTATCCCCTGTAGAATCCTTCTTTTATAATTTAACTTACAAAGAAAAATCAATTGAAAATTATACTCATATCTCCTAGCTGGTACCTCAGTTGATTTACAGTTACTCAAAAAAAAACATCAGGAAAAGATCTGTCCACTTCACTAACTGATGATCAGTGTACCAATATTATGACTTCAGACAATAATTTCACGGAATATTAGGTTAAGACAAATCCAGTTTAATGTATTTCAAATAATGTATTATACTCTTAAGAGACTTAATAGACTTAATTCAAAGATTTTTGACTGATGGCAATGTTGTGGCACTAACAAAGGTACCACGGCACACATGTTCTATCTTTTTGATTACTACAAAGATACTGACAAAATGTCCTAGCTTTAATATTCCAAATTATGGACCTGCAGTTTTGGAATTATACTTCTTTATCTGGCTCATAATTTAGAATTAATTCAGCAATCCACTGATGTTAATTTGCTTTCGATAAATGCAAAAAAAAAAAAAAAATTTGCAACAGTGGAAAGGTGCACAACCATCAAAATAGGATGTATTCCTGAACCTTATGATTGACTGTTCTAAATCTTAGCAGATTCATTATTGCCTTATAGGCAGTATTAGTAAATGTGAGACTCTGTGGGACCCCATTTTAAGTGGTATGAATTTTCCTTGACCATAGTCTATAATTCTTCTTAACTTATTTCTGTGTATCTTCTCCCAGTCACACCAATGAATAGGCAATGATGAGACTCTTCATTTCAGATAAGAGGGTAGGGGCATGTCTAGTTAACTGCTGAAACAAGATTCAGAACCCCACAAAAAACAGCAACCAGTCACAGCTGCATCTCATAGTGGCAGAGGAGCTATTTTACTAAAAGTAGTCAATTTCTAGGTGCCAACAGCATCGCAGTTAGCACAATTTATGGTCATGCATACTTTTTCATGCATTAAGTCAAGTTTAAGGTTACATTCAATGTGAGTGATTTGTCTACACTATGTCACTGATGAAGTCAGTGATTGGGCTTTTAGGTTTAGGTATAGGGCTTCAGACCTACAAGGCATGTGTTTGATCCCCTATTTTGCTCATATTTCTTTCTAACTACAACTTTTGTAGTATGAGAAAAATTGTTAGATGTCATTGCTGATGTAGGGAAGGGTCTCAGCAGAGTTAAAGAACAGACTTTCAGGTAATTGAACTTAGTTCTACAATATGTTGTAGTCAATTAAGTTAGTGCTAACTCAGGCTTGTCTATATTTAAATACAATTCGAGTCAACTGATTTGCAGTCTGTAGCATAATGTCTCAACCATAAACACTGTAACTCACTTTACTGTAGCTCAGTGGCACACTGAATTTGTGTTTGTTTAGCAGGCAAATTATAAGTGGTTCAAACTCTGCTATGGACTCAAAGTGTTTCTCGTAAGATGGAGACTCACCTGAGTGATAATTTATGGTGATGTGGGGTTGGAATAGTAAATTATATGAGTAGTAAATTTAGCCAAGAACAACAATTTGTGAAGGCAGATTGTCTGCTGGGATTAGATCCCCAGTTACCTGTTTCATAGGTCATGACATAACCTCTACACCATAGGAATTGCAACTCCCTTACCTACAGCTCAGTGTCACACTGAATGTGTGTGTTCACTTATCAGGCAAAGGATCAGTAGTTTAAATTTAGGTCAACACAGTTTGAATCTTGGAAGGGCCTGAAACATTTTTTTAAACTTTTTGTAAGATGGAAACTCAATTGAGTAGCAATTCATGGTGGTGTGTTGTGGAATAGTGAATTACATAAGAAGTAAATTTAGCTAAGAACAACAATTTATGATGGTAAATTACCTGCTGGGATTAGATCCCTGACACCTGTATTGCAGGTGTGATAACCTCTACATCATAGGAATTGCGATTTACTTATCCGCAGTTCAGTGGTGCACTGAATCTGTGCTTGCTTAGCAGACAAAGGATCAGTGGTTTAAATCTGAGCAGCGACTTAAGCATTTAAAAAAATTTAGATGGAAACTCACTTGACTAGTGATTCATAATTCATAATGTGTGGAGTGGAAGAGTTAACTGTATGAGACGTAAATGTAGCTAGGAAGAATTTGTGAAGGTAATCCATCTGCTGGGATCAGATCCCCAGTTGTCTGTTTCACAGGTCGTGACATAACCTTTACACCATAGGAAATGCAACTCACTTACTTGAAACTCAATAGCTCACTGAATGTGCGTTCACTTAACAGGCAAATAAAGAGTCATTTGGATTCAGGTAGACATAGTTTAAATCCTAGCAAGGACTTAAACACTTTTTTCCACCTTTTTTGTCAGATGAAAACTCAGCTGAGTAGCAATTCATGGTAATGTGGAGTGGAATAGTAAATTATATGAGAAGTACATTTAGTCACTATCATAATTGAAACAGTTATGTTTAATAACAAAGTCCAAAGGTTCTGTGATGAAATCAATAGGGAATTCATGCCTCAGTTAACTCCTTCTAAGAAAATACTCACAGGCTTGAGTTCCTGGCCATGTCCCATGCAGGTATATAAAGTACAGTGTGTCATTTTGGTTAATTGGTCTGCCACTAAAAGGACCCCTTACATTCTCTGTAGTCCGCTAGACCCTTTGGTTGCTGTTGGTGAGGACCCCATCTGGACCGTGCAAATAACTAGATGGATGCATAAAATGATAATAAGGCAGGTTTATTCTGTGCTGCAGATGTTCTTCTCCTGAGGACAAGTCCCAGACTGACTAATTCTCTGACTGACAGGCATACATGGCACTGCCAGGCAGTGCAACAATTAGATACATGCAGGTTCTAAGTGCTCTTAAAGGGGCAGCCGCTCAACATTAAGCCCCGTGCTTAATGTGTGCTTCACATCACCACTGAAAAAGAGAATGTGAGCACCACTCGAATAAGCAATAAATCTATAACAGTTTCTAAGAAATATTTTAAGTAGGTTTTAAAGGCAAAAAACATTTTCATGCATTTCAGGGCATTACTGTCACAAACAAAATTCCACTGCAGGAAGAGGGGGAGGAAAGAACCTGGACTACACTGGGGACCAGTCAAAGTAGCACCAGAGAGGGGGGAAACACAATAGTACTTGAGACTTGGTCATGCCAGAGAGGGTGAGGGGGCAGCAAGGTCAGCTCCCAGGGTGGGGGCTGACCAAACGAGCAGACACAAAAGACCATTAGGTTTATTCTGCAGGCATTTTAGTATGTTAGTATGTCACAAGCACTAAAGTATGGGAGAAGGAAAAGGGAAGAGAGAGAAGGGTAGCAGCAGAAGGATACCCAGAATGCAGGCTAAACTTTATTAACAGTTGCAGAAGCAATAACAACAGGAGGACTGTCCATTGGAAGAGACATTCCTAAGGGGGAAAAGGCATGAATACAGGTATGCAATACCATAGCAACAGTTGCTGGAGGTACCAGAAACATTTACAGCAATCAATTAAAGACAGAAGAAATTAGTCCCAACACATTACACTGAGTCCAGTAACAAAAGTTCAAGACCTCCGTCAACTTTTCCAGTCAGTGGGAATGGAGACATGTGTTGATTGCATTAGTTCTTGACAGGATGGGGTCAGGTTGTTAAAAGCGACCCAGGAGTTCTGCCCACTATCAAATCCACACCACTTTACTCTTTAAGTCCAGGATCCATTTGTGAACTTTTTCCTTAAGATCTTCTCGATCTGGTACACTGTGGTGTGTAGAAGAGAGTCTTGAGAAGAGGAAGAAGAAGAAGGTTGAGAAGAAGAGGAAGTCCTCGGCAAATCATCTGGTAAAACGGAATCCAGCTGGAGAGTGTCAGGAGTGGGAAGAGCTGTAGGAACTAGTTGCAAGTTGTCCAGAGGGATCTCAGCTTCAGAGAGGAATGCAGGCTCAAAGGCAGCTTCATTTCTGGGAGGACTGGGGTCATCTGGAAGGTTATTATTCAGGTACCCATGCTTTAGCCAGTTTATATGGACTTTGTTATGTACCAGCTTGCCATCCGACTTGTGTCGCAGACGAACGTGGACCAGAGGAAGCTTTTCTACAATGTAGAAGGGACCAGTCCAGATGCGAAGCGGTTTCTTGGTGGTGCCCAGAACAAGAAGCGGTCGGTACAAATAAACAATGTCCCCAACAAAGAATGAATGCTCATGCATCTTGGCTGCAGACATTTTTTGCATTGCTGATTTTCTCTGGCCCAACGTGGTGATTGCAACTTGTTGGGCAAGTTCCAGTTGTTCCAGAAGAGGAATAATGAAAGAAGAAGCTGACTTAGGAACCGCTAGCAGCGAGAGATCCCTGTCCAGTGGAGTTCTTGGGTGATGTCCATGGACTATGAAGAAGGGGGTGTATACTGTGCTATCAACACAAGGGCTGGTATTGTATGCAAACTGCACAAAGGGAACAAAATGGTCCCAGGTGTCATGAGTCTCGACCAGATACTTGGAGAGTGTGCTAGGAATGGTAGACATCATTCTTTCACTCTGTCCATTGCATTGTGGATGGTAACTTGTGGTATGTGTCTTGTTTATGTCGAGAAGTTTGCAAGTTTCTCAGACGATGGTGGACAGGTAGTTAGTGCCTCTATCTGAATGTAGTTATGATGGAGTACCAAGATGACAAATGACTGTAGTGAGAAAGGCACTTGCCACAGTGGCAGCTTTAATGTCTCTTAGGAGGATGAGTTCCAAATACTTCATCAGGCAGTCCACAAAGACAAGGATGTATTTATTGACAGAGTCAGAGCACGTTGGTAAGGGCCCAAGAATGTCAGTTCTTACACTTTGGAATGGTTCAGTGGCTACAGGCATTGGAATGATGTGTGCCTTTATTGATTTGGCAGGAGGCTTTCTCTGGGAGCAGGGCTGGCAGGATTTTACGAATTGGACAATGTCCCTGTTCATGTGTGGCCAGAAGAAGAGAAGCCTTGTCTTTTCCAGAGTTCTGTGTATTCCCATATGACCTCCAGAAAGTGGAGAGGCATGAGTGGAGAGAAGAACTTGAGGGATTAGAGAGGCTGGCACAACTAGCTGTACATGAGTTCTATCCATGTGATGACCCTTGCCTTCCTTGGTCCAAATGTGGAAAAGCACATCGTCATTGAGGAAGCACTGTGAAGCAAGGAAAAGTACATCCTGGCGATGTTACTTTTGTTGCGGTAAGGTTCCAGACTCTAGGTGATTATGTCTGTAAATTGAATGCCAGTTCTTTGTTGCATTTTAACAGTTGCCAGGGACAGATTGGATGTTGAGGAGATGAGAAGCTCTTCAGCTGCTTGCAGTAACTGAGAATTGGTGTGTCTCTCTGCAGAAGTGGTTGGTAGCAGCAAAGCAACTTGAGGTGCTGTAGGAGTGTCCACAGGAAGCACATCCGTGGCATGGCAGGGAAGAGCTTGTAAGCAGGATTCTTCATCTGTTGTGGAGGGTTGCAGAGGGATATCATCTCCAGCTTACACCATCGGCATTTGAGTGAACTTGACCTGGTCTATACTGAATTTCAGAGTTGTAGGATTGCAGCATGGTGATCCATCGGGCGAACTTGCCTACTGGCTCCTTCATTTCAAATAACCATCTGAGGGCAGAGTGATTGAAAATAGCTGTAAAGGAGAAGGAGTAGCGAAGGTAGCAGTCAAATTTCTTCATGGCAAATACCATGGCTAGACATTCTTTTTCTGTGATGCCATAATTCTGCTCAGCTGAGGAAAGAGAGCACCTGGCATAGGAGTCAACTCATTATGTTCCATTTTGAATCTGACAGAGCACAGCGCCCACTGCAAAGGAACTTGCATCTGAGTAGAGCTTGAAGGGTTGGTTGAACCTTGGGTAGGCCAATATTGGAGAAGAGATTAGGTTTTGTTTTAAGGTTTCAAAGGCCTCTTTACATTCAGAAGTCCAAATATAGTCACATCCCTTTTTGGTGAGGGTGTGCAGTGGAGCTGCAATCTTGGCGTAGTTGCAAATGAACTTTCGGTAGTAGCCAGACAAGCCCAGGAAAGCTCAAAGGTCTTTGAAATTGTTAGGCTCTGAATAGTCTTTGACTGCTGAGAGTTTGTCTGGATCTGGAGAGATGTCTTGAGAACTAATCACATGTCCCAGGTAATGAATTTGATGCTGTGCAAAACAACACTTTTCTGGGCAAAGCTTGAGATTGGCTTGTCTGAGACGTTTGAACACTTCTTGGAGATGTTGGAGGTGCTCTGGCAAAGTTCTGCTGAAGACAATCACATCATCCAGGTAGACTAGGCAAGATTTCCATGACAACCCACATAGTATGGCTTCCACAACACATTTAAATGTGGCTGGACTGTTCTGAAGATCCATAGGCAGACGTTTGAACTGAAAAAGTCCCAAGTGGCAGCACCATGCTGTGTATGGATGAGAAGCTGGATCAATGGACACTTGATAGAACCCAGTCTGAAAGGCTAGAGTGGTGAAGTAAGCAGGACTAGCCACACCAAGACTCTCTAAAGCATCTTCGGTTGTAGGCAAGAGGTGAGCATCCTGCACTGTGTAGGCATTGAGTTTTTTGTAGTCTACCACAAAGCAATACCCTTTGTCCTTTTTTACCAACAGCAAGCAAGGAGCACCCCAGAGGCTTGTAGATTCTTCGACTATGTCTTGGTCAAGCATGTCTTTGATTATGTCCTCAAGGACTTGTTTCTGTTTGTGTCCCACTTTGTAGGCTCACTGATGGATTGGTTTCTGGTTGGGCTGTACATCGACAGTATGTTGCAGGATATCACAACATCCGAGCTTGTTATCTGAACCAACAAAGACATCCGGGTAATTCTCCAGGAATTTCAAAAGTTGTTGCTTTTCCATTGGAGATTCTGGAAGTTTGGAAGAGGATAGTCGCTGAGTGAGGGGTAACTCTGTTGAAGTTGGAGAGGTTGTGATAGTACTGACAGGATTAGAGTTGGTGGAACCAGGCTGAGATTCTTGCATGAGATGGAGCTGGTCCACTGAAGACAAGCAGACAAACTTTCCAATGTTGGCACCCTTTGAAATGACCACTGGCTCATCTGTGAAGTTGCAGCATTTTTTGAAGACTGCGCCATCATGCACCGCTGATAAGGTATTTCCCGGAAGGAGACCAGACAAATGCCGCATGGGGGATTCTGTGACAATGCCAACACCTTGTGGAAGTGGTTCACCTCAAATCTTGACAATCAGAACCATTTCTGACTGAGGAGGCACAGTGACTGAGTCTACAGCTGCGAGTTGCCTCCAAGGATCTAGCGACAATTTGTTTGAGGCAAAGTCTAGGATGGCTTTGCGAGCTTTGAGAAAGTCCAGGCCAAGAATTATTGCAAGATGAAGATCAGGCACTATGTAAAGCTTGAGAGTAGCTAGCTGTGAGCCAAAGTGGAGCTTGAGATGGACCGTGCCTGTGATAGGTACTGTAGCTGTATTTGCTGGAGAGACATTAGATGTGTGATGAATAGCTTGATGGTTTAGAATACTGCTGTTGATAACTGATATTTCTGCTCCAGCATCGACCAAGGCATGCTTGGACCAATCTTCGATGGTTACAGGTACATAGTTTGCTAGCAGAGGTGACTGGATGACAGGTACCATTGCCCCTGGAAGTGAGAGTGTGCCAGAGTTTGCAGTTGGAGGAAGTGTTTTGATTGAATTGTGAGTGTCAGAGGAGTGGTCAGTTGCTGTGTTCCCCTGCCCAACAAGAGCCCCTAGTCTGTTGGGTGGCACTAGTTTCCCTGATCCTGGGAGTAGTTGCAGTTATCATGTTGATTGCACTGTGGTGGGCGTCCTTGGTTCTCTTGAGTCCTGTGGTAATACTTTAACTTTTGGCAGACAGCAGCAGTGTGTCCCCTGAATCCACACCACTGGCAAGTCATGGGCTCTTGGGAAGGCGGAGGTGGATCTGGTCACTGTCGAGGTTGTGGCATAGAAACATAGAAACATAGAATTTGACAGCAGATAAGAACCGCTTGGCCCACCCAGTCTGCCCATTTTCCTACCTAATGGATAAGCTGCAGATCCTAGTTAACCAGCAGCCTACTTCTTTCTACTCCCACCCCCTAGAATTGCCTTATGACTATCCCATGCATGCTTGAATTCAACCACTGTTTTTGACTCCACAACCTCCTCCAGAAGGCCGTTCCATGAATCCACAACCCTCTCTGTGAAAAAATACTTTCTACATTACCTCTGAGCCACCCCCATCTTCAAATTGTGCCCCTTGTTCTTGCACACCTCCTTTTTGAAAGATGCTACCCTCTTGGACTTTGTTGATTCCCTGAGGTACTTGAAAGTTTCTATCATGTCCCCCTCTTTCCTCGAGGCTATACATATTAAGCTCCTTAAGTCTCTCTTCATTTGTCTTCTGGTGCAGACCCTGCACCATTTTAGTTGCCTTTCTCTGGACAGCTTCCATCTTGTCTATGTCCTTGCAGAGACTGGGTCTCCAGAACTGCACACAGTACTCCAGATGGGGTCTCACCAGCTGTCTGTACAGAGGGATAACAACTTCCTGTTTTCTACTGGTGATGCCTCTCCCTATGCATCCCAGTATCCCCCCAGCCCTCCTTACTGCCCTCTCACATTGCTTGCCCACCTTTAAGTCATTTGATATGACTACCCCCAGGTCCCTTTGCATAGTGATAGTATTTGCCAAGGAGGCAGTTGAGTTGATGTGTAAGATATTAACAGTTGAAATAAGCTTGTCAATCATTGCTTGTTGCTGTTGGACACATGTGGTGAGTGCAGCCAGTTGTGAGGTTTAGGGCGCCTGAGCACCATCAGACTAAAACATTGAGATAGACTCTTGGGCTAGCCGTGCAGCTTGGATGATGTCTGTCTAGGTGGTTGGCTTTTGCTGTATGACATAGATATGAAATTGAGGAGGCAGTCCCCAGACAAAGGATGTTACTTGATCTGTCTCTGTTTTCTGTAGGCATTTGCATCAAGTCTCAATGTCCACAATAAAGGCTTCAAGAGATTCAGTGGGTTGCATTGTATGTTCCCACAGCTGTTGCTCCGATAACCAGGGAAGGTGTGCTTGGAGAAAATGGGCTTTGAAGGTTGTGTACAGTGTTGCAGTATCTCCTTTGACTTAGTCTGGAAGTGCGTTGAACCAGGAAATGGCAGTCCCTCTCAGAAGCAAGTGCAAGGCATTGGAGATGCACAAGGGATCAGTCTAACCACTGAAGAAAATCCATGCTTGGAATTATTCCAGCTAGTCAATAGCATCTTCCTGAGGCAAGGCTGAGAAGGGTACTGGTTGTAGGCTGGTATGGATCGTGGTCTGTGGTGAAATGGCTTTAATGTAGGCCAAGACATCTTGAATAGTTTGCATAGCTGGTGCTCCTTGAGCAGAAATAGAAGACTGGATGTCATGGAGGATTGTTTCGATTTTGTAGCCCCACACCCTTGAGGTGGGTGACGGTAGGACTCCGGATGCTCCGGCGCCCATATCTGTGTCATTGTCAAACATTGTTGTTGGAGATGAGCTTCGTTTCACCGAGCGAAGGTCGTACAGGTGAGAAGGAGTTGCCATCATGCAGGAGACAGGATGTCATGTCATAGATGAAGTACCGTGCAAAAATTATTTTTGTAGACAACATTACAAATTTTTGTAGCAAAGTTCATCAATTGACATCTTAATAAAGAATGCCCACTCAGTTCTGTGGTGTTTGTTATTTAAATAAAGGTTTCAGTGCAAAAAATCAGCTTTTTGTTGCAGCGTCCATTCATTTCAATAGGACTCCCATTGATTTCAATGGAGTGAGGTCAATTTGTGCCCTTCACAAGATGGCCACCAAACTTTGACATGCAGTTTCTGTGGGATTTGACTGACCTGACTGTAGCAATATGGCCACCAGCAGAGGGGGTTAAGGTTCACTTCCTGTCTTGTTGTTTTGCTCTGCACAAGATGGAGGATCCTTGCCACAAGGCTGTCTGGTTGCAGAACAATGGTGAAAATGGCAATTGCTGCCTTGCTGTCCTTCTTCCACAATGAAAATGGTAGGAGTTTTCTGTCTTTTGGGTGCGTGCACAATTTTTGGGGGATTTCTGTTTAAGGTGATTGCACTCCATTTTGGTTTATAGAGATTGTGCTTTTTTTTTAATTATTTAGGTCCTTGTCCTGGGTTTATCTCTCTCTCTCTGTTTTCTCTCTCTCTCTCTGTTTTCTCCATATATATATATACATATATATTTTTTTTTATTATTGGTTTTCCCTGCTGTGTCTGTAGCTGATGAGAAGCCTGACTGTTTTGTTTTCATTTTCCTGCCCTTGCTCCCCTTTTATTTATTGTATTGCCCTGAGTTTGGTGTTCCTGCCCCAATTACTGAGCTGCTCCAAGTGTACTTTCATTTTTTTTCCTTATAGTACTGTGATCCAGTTTATTGTATGGCCTTTATCTGAAGCGTGGCCAAGCAAGGAAAAGCAGTGTTCCACTCTGCTCCATGTAGCTGCGATAGGGAAGCCACAAGTCAGAGGAGGGCAGAACGAGCAGGTCAGTCTGTGGAGGAGCCACAGTTGCTGTCCATGTGGCTGCAGAGAAGGGAAGGGCTAAGACGAGGAGCGGAGGGACTCGAGCGGCTGTTTGTTGCTGTGAAGCCGCAGTCTCTTGCTTAATCAAGGGAGGTTGCTGCTTGGAAGCATGGGGAGTCATGATGCCCAGGATTGGCGCTGAGCCTCAGCTGTGAGGTAAGATGTAGGAGGGCCAAGTATGGAGCCAATCGCTTTGTTTTGCAGTAGCGGGACTAGCAGAAGGGAGGAAACAGTGTGTTGCGGCTGTCCAGTGGAGCTGGGGAGCAGTTGGTGAGCCGAGGAGTGGGCCTGCTGCTGAACTCCGTGCAGTTGCAAGGTAAGAGTTGCGGGTTGTGCCTCCGGAGTTCCGGTGCTGTACTATGCAGGAGGGGTTCAACTGTGTGGAGCAGAGGCTCCCTTGTTGCTGGGCGGCTTTGCATCTTGCTGGTGTGGCAGGTTCAGGTGAGCTGCCAGAGTAATGCTGTGGTGGTGAGTAGGACAGCCAGTGTGTCGGGGAGCAGGAGGCTTGTGGTGCAGTCCTAAGCCATGGAGTTGAGGGTGGGAAGGGGGTTGGACAGCACCCAGATGTCCCTTGCTCAGAAGCCACAGTCAGAGGCAGCATGATAGCTTTTTGTAATTTTATTATATTTATTTTCTTTTGTAGCTGCACTCCCTGTTGTAAGGAAAGTTTGCTTGGCGAAATAGATAGGCCTGCCATGAGGTGTTAGCTTGGGGGGGCAAAGTGCAGTCTGTGGAGCTCTTTTAGACACAGGGATGAACAAATTGAACTTTAACAGTTCAGTCATTGAACTGCTTGGCAGCAGTGGTAAACAGTCTTTGGTTTGAGTGTCCTAGTACTGGGAAGGGGGCTGCAGGCTGCTGTATAGTACAAAAGACAGTTCAGCTTTTCTTCTGGTAGCCAGGGCTGTAGTTAATTCATCAGCATTTAGACAATTCAGGCATACTGGGTTGATAATTTGGGGTAACCAGCAATGCAGGCAAGAGAGATGGGGGTCTGGACAGAAGAAAGGCCACATTCTCCACCATGTGTGGTGTTTTGGTTAATTGGTCTGCCACTAAAAGGACCCCTTACCTTCTCTGTGGTCTGCCAGACCCATCGGTTGCTGCTGGTGAGGACCCCATCTGGACCATGCGAATAACTAGATGGACGCATAAAATAATAATAAGGCAGGTTTATTCTGTGCTGCAGATGTTCTTCTCCTGAGGACAAGCCCCAGACTGACTAATTCTCTGACTGACAGGCATACATGGCACTACCAGGCAGTGCAATAATGAGATATATGCAGGTTCTAAGTGCTCTTAAAGGGTGGCAGCTTAACATTAAGCCCCATGCTTAATGTGTGCTTCACAATAGATACCATATCAACGCCAAGAAACAAAAAGCTGTCCTGTAAGTGAAATCATTAAACTTTTGTGATACATTCATTGTATCTCTTAAATATGAGGGTAAATTCACTACACATAATTTCAGAAAGAAGTCTATGAATCTACATAAATTCTCATGAGTGGAACCTAACCCAAAACTAGAGGTCAGCCCGGGGAGTGGTCAATGGTATTTGTATATATTTTTGGCAGGATATACAATGTGGGGACCATTGGATTGGAATTATAGCTAAAATTAAATTCCTCCTCACTTATGTAACCTACCATATGTGCTCCCTTGAGTAAGTTAAACTGCTTCTCCTGAAATACCTGTGTTGGATCTCAGTTCAGTTTCTTGTAGCTGCTATCATCTGATAACAGTTACAAAATGTTCTGTCTGTAAAACTGTTTAGACATGATAATGATATTTCCCCCTTTGTTTGCAGGATTTATGACAACGTCAGTGATTTTTAAGTTTCTGGAGAGCTTTAATTTCCTCAAAACTCATATTCCTGCAGACAGAGGGGCTTTCAGAGTCAAATAGACTATCAATTCTTTTGAGAAGGGTTTTCTCATGCATTCAAATAACAGAGTTATTGCTTGCCAGGCAAAACACAGACTTAGTTTTAAAAATGGATTTTCTCAATTGTTTGAATTTACTACCTGCAATATCAGACAAGCAGTGTTCAGGTGATATATCCATAGCTCTCTGAATGCAAATGTTCCAAGGCTTCTAAATTCTCAATGTCCTGCTCAGTCCAAGTATTCCCTCCATCAGCATACACTTATGGACCATAAGCATTTATGGTTTTGAGGCATCCTTACAGGTTCCTGGGTTTCAGAGTCAGTTCCATACACAAAGCAGTCCACAGTACTTAAACCAAATCCCCTGTTGCCTCCCGGTTTGTTTTTTTTTAAATGGTAATCCTTGAGTTGGATTTTATGATAAAGTTTGCAAATCTCTATTTTAATTTGAAACTTGTCCGGGGGAGTGTGGGATGAAGGACAAACCACAAAATAGAACAGACATCTGGGGCTAGATTCACATAAAATCACAAAGCACAGCACAAATGTTTACATTGCACTTTGCAATTGCCCAGGTATCAAATGTTGCTCTTCACAGTCTGATAGCACACTGCGCTATCCAACTCAGAATAGGGCCAGGTTAATCCCAATACTGCAGTGCTGACCCCACTAGTGCCACCCTGACATGCAGCCAGGAGTATGGCCCCACAATGAACAGCGTAGGTGTGCTAGTTGCGATTCACAAAGCAACCATGTAAATTAATCAATTGGGCATGCAAGGCGGTATCGGCCATTTGCATGCCATTAAAAACTACATTACAAGGACTGCAATGGAGTTCAGTGCACCCCCTCCCCTGCCCAGAGGCAGCTCTGTGTCCATGTGGTCTCGTGCTCCCGCAAGCACCAGCCCGATAACAAAAAAATATAAGTTTCCCTGGTGGTAGTGGTTTTCCCTCCAATCACTGCTCACTGGCCCAATAGAAAAAACAAGTTTCTGTGGTGCTAGTGATCCCCCCTGTGATTACTGGCTTGAGTATACAGAACAAGTTTCCTTGGTGTCTAGTGGTCACCTCCTCCCAACTCACACCCATGCCCATGCCCAATCTATACACAATATTTCCCTAGTGCTTGTGGTCCCCACCCCCAGCCACCCGTCCAAGCATACAGAACAAATTTAAATACAAAACACACCTGCACTCCTACGGAGCTATGGATCCCAGTGGGGATTACCCCAAGAAACAACCAATCACAGTAGAAATCAAATTCAGTGCTTTATTCAGCAAAGTATCCAAACAATTTTCCACTACCACTGATTGCAAGTATCACAGTAGATCACAGTAGACTCCTGGGCTTCGCTCCTTTGAGCTTCCTTAGGGAGTCTCCCTAAGGAAGCTCGAAGGAGCAAAGCACAGAAGTGTCTTATTTTGCAGTCTACTGTGATCGACAGTGATACATGTGACCATTTATTTATTAAATTTTGGTGACCGGGTAGGCCCACTGAGCCCTGAAGGTCCCTTTTTCAGGGGCGACCCGGGATAACAATACAAGTTATAAGAATGCACAAGGACATAAGGAACATTTGAGGCATTGTGAGTTACAGCATGAGGTGGTTACAGTAAAGAAAAATAGTGGATACAGGCATGGTAAAAGAAAAGCAGTGGATACAGGCATGGCTTACAGGCACGGTAAAAGAAAAGCAGTGGATGCAGGCATGGGTACAGGCATGGTTATCATCATTACATATAAGCAATTGGTAGTACTTTGCATATAGTTTATTCAGGGGTTACACAAGGCCTCTGGCAAGCAGTCTGTATAAGGCAGGTAGTAGGAAGGTTAAGCCAGGAGACGGGAGTTGGACAGGAGGGGAGTACCTTAGGAGCTTTAAGTTCCATGACAGTGGCATGCGCTTGAGATCAGCAGATGGGACTTAAGCCTGGTGCGGAAGTTCATGAGTGAGGAGGAGGCCTGGACCTGGGGAGGGAGCTTGTTCCATTGGCAGGCTGCTTGGGAGAAAAAGTATCTTCAGCCAGCGTTTGTCCTTACCCTAGGGACTTCTAATAGCATTCTGTCTGCGGTCCTTAGGTTCCTTGGGTTGTGTTTAAGGGTTATGGTCCCAGCAATGCTTGGCGGAGCGTGAGGTTTGAGAAGCTTGTAGGCCTGGACAAGCAAGGGGTGTTAGAGGCGGGTGACCAATGTGGGCCAACGAAGATTGGCCAAAGTGTCACAGTGGTGACGTCTCGGGTGGTCTAAGGTTGTGAAACGAGCTATTTTATTATATAGGGTCTGCATCCTGGTACTCTCTTTTTTAGCCATGCCCTGTATAACAGGGGCCGCAAAGGTCAGGTTGGGTAGAAGGATGCTGGTAGCTATGGAGTGCCTGGCTTCAGGGATGAGTTGGTCCCTGAGTTGGTACAGGGTGCCAAGTTTCTGATGTAGGGTCCTGGTGACCTGGTCCACGTGTTCCTTGTATGTGATATTCTGATCCAACGTGAGGCCTAAGTATTTAAGGGAGGGGACTACATTAATGGCTTTACCAGAGAGTGAGGTTAAGGAGAGGGATGAGGACCTGTCAAATCCCAGGGATCCTGGCCAGAATAGCATTGCCTTGGTCTTGTCAGCATTTAGTACCATTCTGTTCTTACATAGCCAAGTCTCTACTGAAGTGAGATCCTTTTGAAGTAGAGGGCCTAGGGCAACCACGTCATGCAGGGGTCTGAAGATGACAGTATCATCAGCGTACTGCACAACTGAGCTCTGGAGGAGTGCAGGTGTGTTTTGTGTTTAAACTGTTAAACTGGGGTTTGCTGCCCCTCACCAGCACCTATTTCTCAACCATTCAGCGCAGCACTTCTGACTTTGTTTGCTACAGAACAAGTTTCCCTGGTGTCCAGTGGCTCATTGATTGATAGCTCATTCACTGAGCTGTCAATCAATGAGCGCATGCCATATACAGTATGTGCTCAATGACAGCTCAGTCGGTAGCCGGCCGAGGTGGAGAGCAGGGGGCTGTGCCAGTCACTGGCTTGGGGTTGGGATGGGGGGAGCAGGGTGGTGGGACACTATCTGCCAGGGGGGGCCACTAGACACTGAGGAAAGGTTTAATTTCACTATACAGGGGATTGGGGATGGGGAGGGAGATCAGCTAGACCACCAGGGAAATGTTTAAATATACTATACACGGGATCAGGATGAGGGGGTTATACTGGGGACCAGAAAATATGCTGTCATTGTTGGGCAGGAGATCAGGTGAGGGGAGGGACCACTGGATGCCAGGGAAACTTGTTCTGTATACTCAGGCCAGCAATCACAGGGGGAGGACCACTAGCACCAGGGAAATATTGTGAATAGATCAGGCATGCATGCGGGTGGGGGGAAGGGATCACTGGACACCAGGGAAACATATTTTTTTTTACTCGGGTGGTGATCACGGGGGGTATAACTAGCACTAGGGAAATACTGTGTATAGATTAGGCATGACTGCCGGTGGGGCGAGGGACCACTGGACACCAGGGAAACTTGTTTTGTATTCTTGGGCCAGCAATCATGGGGGGACGACCACTATCACCAGGGAAATATTGTGAATAGACTGGGCATGGGTGCGGGTGGGGGGAGGAACCCCTGGACACCAGAGATACCTATTTTTTATACTCAGGTGGTGATCATGGGAGGAATAATAGCACCAGGGAAATATTGTGTGTATGGGTGCAGTTGGGGGAGGGAAGGAGGGACCACTGGACACCAGAGAAACTTGTTCTGTATATTCAGGCTGATAATCAAGAGGGGGCCACTACCACCAGGGAAACTTATACTTTTGTTATCAGGCTGGTGAATCGGGGGGGCCACCATAGTACCTCTGCCAACCACTAGGGTTGCACAGGATTAAAGCAGGGTCTCGCTCAGCAGTATTTGCTCCATGCAAGGAGACCCCACAAAAGACACTTACCCAGAGCAAATGCTTTGTGAATCAGACAGTGTCGATTATCACGTGCCTTCCCCCTCATTTGCATTGTAGCCCCCTCCACACTTTGCCCCAGCACAAATTTGGTTTGAGCATGCAAACCAGGCTTTTGTGAATACCAGCTTTGCTCATGCAAAACAGGGTTTGTGCCGGGGCAAAGTTTTGTGAATCTAGCCCCTATTCTTTACTTACAGTGAATTCTGTTAACTATTTCCTTGTTCTCTTGCTTTGCTCCCACATATTGTAGTATTTTCCCTCACCCTTGTTTCCCCCTCCATATTTTGCATTTGGACCTGGATTTTGTTTTTTGCCCTATTTCTCTTTTGAAAAGTTTTTCTGTCTGCCTTTGGCTAAAATAATCACCAATTTTGAAATTCCTTGTTTCAAAGATTCAGTCTCAGTACTCACAGAGGAATCAGCTGCTTCCTATAATGAGACTGGTTCATTCTGTGTTGATCCCAAATTTTGTTCTTTTTCTCTGAGGATCTATGATGCCTTCCCCATGAGAAGATCCACCCCTCACTGTAATTCTCTGCATCTCACTCAAGCTTTTTTTCTTGTACTTGATTACCTCCACTTCATGTTCTTTCTAGTCTGTTCTGGAGCTCCTTATCCATCTCTATAAATCCTGGAGATGTAGAGAATTTTTAGGGCTCTTTTTTTATTGTTATGATCTCTGTGTTGATCTTCTGGTGCTTCTCCACATCCTCCTTTACCAGTAGCTGCACAAATCCCGTGCCACTAGCCACAGGTGTTTCCACTCATCCAAAGCGATTCCAGCAACCTTCAAGACTGCCAGATGGTAATTTGGTGATACATAAGTCTCTGAGCACCTGTCCCTTTTTGAGGTATTGTTCAAAGGTATTAATATTATATGTAAGGTTTAGTTCTGCAAATTAAAGTCTCTGAAGAGTGGTAAATAATTAAGATTCTGAGGTATGTGTTTCCAAAAGGCCAGGTTTGTTGCCTAGTTTAGTCCTTGCTTGCTCTTTCCATGTAGTCAGCTCCATGATATCTTCCAGACTGAATGGCTTGTCAGCACTTTGATTCAGTTCTGTTGTACCAGCCCCGTTAATACTAGCGGAGTGAGTGAATTGCTCAATTATCGCATATGCCATGAATAGGAGAAGCGTGATAGTTTGGTAAAAAAAACTGTTAAATCCAGATAGGAACTCCACGCATGCCATGACACCTACTGGCTAATGGGTGCCTGGAGCTGGTACGCCCTATGCCACAACTGTACCAATGCAAAATCCAGGCTGCCGCTTCCAGTGAAGGCAGTACAGGTACTACCACCAGAGCTGACAGACCCCTAGAGAAAACTAGAAAGGCAAAATAGCAGTGCACAATGTAGTCAAACATACTCAAGAACACAAAAAATATCCAAATGCTGAATTTATTGATTTATTGAGTCAATAACTCAAGGCAGGTAATTCAGTCTCACATACCACTCACACACCGAAAGTGCCCAGGCACTTTGCTTGATAGAGCTTCATCAGGGAGCAGGGTATCAGACTGAAAGCATTCCTTTTAAAGTCCAACAGCTGTGACATCAGAAGAAACATTCACTGGAAGTATAGCCTAGAGATTACAGTAGCAAGCTGTGAATGAGCTTGGTACATCCAGCAGACCTGGGTTTGAGTCCCACAAACTCCACCTACATAGAGTGTGACTCTGAGCAGGTCACTTAACCTCCAGCGCTCTAGGGTCACCCCTGAAAACAGGCATTTATGCTTAGTGGGCCTTACCCTCTTCCCAAAGAACAATTAAAAAAAATATCCAGATGACATTTACAAACAACTAGAGAAACAGCTGAATGGACTGAGTTGTTAAACCCCATGCAGTTTGAGAAAATGAATGTGAACATAAAAAAATGCTAGAAATGTGCATAAAAATTAGAACATACAAGTGCAATGAACATTTCAGATGGATCACCACACAGAGAGAGCTAATAAAATGAGTAATGGTCAAAACAATAACTTGATTAGATGTAGCCAAAGAGACAGTAAATCAACTTCATTTCAAAGATAGATACTAGACAATAAATGTGATTAGGCAGAGTGACTAAGCAATGCAATCATCCGAATATTTGGCAGGACCTGCATTTGCTGTGGATCAGCTTACAATGGCCATCCACCACACTAGAAGAGAAGGAAAGACAGGAAACACAAATTAGAATGCATATACCTGAGAGACAAAAATCCATCATCACTGCTGATATATAGGAGTGCGTATAAAATATAAACACATACCCTTATATAACTCTGGAAATAAGGAACTGTGTAAGCTGGTGATAATGGAGGGGTGCAAAACATGGTAGACGAGTGGGGGATTGGGGGAAGGTTTTATTTAATACACAAAGATGTGATAAGATATGCTGAAAAATATCAAGGCTAAAGTGACCTGAAGAATAAGAGGAAGAGCTTAAGATCCCAGTCCTCATTCAAACCATGTGGCTTGAGAGAAGGTTCCGCACTATAGCAACCTCTCTCTCTCTCTCTCTCTCTCTGTGTTCCCTCCATGTTTACAACTGTGAAACCATTCCAAACCCATGGAATGCATAGCCTTTGGGTTACCTCCATTAAAGGGAAGGTGTCATCTTTGTAGGTGTAGTGTCCCTGCTGGATGGCTCCCAAAGTCAACCATAATCATTCTGACCCAATTGTACCCTTCTTAGTCACCAGGAGACTAGAACTCTGGGTGGCTCAGGCATTGTGGGTAAAAATACGACAAGAGCACCGGAAAAAAACAGGAGTTCATAATTAAAAGTTTGCATTTTTACTAAGGAGGGTACAATTGGGTCAGAATGATTATGGTTGACTTTGGGAGCCATCAAGCAGGGACGCTAGACCCACAGAGATGGCACTTCCTCTTTAAATTTGTGGAAATGCAGTCCCACTGGACTCTGCGCAGGGGGGTTACTGATACTGCACACATGATCAAGGATATGTTCCTTGACAGGACACATTGTATGCCCCATATTGGGTAATCACATCAGAATATATAAGCAACAAAGTTTGTAGTATAGTTAATGAACTCTCCAGTCTGTACTGATTTCTGAATGTGTGGCAAGTTAAAACTTTAGATTGACAACAGTATGAACAGGTGCTGCAGTTCCCACATTTATACATGCCTTGAGGTTTGGTAGATAGCCAAGCAAGATATTCAGGTTTTTATTTCTCCTGACTGAAGCGAATGTAAAGTAGACTGTCACATAAATTTCAGGCTCATTTGACTGAGACCCTGGGAGTATTACCAATTGCAGCCCCCAGATTTGGATCACTTCTCAAGACAAGCTAGTATTCTCTGATCAATACACCCACTTTATTGGTTATGGGCTTATACTCAGTATCAAAGCAGATATGCTGCTGTTCAGTGTGGAGGGGTTGTGGGATAACAGATGGACCAGACACTGAACATCAGGTTCAACACACAATCTGTATGTGATGTTTATTCAAAATACAGGAAATAAGCTTCTGCAATGCCATATTCCTTCTTCAGTACATCAGTTTGCAGCAACAGACTATGTATGTCCTTTCTCTGCAACAAATCAAGTCTCAAAGAAATATAACATCATACATACTTCCATAATGCAAAGCATCATGGGATATATACAAATCACCATGCCATTTCAGACTTGTTCAGTTTTACAGCAATTTACATGCATTTTAAATAGCACAACTAACTTAATTTCTATAATAGTCACCTAGTACTTTTTACCATTATCAAAAACACCTACTGCCATGGTATTTTCAACATTTACAGCTTTCGTAAATATAAGGTATATATATCAAGGTATTTTATGACATAGTGCTATTACATACTAAATCCAACAATGATAAACACAGCCTGTTTTACATATGTTTGGAGGTCACCACAATAACCTCTCTGTACAAGGACCTGAGAGGGAAAAGGAAAATTAAAGAGGGCACTATAGCATAGTCAAGAAAGGGAAAGGTATACCCATAGGTGTCCAATCTTCTGGACTAGAAATTGTAAAGGATTGATTAGGCTAAGAAATAGAAGAATTGTTGCAACAGATTTAAGAAAAGGTTGGTCCTCAAGAGTGGCAGGAGCTCCCTGACACATATACCCCACCTTAAAGGAAGCAGTTATTGCAGACTGTTTACCACCTTCCTGTCCCAGGAAGGGATGGAGCTTCCACCCATCCATCTTCAGAAGCTCTGTTTCAGGGTACCTATTAACGATAAACATTCCATCATAAACATAGTGGATATCATTATTCTTTACCGTGAGACATTAACACATTTCTCAACAAAGACTAACGGTACCTTTCCTGAACTATCTCCTTTTAGGGAAAGTACATCATTTTTCTTAACCAAAAAACCTGGATGGCTGTAAAGTCCAGTATCATAGAAAGACTTTCTTTGAGGTGCGTAATTACCTGCTCCAACCCCACAGACATCATGTCAATTTTAAGCAGGGGCCCAGTCCTAGATTCAACCCCTCTACATAAACCCACTATGTCTCTTGATTCATTTCACTTGCTATAGATGCAGACACCTGAGGGTAGACACTCTAGGTGTTACCCCAACACAGGTTCCTACCCATTTTCCACCCACCTCCTCCTCTGTAGGTTTTTCATCAAAAAAAATAAAACACCTGTACCACCTCCTTGATCTTAACATATTGTAAGATTTTGGCAATATTAGCATCTTTAGCCTGCAGTATACCCCAGTCAATACTGTTAATAGATTTAGCTGCATCAATATAAGAAAAAGTCATTTCAGCCTCATAGGCGTCTTGCTTGCTTGGAGAATTCAGCCCCAGCACAATATCACTAGGCACAGTCTTACCTTGGATCTCACATTCAATTTCCATACTTGAATCTCCAACCTCCAACAGCTAACATCCTGGGAACACAGGAAACAAAGGAATATCCTACTCAGTCAGGGGGACCTCCTCCAGCTGACCCCATGAAAAATTATCTTCTAATTTTTTATCCAAACTCTCCAGCATGGACCTTTCAAACACCTGACATTGGTGTTCTGCCTCTCTGCATAGTCGGTCTGCCACCAGCCATTGCCCACTCATCCAGGGGATCATCCTCATCAGGGTCTCCACCTCCTGGAAGTTGTCTCTCACACGTCCAGTCTGCCTTGACCTGCATCATTTCATCATCTTCAGGCTTGGCTTTCCTCTGAACTCCCAGGTCCAGTCCAGGCAGCAGCTTCTCTCTGTCAGCCATGATTCTGGTCAGAACTCCACAGACTTTCTTCTCCAGCAACTCCTGATGCATCGGTCCACCTGGGATAGCTAGGTGATATGTACCAGAAAATGTCCCTCTTCAGCCAGTCCAGATGCTTTCAGCTAGTTATCCCACTGCTGACACCAAGTCTGTGGAGGGGTTATGGAATAACAAATGGGCCAGACACCAAACTTCAGGTTCAACACACAAGCTCTGTGTGATGTTTATTCAAAATACAGGAAATAAGCTTCTGCAATGCCATATTCCTTCTTCAGTAAATCAGTTTGCAGCAACAGAATACATCTGTCCTTTCTCTGCACCTAACCAGCACCTACTGACACTGATCTCTGATCTAAACATTTTTAGTGAAAACCCTTCATCCCTATGTGGGCTGAGTTTGCTTGGGTAGTGTGGACTCAAAAAGAAAAAAAAAAGCTGTAGACAAAGAAGCTCAATGCAGAATCACTGAAAAAAGGGTTACCGCAAAGGGTACTGGCAACAAATCAAGTCTCAAAGAAATACAATATTTTACTTACTTCCAAAATGCTAAGCATCATGGGATATATGTAAATGGCCATGACATTTCAGACTTGTTCAGTTTACAGCAATTTACATGCATTTTAAATAGCACAACTAACTTAATTTCTATAACAGTCACCTAGTACTGTTTACCATTATCAATAACACCCAGTGCCATGGTATTTTCAACATTTGCAGGTTTCATAAACATAAGGTATATACATCAAGGTATTGTATGACATAGTGCTAGTACATACTAAATCCAACAATGATAAACACAACCTGTTTTACATACATTTGGAGGTCACCACATTAACCTCCCTGTACAAGGACCAGAGGGGGGAAAGGAAAATTAAAGAGGACACTATAGCATAGTTAAGAAAGGGAAGGGGATGCCCATAGGTGGCCAACCTTATGGACTAGAAATTGTAAAGGATAGAGTAGGCTAAGAAATAGAAGAATTGTTGCAACAGATTTAAGAAAAGGTTGGTCCTCAAGAGTGGCAGGAGTTCCCTGTCACATTCATCTATAAGTGTGGCCTCAGGCTTTAACCAGGAAGCTTTACTCATATTTATTGCTCTGGAACATGCTTCAGAGATGCAGGACTCATCATAGGCCCTATAACAAACATTCTGTATGAGTATACTAGACTGCTCCACAAAATCTTCTCTGTTTAAACAATTGTGTCTATGCCCAAGAAACTGCCCATGTAGAGTGAAGCTAATTAAACTTCTTGGATGGCCACAGTCAGCCTGTCATGCATGATCACCTGTGGTCACCCATGTAGTAGTACTACAGTGAAGTAGAGCCATACCCATCCCCCAAAAGGAGATTGTCCACTGATATTCTCAATCCTCCTTCTACGGCTGACACCCTCTGATTGGGGCTCACTTCCGAACCCCGGTTGCTGGCATCACGAGCGGTAATGCTACTAAAGTGCAGTTGGGTCAGCCTTCATTTTCAAACTTTGTATTTACCTTTGTCCTATATCATAATTCATAATAATAATATTTATTAATAAAAAGTGCAATTCAATCACTCATCAAAGCGCTAGTACAAACATCTTAACAGCTAAAATAAATTACATACATAAAAAATTATTAAAACAATAAATAACAGGAAGCAGAAATTTCAGACTACAGAAAATGTCAAATTAAAAAAGTGAGTCTTTAAGGCAGATGTAAAGCAGATTTAATAAAATTCAGACAGTAGTTATATATTAACACTGTTGTATAAAAATATTAATACAATATTTCCAAACAATTATAACATTTTTCAAGATCCAAGGACTGAGATAATTTAAAATTAAAAACTTAAAGTGTGCATACATTATTCTTTACTCTAATATTTAGAAAAACGTGAACAACTGCAAACCTTTTTTTAGTATTTCAGTGCCTTAAGTAACAATATAAAACCCAGTAATCAATGCATTTGGTGCTATTATTCTAAAAAAAGCATTATAAAGTATAATCAAAATAATTGTTTGTTATTATAATCTTCTGAGTCATTCTTCCTTGGTTGGCTAGTCATATATCACATTTTATCAACCATAATTCTATATTTACATTTTGTTTCACTTAAATATCCTTGAAGTCCACATCTTTTTTTTTTATATATATATACTTGCCAGCTCCCACAGCATCAAAGGAGGCCTCATATCCCCCCTCCTACTCTATCCATCTGGGCATCCTCTGGGCAGCCCCTGCCCCAGCTTCATCTTGCTCGAGGGCCGGGTGTGTATGTATTTTTTCCCCCTTACCCCTGAGGATGCTGGCACAGAGGACATACATCCAGAAAGACAACATGCTGACACACGCCATTGACAAGCACCCATAGCATCTTCCCCTCCCCAGCTCCGAAGAGCCACTGTTGCCCCCGAATGCCCATGCTTCCCCCAGCCCCAGGAACATTGGGTGCTCAAGGCACCCCTGGTAACCCATCCCAGGAGGAGGAGAGCATCCATTGGGATGCTCAATCCTCCATCCCCCCACGACCCCAGGCAACCCAAGTCTTTGCCTGAACCCAGGTCCTCAGCATAGTGCCACTGGGCCGGTTGAAGTCCACATCTTTTTAAGATAGAAATGATCCTATGAAGCAATCAAAATAGGTCTCAATTCAGTAATCAGTTTTAAACTAAACCAGCTCATTGAAACTTGAATAGAAAAACAGACGTATCTTTTTTGGACTCCTAATGACATGGCATAACATTTCAATCTGAATCATTATTATCTTCCACAGCAATATCCTCAGCTTCCTTTATTTTTTGCTGTCTTTCCACAGGCTCTTGCTTCTATGCCAGGATAAATTATTTCACTTTATCCAGATCATACAAAATATGTTTTTTTGCCTGCTAGAGTCACCAAACACTTGACTGGGAATGGGACTTGGAAAGAAGCCCCAAAGTCTAACAAATCTTCCCTTTATGCAAAAAAAGTCTTTTTACCACTCCTCAGTAGTTTTTGAGACATCTGAGTATTTTCAGAATTTAACATCTCTGAAAGTCAGTGTTCCTGTCTATCTTGCTGTTTCTGTTCAAAAACTATTTTGTATCATTATAATTCAAAATGTTTTCCCATATTTCAGTGCTGTTTGCTGATAGCTCAGACTTAGTTTGAGGTAGGAATATTTTTTATTTATGTATTTATTTATTCGTTTAGTAACCAGATAAGGCCCACTAGGCACAAGTGACTGTTTTCAGGGGTGAGCCGGGAATATGGGCTGGTTTCATATCTTTAAGCACTGGTCACACAGGGATTCAGAAGGCCTTGGTAATAAATGGTAAGTTTTCAGACAGGAGTGCAAGACTTTACACAGAGATCAGTTTCAACAATTTGTGAAGTGAATTAAAAGAGTTTTTATTTTGAGCAGGCACTCAATCATCAGAATATTATATTTCAATTAGTACTCTATATTTTTCATTTTCCTTTCCATCTGTTTTGAGTCTCTAATAGAAACCATAGCTATGGCATCTAAAGCATCTGAAGTTAGCACTTTGGTTTGTATCAGTTTTTTTTTTTTTTATCGGCCATTTTTGTGACAGCATAACTTGGTCAGTACAGGGAATCAACTTTTCTGTCCATATTAGTTAAAACTTCAAACATGTTTTAAAATGTAAAAGTCATTTATTTATAGTTCTTAACCTCCCCTTTCAGAATGAGCTCTGTGGAAGATTGCTTTTTCATGGATTTAGAGGATTTACCAGATTTACTTTCATTTGACTCCTTAGACTCTTTAACCACTGCATTTTCTTTAATTTCTCTAGCTTCAGAAATCAAACACAGACTGTGTTCCAATTTATTCCATTTCACACCAGCATCTTCTGGGCTTATGAAACAGTGCTTTATTGTTACTGGATCAGAGGTAAGCAATATCTCTGAGGCTACAGACAGCACCACTCATTCTGTTCCCACTGCTCTCTGAGTAGTGATTTGTGCTTCTGGGCTAGTCATCAAAACGTTGGATAAGTATTTATCTATCAGCACTTTTTAAAAAGAGTTATATCTCTGCTTCATGACGAAGACTTTTTCTTTTGCTTTTTAGGCTCCTTTGGATTGCTAAATCCCTTTCTCATCATTGAAAGCAGAATGTTTGAGAACAGGAGTCAAAAGGGGCCCGTTCTGAGTTCAAATGGGTTAATGCTGACTTTGTGAATGTCTTTTGATGTATGAAAATCCTAGATATAATTCAAATGCTGAAGCTATTGTTTGTCTAATAAGTGCTTCAAGTCAGTTGACTTCATTTCAGCAAATTCAAGGCTCTATTCCTAAATCAGCATGGCACAATGCGCACAGCATTCAGGGCTAAACAGAAAGCTGTTATGAACATTTGATTCATCAATTTTCTGTAGCAGCAATCTTGATCAGAGTAAACATGAGATGCAGATCATGTGGACACGCAAAGGACAGGTCAGGGAGTTTTTTGGAAACACTGCAAACATTACTTTTTCTGCATGACAATTTTCAAAAGCCCTAAGGAGATATGAAAGATCTTTGAGGATTGGAAAGTTTCATCAGTTTGGAAATAACAGGAGGGGCGCACGTGCACGCCGATGAATATGCCAGCTTAAATGAGGAGCTCCGATGCCATACAGAAATTTGTCTAACTTTATGCTTTATTACTTAATTCTTCTATACGCAGAGTAGCTGAAGTATTAGGGAACAGTTTACTAAACTTTATAACCAAAAATTATCTCTGTAAGCCGGGTATATTTAATTTAATCTTGCCAGGAAAGTAATCGGGAAGTTCTCCTTAGAGATGCCCAATAACAATAGACAGTGCTTGGGCTACACCAACAGTCACAGCGGGGCACATTCAAATCCCGTCTCAATGCTACCTTCAGAAAAGCACCAGTTCACAGGTAAAAATGGAAATTCGAATAAAACAGAAAAAAATGACATGGCTTTCATTAAAGAGATGTTATTATCTATAAAAGAAGATATTGCAGGGTTAAAGTTGAATGACACTACCACAACGAAAAAATTGTCTGAGGTTACAAACAGAAAGGATGCTTTTGAAGAAAGATTATCATTCTTAGAAGAATCTCTTATTAAATTAGAAGACTTTGTGGAAGGAGAAACAAGACAATTGACAAAAGTTTAGGAGAAATCAGACGATTTAGAGAATAGGAGACGGAATAACTTAAGAATAGTAGGAATTCCGAAAGGACTAGAAGGACCTGGTATGATTAGATTTTTGCAAGACTTTATTCCAGCTTTATTAAATTATCAATGGAACTGGCAGTTAGAAATAGAAAGGGCACATAGAGCACTGTCACCTAAACCCAAAGCAGGACAACATCCGAGACCCATCATTGTTAATCTTTTCAGGTTCACAGTTAAAGAGGAGATTCTCTGGATAGCAAGGGAAAGGAAATCCTTTTCTTGGAATGGGGAGAGAGTGTATTTATTTCAGGATTTTTCAGCTGAAGTCGTAGAAAAAAGAAAAGTATTTGCCCCAGTCGGAGCTGTTCTTAAAAAACTTAATGTTAGATATTTTGTGAAATATCCTGTTGTTCTAGTGGTCCAACTAGGGGGAGAGTCGCATTCTTTCACAACTGTAGAGGAAACATGGTCCTTTATTAAAAAACAATGGCCTAAAAATTCCAGTCAGAAGGGTTCACGGAGATAGAGAAACACACACGGAATTTCAGCTTGAAACTGTGGTGTAAAGCATCCTCACGAACCCAAGTTAATTGACAGCACTGCGCATGTTTTAGCCCAATGTAAACCGAGCAGTAATGACTCTGTTCTTGACACACAACCACCTTCCTCTAAGACATCAACTATAGTGCCACTGGATACAAAGCCCCTTCCTAAGTCTACGTCTTGGTCTGTAAAATCACTTCGTAAGACAATCCCCATTTCTAAAAATAGATTTAGATCATTGGACAGTTTCTCTAAATTTTCAGATTCTCAGAAGAAACATGGTGAGACAGCATATTTCAGAGGAGAGGAAAGAACTATCTACTGTTATGGAATTTGCAGATATCTCTCAGGTCCCAGTTGAATTGCTTTCACCACCGAGTTCACCTTACCTGCAAGAAGGCTGATGTCATTTCTGATGAGATGTTTCTTTTTCACCTGCGTAGTCTGAGCTTTTGGGGCTTTTTCCTAGGATGTCTGGAAGAGTAATGTGGCTCTTCTAGAAGTAGAGCAACAGATCATTTCCTAAGGAAGTAGTTCCTCAAGGGGGTCAAAACAGTCACATGATCTTAATTTAAAGACACAATAGGTGGACACAACTAAGAAATGTTCTGTATTGATTTTTATTATTATCCTTAAAACATTCTTTTAGATAGACTCCAGCAGTGTGTTAAGGTCAGGATCTCTACTGTACTTGAAATTACAGTTCATAGATGGATAAATAACCGATAATTCAGTATAGCTCTGGTGACCTCTAGAGGTTTATATTAAAATTGCAATGTACAGGGATTCATCTCTAATACTGTGACATATTTATACCATTTCTACTACGTATTGATTTAGAAGAGTAAAGCAAGAAATTTCTAATCTGAGGAGATTTTTGGTATGAAGACACCCAGGTTAAAAAGGAAATCTGGTAAGACTATGTTTTACTATTTCTGTTTTCCATGGGATGAAACTTCATGGGAGGGATGTAGGAAATATCATTTTTAAGATCTATAGACCTCATTTTTCACCTGTTAAATTGGTTCCTACAAGAAGTTTTTCTCTTAGAGTCTCATATTAATTGTGGTCAGTGATTATGTGTCCTGATAACCTCACTCTAGCAATCTTTTCTGCCATTGGAGGTGAAGTTATTCTTGGCATTCATAAACACTCGATAAGGCCCATGAGAGACTTTCTTCCCAATAGATAGAAATATGCATCAGGGAAACACCCAATAGGGTGGCAGGCACTTTTTGCATATGTAGGCCTTAAAGACAATAACAGTTGCCAGGGCATAATAAACCAGTGAATAACTTTAAATGTACACATGCTGATGGAGATGTTGTGACTCTATTGGTCAACATATTTTGCATGGTCATTTAGTATGGTCGATAGATTTTTATTGTTTTTTCTTACTACATGATAGATCTTAAGGGTATTTGAGGAGGGTTTTCTCTTTTTGTAATACTTACCTTGTTCAACTCTCTATCTGCAGTTGGCACTATAAAAAAACATAATATTCGAGTAGAGTAAGCAAGTTTTTGTAATATTTAATTTCATCCTATGGTAAACTCAGAGATGGTATTGCATGATTTTTATCTGATACTTTCTTACAGTTTAACATTTTCAGCTGAAGTACCATTGTAATTTATGGCATGGGAGCACTGGGTTTAGGCTGGATCAGAACCATTTGAGGTACCTTGTGGTTAAATACCCGGTACATCTCTACTGGCTCTTCACCTTAGGATTCATTTTTCTTTTTTTCCTTTTTCCTTTTTTCGTTTTTTTATTTACTTTTTTATTTAAAAGCTCCAGTTTAAAGATATATCTTATGGATACATTTTTATACTTCATTTTCTTTGTTGGCGTTGACCTAAATATAGTGGTAATTGTCCTTGATCTTATATTGAAGGCATTTTAACCTCTCAGAGGTTCTTTTTCTAAATTTAGACATTTAGAATTTATTACTAATTTAGGTATTTTTTCTACCATTTAGTCATACTAGATATTTCTCATTTAATAAGATGTCTGTTTTAAATATTGTTACTTGGAATGTTAATGGGTTGGGTTTTCCAATTAAGACAAGACAAGTTTTAATTCATTTAAAAAGACAGAAGAGTGACATTGTATTTTTACAGGAAACTCATCTTATGCCTGAAGAAGCAGATAAACTACAGAGACAATGGGTAGATCAAGTAGCTCACAATTGTTATTCAACAAAAAAAGGGGGTTGGCCATTCTAATTCATAAAGCTGTCTCGTTCACTAGGAAAGAACAAGTCACAGGTCTGGAAGACAGACTACAAATTTTGTCAGTTTTTTTGTATGGCAGACATATGGCTTTCTGAAATATTTATGCTACAAACAATAATAGAAATACTTTCATTCAAGAAGTATTGGCTTCTTTATTGCCACTTAAAGACTGTGAACGTATAGTGGGAGGAGATTTTAATAATGTTTTAAATCCTCTGTTGGATAAATCCACCCCCCAAAATCAGACAAAACAGACTAAAACACATAACTGTTTTAAAGAACTAATATCTGATTTGGGTTTACTGGATGTTTGCAGTATGGTTAACCCTGATGGTAAAGATTTTTCCTTTTTTCTGCAAGGCAGATTGTATATAGCAGAATAGACTATCTTTTTATGCCTTTATCTCTTTGTAACTTAGTCACACATTCCTGTTACGATTCCATTGTTATGTCAGACCTTGGTCTCCTTAAAACAACTTGTATAATAGAGGACTCACCACAAAAGCAGTTTAGATGGTGGTTTAACACATCCTTAGTTCAGGAACAAGAATTTAAAGTATGGTTAACTAAAGAAACAAAATTGTATTTTGACATTAATGATAATAAGGAGACCTCTTTTCTAACTTTATGGGATGCATATAAAGCCTTTATTAGAGGAGGTGTTATTAGATATGCTTCCATTAGGAAGAAAAAAGGCAAGAAGAGTTGGAGAAAAAAGAAAAGCTTATTAAACAGAAAGAGGATGAACTAAAACAAGACCCAAATAAGAAACAGGATGTCACGTATCGACTGATTCAATTAAAATATGAGATTAATAAGATATAGTCTAGTAAAGCAGAATATGCTTTGTTTCATACCAAACAATAATATTGGGAATTGGGAGAAACAAGGAAAACCTTTGGCTTATCGTTTAAAAAAACAACAAAATCAGAATACGATACCTAAGATCAGATTGGGTAAAAATAACATTAGTCATAATATTAAAGAAATAAATTACTGTTTTCAAGAATAGTATGAGAAGTTAAATAAGCCCTTTATTTCTGATACTAAATTAGACCCGAATGCATTTTTAGAGAGGGCTAAACTTTCTAGTTTATCAGAATTAGGGAAGGATATGTTGGACAAACCTATCTCGAAACAGGAAATATTACAGATAATCCAAAAGGCTAGTTTTCATAAAACTTCAGGTCCTGATGGATTTTCTAGTGAATTCTATAAGAATAATAATCCAATCATTATGGATTATCTTGAGAAATCATTTGTAGACTGCTTAGACCAGAAAAAGATGTCAGGTACTATGAATGATACATTTATTTGTTTACTTAAAAAGAAGATAAAGACCCTTTAGACCCAGCAAATTACCGTCCTATATCTCTTTTAATTTTTGACTAACTAAAACATTAGCAAATAGACTGAATGATGTCATACAATCATTAATAAGTAAAGAACAGGTGGGTTTTGTTAGTGGACGTCAAGCATCAGATAATCTGAGAAGACTTTTTTCAGTTATTTGGGCAGCTAAGTATTCTACTTCTCCATCTATTGCACTTTCCTTGGATATTGGAAAGGCCTTTGATTCTCTTGATTGGTCATACCTACAAAAAGTATTGCATTTTTTTTTAATTTGGAGCCTACTTTTAAAAATTGGATTTTTATTATATATTCTACTCCAAAGGCTTTCATTATTTCTAATGGACTCATCTCCAAACCTTTTCAGTTATTTAGGGACACTCCCCTTTCTCCATTCCTTTTTATCTTAGCTTTTGAGCCCCTTTTGAAGCATATAAATCTCACTGCACAAATTCAAGGAATTAAAACTGGGAGGTTAGTCCATAAATCATTTGCCTTCACAGATGATTTGTCAGTCACTCTTTCTAATCCAAAAGATTCACTACAGGCTTTAGATTCACTGTTTGTTAAAACTGTTTCACTGTCTGGATTAAGTGTAAACTGGGGTAAATCAGAAGGAATCATTCTTCAGACACTTAATCAGGAGAAAACCCCTTTAGTTACCCAATTAGATGTCTCTTGGATTGATAAAGGAATTAGATATCTAGGAATGCAAATATTTAATTCAATTTCACTGATAATTTGAGTCAACATGTCCAGGCTGATAGAGAAAAAGCAATTAGACCTTGAGAAATGATCCACGTTATTTCTTTCCCTATGGGGTAAAATCAACTCGATTAAAATCATATTGGCTCCAAAAATATGTTATGTTTTTAATAACTTACAAACAAAGCTAGAACCAGAATGGTATAAAAAATTAGATGAAATCTTTTCTAGATTCATTTGGGATAATAAACCTCCTAGATTGAATGTATCTAAATTGAGAGCACCTTGGCAAGCAGGGGCATTTAACTACCCCTGGTGGCAAACATACCATTGGGCTTTTTTACTGAAAAAACTCAGCGCTGTGGTTATGTAAGGAAAACATGGAACAAATGCCACTATGGCTTTTAACTGAAAAGGAAATAGTTCATCCTAATAAATTGTCTGATCTTTTGTTTAAATCTATTCTTCCCCAACTTATAAATCATCCTACTCTAATAGTTATCAAAGGCCTATTCAAATCACTAGAAGAGAAACTGGAATTGAGCAACCTTCCATTGGAATTGGCACCAATTTGGGATTATCTGAATTTTTTCTTTAATAAATTACAATTTAAGAATCTGAAATGGAAAGGGGCAGGGATTCATCAGGTGGGGGATTTGGTAGATCCAGAAAATGGTATTTTCTACTCCCTTAAAGATTTAAGAGAGAGATTCCACATATCCAGAATTCATTTCTGGCTATACCTACAGTTAAGAGAGGTAATTAAGAAAGAAATTATTAAAAATAACTCTCTCTTTATGAAGGATTCTAATTGGACACAAATTTTAAAGTTGGCAAATATGAATAAGGGATCAAGCTTATTATATAAAATGCTATCAGAACCTGACAGCAATATATCTTCTACAGCTAAGGAGGCATGGGAAGTGGATCTAAAAGAAACTATCTCAGAACATTATTGAAAACAAATGGGGACAATGCTTATAAATGTAGTAGAGAAGTCAATGGAAGGCCAATACAATTCAAGATACTTCACATATATCATTACTCTCCTCAAAGATTGAATACCATTTTTAAATCTAACCAGGTTGGATGTTGGAAATGTGGAATTTCTCAAGCTTCTCTGGGTCATATGTTCTGGTTTTGTCCAAAAGTGTTACAGAAATGGAGGGAAATTCACACATTCTGTCGAAAGGTCCTGAAACTAAACATACTTTTTTTTCCACTTGTTTACATTTAGGGGATAATTCTAAGTTAAAGCATTTACCTAGACCAATACATGCTTTGTCTGTTTCATGTGGCCTTATCCTTTAAAAGATTGTTGCTTTAGCATTGAAAGTCTCAGAGACTACCTAATCTGAGAGATTTAGTAGATTCTTTAGGAAATATTGCTAATAATTAGCATATTAGTTATATAATGCTACATAAGTTAGACAAGTTTAATGAAATTTGGTGACCATTTTTTTGAATTTTTGAATTTATGAAGTCTTACAATAATTAATGAATTTTTACTGATCTTACTTAAACTTAAATTATCCTTTCATTTTGAGGTTGTACTGGATGTTTTTAGTCTTTGATAAGAATGTAAGAGCTAACTTTATAAGTTTTTTGCTAACAATATTTTTTATATGCTTGTATATATAGAATGGTCTTATTTAATCTAATGGGAAGGGTGGATCTTTATGTATGTTTACATTTTATTTAGAGTCACCCATCTGGATTTGTTGTAATTGTTGTTACTTAAAAAAATTTAATAAAAACTATTATGGAAAAAAAATATTTGGAAACAACAGTAATTTTTGTGTAAACCTGGTGCACCTACCTGTCTTGCTGCTGACACCCCCCCCACACACACACACACACCCCGCTAGGGGTTGCTGCATGTATTGGCTTTGAAGGGGGTTACACAAATCATTTCTATTTAACCCAGGAACTGGGGTGGGCCATGACACTGGGGACCTGCACAGTCATGATGGGGCACCAGTAAAACACAGTAGGCACAAAGAAATATCCTCTCTGTTAGCTAGTGTCTAGTAGTATATTTTATTCTGTAACAAGGTGGAAAACAGAAAAATGTTTGCCCCACTTAGGCTGCAGTGGCAGAAGGTACAAAGGATGCAAAGTCCATCACACTGTACACAGAGTCCAACTGGGTCCTTGAATTAGGGATCAAGCAAAAAGTCTCTTTGTCCATCCCTCTTCTTGGATCAGGGCCAGGACAATGCATGTCCTCACAGTATTTGAACAACTTTGGGTTCACAAAGCACATTTTCCCTCACAGACAGAAACACTTTGCAAACACCTGTGGCCCGATATTCAAAAGTTTGGTGAGCGCTAACAGGTTTTTGCCCCTGCAAACTGTGGTTTGTACTGCATCCCCATATTCAAAAGGGGATGTTGTGTGGGCAAAAAGGGATAGCGCCCACACAAAACATAATGTATACTTGTGGGCAAGGGAAGGGGTGTGGCCATGAATAGTGGCACTACCCCATATTCAGTGACTTTGTGCTGCACAGAAGGATTTAGCGTGGTCATTTTGCACAGTGCAAATACCACTAAACAAAACCCCAACTTAACTATGGCAACCCTAGTGGCTGCAGGACAGAATCCAGCCACCTATCCAGTTGGCCACTGGGGAAGTACAACCACCCACTGTGGCCCCTGGCAACCCCTCTGGTACCGATCGCTGGCCCCTAATGTACAAGTCAAATTCCCCGGTGCTAGATGTCCTCCTCCACCAATCACTGTCCCATACTTTAAAAAAATATATCTCTGGTGCTAGTTGTCCCCCACTCCACCTATCACCAGCTTGTATTTTACAACAATATATCCTCGGTGGTAGTGGTTACCCCCTCTCCAATCACCAGCCCATTCTGTAAATTGATATTTCCCTGGTGCTAGTGGTCCCCCCTCTGATTGCTGGCCTATTCTGCAAATAAATATATCTCTGATGCTAGTGGTCCCCCCCTCTGATCATCAGCCTATACTGTATAACAACATCCCTGGTGCTATTGATTCCCCCTCCTCCACTGATCACCAGCACTTACTGTATAACAACTATCCCTGGTGCTAGTGGTACCCCCCCTGCCGATCACTGTCCCATAATGTATAACAAATATCCCTGACACTAGTGGTCCTTCCACCCCTGCCGATTGCCTGCCTGTACTATATAAAAAATATCCCTGGTGCTAGTGGTCTCCCCAGCCCCACAGATTGTCTACTTGTACTGTATAAAAAATAGCCCTGGTGTCAATGCCCCCCCCACCGATCATTGGCCCATACTGTTATAACATGCCTAATGGGCTCATTTGCATGGGTTCCTTTGAATATTGCCAATATCGCTCCGGCTCTATCCATTCTAGTGGCTTAGTTCGGGAGTCCTTTCAGGGCAGTGCTTAGTGGCTTAGTGCTGGGTCAACATGGCCCTATATTCAGTCAAATACTGCCAGTGTGCTATTCAGCTGAATATAGCTTCTTTGGGCACCCGAGTAATTGCAAGGCACAGTGCAAATTGTTGTGCTTCGCTTTGCATGAATTTGAATATCTGGACCCTGGTGTCCTTACTTGACAACACACATTACTTTCTTCTCAGAAGCTGCAACACTTTAGGGACAGATTACATCCTTTTCTGAAAACACCCCTACTGTGACATGTACAAAGTTTGTAGTAAGTAAACCATGCTCCATCTTCTGGTCAGAGCTCCATCCCCTGCAGAAACTGTGCCTGGGAGGCACGACTTTGACTGTTCTCTTTCAAACATCCTGTTAGACAAACTGGAGTTCAGTCCCTCCAAACCCTCACAGGCATTCTTACTTGGGCCATCCTGGAGGAGCCAGCTCTTGGCTGACATGCAAAGAAAATGTCTCTCACAGTTCAGGGATGTCTCCCATATTTGACTCAAGGATCCCATGACCAGATGTCTTAAAAGTATTTCTCTCTACAATGGGGTATGCTACAGGAAAAGGCAATCACCACATCTAAATGCTCAGCTACTCCAGAAATGAACTAGGGACTGAAGCAGGACAGGAGAGAGTTGACACCTCTCCTGGGGCTCTCTTCAGTTAGACAGAGAACTGCTCTGCTATGCTCTCAGTGAGCAACTGACTCTGACTGCAACATTCCATTGTGGCTTATGAGGCTGCAAGGCTCCTTCCACTTAGAGCATATGTCCATATGACTGACAAGGGTTTCAGGGGAGACCTAAAAGTTAACCATTTGCAGCCCAGAGTGACTAAAAGAAAAACTCATTACATAGGATTCCAGTACCATTCTAAACACTTTTTAAACACTTTTGGTAAACACTGTAATAACATTCTAGTAACCCAGGGGGGCAATGAGGTTACATTTGCTCCTTCCCAACAGTGGCTTGGCAGAAGACACCAGGAGGAAGGAGTGCTGTGTAACTGGACTTCTCTACTGGGACTAAAGAAGTAGAACTCTTGTACGTGGACCTTTAATTTAGGGTAAAAAAACAAACTAACAAACAAAACAAAAAAAAATATAGTGTGTTTGTCTGAGTTAACTGAACTGAATGGTTATCTGAACAGTTATCTAGGGGTAAATCTCAGGTGACTGAAAGGGCTTGATAGCTGTGCAGTTTAAATTACTTGTAGAAAGATCTAGCAAGAATATTGCCCACCCTTCCACCCAAAGCTAGTTCTACTTTTATAGGCACAGGATTTGACTGACAACAGGAACTTCCTGTTTGGGAGCAGGAAGTGACTGATCACAGAGCCACCAAAGACCCACCATCCTAGAAGGGCAAGAGTAGCGCTCTGGCCCCCTCTAGCTGCTGGAGGCCTGCCTCTGAGCAAGTAAGGGGTCTACTGAGAAATATAGGATATTCTTGTCACAGAACAGGACAATCAGGAGCTTAAAGGGCACAGAGGCAGAAAGTAAGTAGAGAGAGAGAAGAGAAAGAAAAAAGACAGAGGAAAGACTAGGTATTGCAAACAACAGTTAAGGGGCCAGAAATAAGACATAATAAGAGTGGTGCAGTGCAGTGGCTGTGGAGCAGCAGTCTTCCGGGAGACGTTCTGGAGGATGCGGTGTTGTCCCATCTGCAGGCACCTCTCTGGGCTGAGGGAGGAGGTTTCTCATCTCCAGGCTGAGTTGGCCAGGATTTGTGGGACCTCCTCCTCCATCTGGGGACCACCAGTGCCACAGCTGTTGCCTCAGAGGTTGCCAAGAAATAGGAGTGGTTGAACCACAGTGGGCTCAGGGAGTGTGAGGGTGGTGGAACAGAGGTGCATCCCTCCAGTTGTACCTCTCCACAATTCCTATTCCATTCTGGAAAAGTGTGGTTCCTCTATGGAGGCACCTGCAGTGGAGACCAAGGAGGATGCTGGGAACCTCCACAAAGGAGACCCACAGGAGGGTGGCATGGGATCCCACAGGGAAGGAAACAACTCCTGGTGGGGGACTCCATTGTTAGGAAGGTAGAACTGGGGGAGGAAGGGGAGAGGGAGGTAAGGTGCCTGCCTGGCGCCATGGCTTGAAGGGACAGGGAGCGAATCCTCAGGATTGCCGAGTAGCTGCACAGGAGAGGGAGCTGGATGTCATTGTCCACCTAGGAACAAATGACCTGACAAGAAAGGATTAGAGCAGTGCAGGAAGAGTTGTAGAATTGGGAGGGGCCTTAGACATGTATGCATACAGTGGCTAATATCGGAGGTGCTGCCCATCTATGGCATAGGAGAGGCTAGGTGTTCTTCACCATGAGATTCAATCAGTGGTTGAAAACTGGTGCACAGCTCAGGGATTTGGCTTCATTGGGGACTGGGGGTCCACCTGGAGTGACGCAATCCTATACTGGCATGATGGGCTGCATCTGTCCAGGAGGGGAACCAGGATCCTAGGTGATAGGTTTAAATGCTTCATTGACAAGCATTGTACTAGCCAAGGGGGAGGCACTGGAAAAGAGCAGGGAAATCCTAGCCGCCCCAAAAAATCACAGCAATAAGTAGGGTAAACACCAACATAGAGGTAGCGATAGGGAGAAGGGCAGGGGTAAATGGGGAAAGTGACAAAGGCAAGAAGGACAGGGATGGGGCAAAAAGGAGTAAGGCCATCAGGAAATGGAGGGTAATGAGTACCAATGCCCATAGTCTGGGCAACAAGCTCTCTGAGCTGGTGGCCTTGATGGAAGAGGGATGCCTGGATATCGTAGCAGTCACAGAAACATGGTACACAGAGAACCATGACTGGGATGTTAACATATGAGGGTACACAACCTACAGGAGAGATAGGCAGGAGAGAAGAGGGGGAGGAGTAGTTCTCTATGTAAAGAAAGGGATAAAAGCAACTGAACAAAAGAGTAAACAGGGAGGAGAGGAGGCACTGTGGGTCACTTTGGAGACTGGAAAGGGCACCACAATCCGCACAGGGGTTGTGTACAGACCCCAATGTCAGGGGAAGGGAATGGACAAGGATATGATAGAAGGCATTCTTATGATGGCAGAGAAAGGGGAGATACTGTTGATGGGAGATCTGAATATGCCAGATGTTAACTGGAGCACATTCACTGCAGCCACATCCAAGAGCAGGGCCATTCTCGATGCCCTACAGGTGGCAGGCCTCAGACAGCTAGTTTCAGAACCCACTCGTGAGGGAGTAATCTTAGACCTCATACTCTCAAATGGGGGCAGTGAGAGGATCTCAGATATAGAAGTGGGTTGCCATCTGGGAACAAGTGACCATCAAACAGTGTGGTTCACGTTAAACTCAGCTACAGAGTCAAGCCATACAAATGTGAGGGTACTGGACTTCAGGAGGCTGACTTTGGCAAGATGGAAGAGTGCCTCAAAAAGCACTAGCAAACAGGCTAGAAGGAGGGTGGAGCAACAATGGGAATCATCAAAACTGCCATCACAGAGGCAACAAGCCTTTGTGTGAAGCAAATAAACAAATCAAAATGAAAGAAAAAGCCACTATGGTTCTCAAAAGAAATGGCTGGGAAAGTCAGGGAGAAAAAGATAGCATTCAGAAAGTATAAGGAAACACAGAAGGAGCAGGACTGAGAGCTGTACCAGTTAAGGCAGAAGGAAGCAGGGAGGGAAGTCAGAATAGCAAAGGCCCAAACTGAGGAAAAGATAGCCATTTTGGTTAAGAAGGGGGATAAAACCTTTATAAGTACATCAGACAGTGTAGAAAGACAAAGGGAGGGATAGTGAGGCTGAATAGAATGAATGGTGGGTGAGCAGAGGGGGACAGTGAAAAAGCAGGAATACTGAATGAATATTTCTGCTCAGTATTCTCAGAAGAGGAGGGGGAAGTGCCTAATTCAATTAACAGAAGCACTCTTGATAGGGGTGTCAATCCCAGCCCTTTCACAGAAGAAAGGGTTCTGCAAGAACTCCTAACACTCAAGGTGGACAAAGCAATGGGGCCTGATGGAATTCACCCCAGAATTCTAAAAGAATTAAGGGGGGAACTAGTGAAACCCCTGACTACTCTTTTTAACAAATCATGGGAGGATGGTGTGGTACCCGAGGACTGCAGGAAGGTGGATGTGATTCCCCTTCACAAAAGTGGGACCAAGACAGAGGCAGGAAACTACAGACCTGTCAGTTTGACCTCTGTGGTAGGAAAAGTGATGGAGTCACTTCTGAAGGAAAGAATTGTTGAGTACCTTGAGGCCAGTGGGGCACAACCCAAGGCAGCATGGGTTCACAGCGGGAAGGTCATGTCAGACAAATCTAATAGATTTCTTTGACTGGGTGACCAAAGTAGTAGACCAGGGAGGGGCTGTGGACATGGCCTACCTAGACTTTAGCAAGGCATTTGACACAGTCCCACACAAAGATTAATAGTCAAATTAACCAGCCTGGGAGTGGGTCCCGGTGGTAGCCTGGTAAAACATTGGCTGGACAACAGGACACAGAAGGTAATTGTAAATGGAGTCCACTCTGAAGAAAGAGGGTTACTAGTGGGTACCGCAGGGTTCAGTACTGGGTCCAGTCCTTTTAATGTCTTTATAAGTGACATTGCAGAGGACTGGAAGGAAAAGTATGCCCTTTGCAAATGACACAAAGATCTGCAACAGGGTTGATACACAAGGAGGCGTGGAAAGGATGAGAAGGGACTTGGCAAGGTTGGAGGAATGGTCAGAAGTATGGCAGCTAGGTTCAATGCAAAGAAGTGCAAAATAATGCACCTGGGAAACAAGAACCCAGGAGAAGATTACACAATGGGGCGGGGGTAGTAACAACAACAAAAAAGGAAAGGGACCTGGGGGTAATCATATCAGATGACCTTAAGGTTAGCAAGCAATGTGAGAAGGCAGTAGGGAGGGCTGGGGGAATACTGGAATGCATAGGGAGAGGCATCACCAGCAGAAAACAGGAAGTTGTCATCCATCTATACAGACAGTTGGTGAGGCCCCATCTGGAGTACTGTGTCCAGTTCTGGAGACCCCATCTCCGCAAGAACATAGACAGGATAGAGGCAGTCCAGAGGAGGGCAACTAAAATGGTGCAGGGTCTGCAAGAGAAGCAGTACGAGGAGAGACTAAAAGAGCTTACTATGTATACCCTTGAGGAAAGAAGGGAGAGGGGGGACATGATAGAAACTTTTAAGTACCTCAGTGGAATCAACAAAGTCCAAGAGGGTAGCATCTTTCAGAAAAAGAGACATGCAAGAACAAGGGGACACAATTTAAAGATGGGGGGGGTGGTTCCAGGGCAATATGAGGAAGTATTTTTTCACAGAGAGGGTAGTGGATGCATGGAACAGCCTTCCTGAGGAGGTTATGAGGTGTAAAACTGTGGGAGAATTCAAGAATGCATGGGACAGACATAAGGCAGTTCTTGTGGGGGGGTAGGAAGAAATAGGCTGTTGGTTAACTAGGCTCTTCGGCCTATCCTGTAGGTAGGGAAATGGGCAGACTAGGTGGGCCAGGCAGTCCTTATCTGCCATCAAAGTCTATGTTTCTATGTGGCAGTTAATTTTCTAAATAAAAACCTCTAGTACTGATACACTCTTCTTAGACTTTAAAATGTTTTGAAGTGGAATTTGTGGTATTTTTCCTTTTTTTTTTTATTAAACGGTGTCAGTTCGGATAGAGAGACTAACACTGCCATTAAATCTCAATTCACAAGGGCATAGATTGTGCATTTCTACCCCTGCATGGCAGGAAGCCACTGTTGCCAAAACAGAGATTTCAATTCAAATGTCTGATTTCTGCTCAAACTCAATCACCACCAACTCCTACTCCCTGCCAGCTACAGTGATCAAGCCTTCTACTGATCCAGTAGGGTCTAGTTTATTTGAAAAAAAAAACACAGATAGCACACACACACACACACAAAAATTAGGAAAGTTCCATACCTGAGTCATGTGGTGTAGCTTAGTTTAAGAATAGGAAAAAACTGCTTTAAACTGTTAACCCTGGAAACTCTTCTTTACTGGGTATTCCTGAGTCTAGGAACACATGTTTGCATGGCATTATTCCTAGAAATTTTCTATTGCCTTTCTCTTATTCTGAAAGCTCTAGAACAGATGCAGCATCACAAAGACTGGATATTGCCAATTGTCCTCCACTAGGAGTGTGGCCTATAAAACATTTTTAGATGCATTAGGGTGAGCAGCTGTTTATTGATAATAATATCATGTTTTGCTCTCCAAAATTTCACCCCAGAAGGGTGCTTTATAAAATTATCTGCTACTATGGTACCTTAAAATTGTCTTCAAGAGCACCTGAATGAGTTTCCTCAAACATTACTGAACCATTTGTGGCAAACTAGTCCCTTCCCCCGCAAAAAAAAAGAGCAATACTGAAGATGTAAACACTCTGTGGTTGTTCTTGGTCACATTACTGTTTGTCCTGTGCCTAGGTGTATAAGCAAGAAGGAAGATAGGTCAGAAATGTGAAAAATAAGTAGAATATACAGACAATGACTGGAAAAGTTATACTTTAAGTAGACCGGAATGTAAGGTGCCCAAGGAACATGCTGAAAAGGTTTTGCTTGCTGTGGCTTGATCATGGTTTATGCAAGATTAGTATGGAATGAAAGTATGAGTAATAGATTAAAACATTTTCCATGACAAAGGAGTTGCTGATTTTGACAGTGATAATTCACTTTTATTCACTGTAACTAGAATTATACATACCTCTGCTGAATTCCTTTCAATAAATATACCTCCTCCCACATAAGGCTTTAAGACGTGCACTGGAGCCCTATCTGAGTTCATAAAATGTATCAATGTCAACACACAGTTGAGAAATGTTTACTTAACCCTTTTATTCAGGTATTTTGCCATTGCCAAAAATCCACAAGAGGTTTAAAATATTTGTGGGTAAAATAAAATGCTTCATCACCAGTAAATATGCACATTTCTATTGTTATTCTGAATCCATGATTTATAATATTGGATCATTTATAGTGGGCACAAGAGGGATAATCTCAATCTGAGGGAAGGAGCCATTTCCTGTTATAGTGTTCTGTGGGGACAGACCTGAAGCAGTTGCTGAATAAAGAGGAATGGTTTACAGTTATCCTAATGTGAGTTTCCTCTGTAAGTTAATACAATTTGAAATGGAGATAAATATTGTCTAAGGAAGACTTTTAAGAAGAAGCAGTAAGGTGGTTGTGTTTGTGAAAACTAAGGAGTTTAACAGTGAACTTAAACAATTGACTGAGCATTAGGGAAAACTGCAGTATTATTTTGAAGCAAATGAGATTTGATGAGGCAAAAAAACATGCAGTCCAGTTATGTTATGTGGACAGTAAAAGTTTCATTTCATTTTCATTTTAATTTTTTTATACTTGTTAGCTGATGAGCAAAACTGCCTGGTTTCATAAGCGACAAGTATTAAAACAGTACAAATGTAGTACAATACTATACATACAAAATATTTAATACAACATAAAATAAATATTGACACTTAACACACACATATTACATTAAATACAAGTGCATTCATTCATTGTTTATGGCATATATAAATTCATTAATAATCTAGAGGTTCCAGAAAAACTGAGCAGTCAAACAGTTGCTGAATTGGTGGCCATACTTATGGCACATTAAAATCTATGGCCCTTTGTAATTGTGGAGCTAGTACAGTTTAACTCCAGTTTTCAGGATGTAGGGGAATCAGTTTTCATAACACAGCTCCACTGGTTGGCATAACACATTCATTTTGGTACCTCATTGGATGAAATGCTTAGAGATCTTTTGTGTAACCCCTTGCTTCTCTCCCTCCAATCCTGGAAGAGGTGAAAGCATGGCCCAGGGAACCTCCCATGTCTAGAGGTATTACTATGCTTGCCAGAAGATCATGTACACCCCCACTTAAAGTATTTAATTTAAACCTGCCAGGCAGTTGTGGAGCCAGATTTTGGGGCCCAGGGAGCAAGACAGTCAGCCAGAGGCACCAAGATGGCAGCAAGTGAGTGCCAATCTGAAAATCTAATTTGGTCTGATGCAGTCAGTAGTTTTAATATATAATGGGTAATAAAGTAAATAACCCTTCAGGAAACATAAAAGAATTATATTTTGCGTACACAACTTAACTAATGATCCTACCAGTGCATGAATATGATATACAGTATCTATTTATTTAAAAATTAGTAACTGGGAAAAGCACAATGAGCCAAGGCTCATTTACAGGCATGATTCGGGTGAGGGGAACGGATGTAATCACAATTAAAGGCAGGTAGTGATAACAATTTTGTGTTAACACATACAACCAACAATATTTATTTATTTAGCTTTTGTTAACCAGGTGAGGTACACTAGGCATACATATGTCTATTTTCAGGAATGACTCAGGAGAGTACAGTACATTTTGGACAAGTTTGGAGAGAAGAGCACAACAAAGTAGATATATTTGCAAGGCAATAAGCAACGTAACAAGATATGGAGGATAATGTATGGGCAACCATACACAACAAGCCTATATCTGCTTGGAGAGATTTGTATGGCAATCAGGAACCTCGAGAGCAGAGCTCAAGAGGTTCATTGGTTGCCATACAAAACTCGAGTTGAAGACACAGGCTTGTCTGTGTATGGATGCCCATACATTATCTTTTATAGAGTATGGGCATCCATGCCCATTTCAGACACTGTACTTCATTTCAGTGAACTGGTGGTTTGGGGGGTGGAACTTGCGGGATGGTGGCAGGCTCAAATTAATGACAATGTGTTGTTTCTGCAAGTTTAAGTTTAGAAAAAAACAACAACTTCCAGCTTAACTATATAGAGGAAAGCAACTGTTTGACAGCATTCAAAGTTGTTTTGCTGCAGTAGTGACATCACTAATGAAGCAGAACAACATAATGATGTCCCTAATGCAGCAGAACAAGCATATTCCAGCATGGAATTCCATGCATAACAGCATTCCACCATATACTATAATACAGTTTTACATGTAACCTAGGGCGACCAAAGAACAAGAAGAGGAGACATTATCAATATGAGCAATCTAACAGGATTAGGATAGTACATTGTTACATGGAGAGACAGCCACTGTCAGTGCAAGGTTGTGAGCAGGGGAAGAAAGGCATATGCACTCTTGCAAGGAGAGAGTGGCGAGAGTGCTTAGTTGGGTCAGGAAGGGAACAAAGGGTGGAGGAGTGCAGGAAGGGGCAGAGAGGAAGTATGAGGGGGTAAAGGCATAAGTGGCACTCAACTCTAACAATCACCAACAACAAGCTTCTCCCGCTAGAACAGGTATGTTCTTTTAAATACTTAGGGGTCATAGTTGATGATACCCTCTCATTTTCTCAGCATATTGGCAAGGTAGTGAAGACAGTCAACACCAAGCTTGGAGTGCTTTATAGAAACCAACATAGCCTCACACCAACTGCACTACAGCTCTGTCTCTAGCTCAATTCTATCTATGATAGATTATGATTTGGTAGTCTATGGTGCTGCCATCAAAACAGCTCTTAAATGGGTAGCTACAGCCCTCAATAAGGCCCGTAGGCTCACCCTTGGTGCAGATCGATATGCCTACACCTGCACACTTTACAAGCAAACTAATTGGCTCAACCTTGGAAACAGAATCAAGCTACAATCTTGCTTCCTTGGTAAGAAGGCCCTACTGGAGCGGTCACCCCCTTGCATTGCAGATATGCTATCCCCTTCCAAAAACACGTACAGCACCAGAGGCAACATGCTGAGTTCTCTACTAGTCCCTTTTCAGAGAACTGCACTCGGACAATGCTCTTTCTCCTGTAGAGCCCCTCTCAGGCTTAATGAGGTCCTGGAAGCCTTACACAACTCTATGAACTTGCCGGCTTTCTATTCTAATCTGAAACAGCTCCTAGCTCAAAATAGCACCTGTAAGTGTCAGTACTGAGCCCCTCTGCCCTGTGCCAACCTCCTATCCCCTCCTGCTATGCTTCCATTACACAAACTAATTAGGTCTGTCCATGGGTCACCAGGAATAGCCAGATCCCCTAAGGATTTGCCAGGCCCTTCCCTTCCTTCTCCTCCACTCTTTTTATCCTCCCTCACCCACTACACTGACTCCACCTCTGGTCAGCCCTCTGTTCCCCCTCCTCTTCCCCCCAACCTGTCAGTTTCATAGCTGCATTAACCCTCCAGATTTGACTCTTAGGTTCATGGTCGACTCTACATTCCCAACGCACCAGTCTGAACAGTTCTTCAAACTTTCCTCAGGCTCTTTGATAAGGCTAACCATTTGGTTGCTACCTGCTTCAACTACACTTCCTGTTTTTATGCACAGGTAATCCTGTTGAACGTTAATTATAACCTGCTCTACTGTAACCAACTGACTATTTGTATAATGGAAAAACATGTGTCTTGTACCAAGTGTGATGTACCTTGCATATTTCATTTGTATGTAATGTCTGTAATATGTCTTTGTGGGACATTTGTAAAAGAGCTTTGCTCAAAGGTCTTTATCTGAACAATAAACAATACAATACAATACATAAGTGAAGGGTGTTGAAGATGGTAAGGGACATGCACATATTGAGTGATGTAGCAGGAGGTGGTGGAGCTGCCCTTTGAAGGTGTTAGGCTCAATGCAGAAGTGTACATTGGTAGGGAGGCTGTTCCACAGAGTAGGAACAGCAGAGGAGAAGGTCATACTGTAGTTCTATATTTGATTTTAGATCTAGGAATGAGAAGTTGCCTAGCTCCAGATGATCTAAGAGTGTAGTGGTTTACATTGGCCGACAGAAGAGTGGCTTCTGTGTGGATAGGATGTTGTGTACAACTTTTACTAGAGAGGAGTCAAGCAGGGCAGTTAGGGAGGGCCAACCTGTGTTGCTATAAAGTTGGCAGTGATGGGTAAGACAACTGCAGGATAGAGCAAATCTACAGATATTATTGTGGCATATGGTCCATTTGCATCTGAGAAGACTAGATGAATGGGCAAACATAGGTAGTCCATATGACAACTTAGGGAGGAGGAGGCAACAGGCAACTGTAATGCATGCAGAGGGTGATAGATTGCTTCTGGCGTAGTAAGCATAGCCTAGGTGAGAAGTGACAGTTTTGCATACAGATAGTATGTGACAGAAGTCCTGGGAGGGATCAAGTGTGATGCCGAGGTACTTGAAGTTAGTTACAGTAGCAAGGGGGTGCCATCCTTGGTGGTCACGGTAAGATGGGGTGAGCGTGTTTTTTTTAGTCTATGAGGATTTCCGAAAAGCATGGCTTGGGACTTGAGGTAGTTCATGAGAAGTTTATTTTCCCTGAGCCAGGATTGACAGAGGCTATGTCTTATGCCAGATCACTGTTGAAGTCAGCTATGTTGAAGGCTTGACTGAAGAAAACTAAGTCATCTGCATATAATAAAGGAGTAGTGTTTTTGAAGCAGTGAGTAATGTTGTTTATGTGAAGAGAGAACAGTAAGGGGCCCAGTATGGAGCCCCATGGAAATCCTAGGGAGGTTGGGAGATAAACTGAGTGGTACTGCCAATTTTGACTCATTGCTGCCTGCCAGGGGGTAGCTGGAGAATCAGGTTGGGGTGTATTCTGAGATTCCAATAGTGCTGAGTTTGTTTAGTGATATGGGGTGGTTGACTGTATCGAAGGTCTTTGCAAGGTCTATGAATACTGTCCCAGTAAGTTTCCCCTTGGTTGAATACCAAGTAAACTGCATTAGAAAGCGTAAGTAGCACTGTGGTGGTGCTATGGTTCTTGCAAAAACCATGTTGGGTGGGGCATAGGAGATTATATTTATAAAGATATGCTGTTAGTTGAGTGACTATGATTTTTTCGAGTTTACTGAGGGCCGGTAGTATTGCAATGGGCCGGTAGTTTGACAGCAGTTTAGGATTTCCTTTTTGATGGATGGGCACAACACTGGCATTTGTTTCAGACTGATGGCACAACTCCTGTGGATATTGACAAATTGAAGATATGGGTCAGAGGGTGCAAGCTCCCAGGCAGCAGTTTTCAGCGATTTGTGATCGAGACCATCAGGGCCTACAGACTTGGAATCAGCAATAGACAGGAGAAGTTTGTGGCTCTCGGCAGCTGTAACAGCTTGAAGTGAAAGGGGGGTTGAGAGGCAGGTGGTGGCTCCAGAGGGTATGCATCATGGCTGGGGTGAGAATTAAAGGCTTCAGTGACTGCAGAAAGGTCAGAGAATTGGTAATTTAATGCCTCAGATATGGTGACTGGGTTGTTGCAGTTTGACCCATTTATTTAAAGGTCTGTGGGGGTGCTGGGGTTGGCATACCCCACGGATTCTTTGAGGTATTTCCAATATCTGCTTGAGCTGTTTTGCAAGACCACTCACTTATCTCTATGGTATTTGCTTTTACTTTGTCTGATGGCCACCTTGCACTTGTTTCTAAGGAACCTATATTCAGACCAGTCAGTGCTGGAATGGGTTGTTTTGTAGACTGCCCAGCTTCTGTCTATCTCCTTTAGGAGGACAAGAAATGGTTGTGTGAGCCATTTTTGTTATGGTCATCTAACCCTTCTGGAGGTGAGTAGGGCATGCTTGTCTTGGCATTTGAGCAGGGTGTTATTGAAGTACTGGAGTACTAGGTTAACATCAGTGGTATTCCACAAGGGGGTCCAGTTGATGCATGCTAGGTCATCTTTAAAGCTGGTGGGGCTGAGGAGTGCATAGTTTCAGAAGTGGATTATTCGGGGAGGGTCTTGTACCACTCTGGCTTGCCAGTTACAGTAGACAGGTGAATGGTCAGTGATGGAGTCAGGGAGAATGCCAGATGAGGATATTTTATCTATGTTGAGCACAAGAATCCAATCTATAAGAGTGGATTGTTGGGCATAGTTAGATAATCTAATAGGCTGCATGATTATTTGGGAGAGCAACATCCTATTATTTATTTATTATTTATTACATTTTGTTAACCGGGTAAGCCCACTGGGCCCCGAAGGTCCCTTTTTCAGGGGTGACCTGGAGTTTGTTACATATAATTTTGAACATACAGTCAGGTAGTATAGTGTCAGACATATTGTACAGGATTACAAGGACAGTATACAGTTTTACAGTTTTTGTGGAAGAGGGTAGGAGGTACATGATATTAGTGAATACAGCAGTACAGTGCAGTGCGTCTAATAAAGTAGTACATCTAATACCGCAGTACGGTACAGTACATCTAATACAGGAGGCATATTACATTGATGAGTACAGCAGAACAGTGTAGTACATATAATACGGAGTTATAAGGACAGTATACAGTTTCTGTAGAAGAGGGCAGTAAATACCTTACAATATAGAGTACAGCAGTGACGGCAGATAGGGGTGAGGGTGATAAGTGCTTTAAGTGCATACAGGAAGTTTCATATGGGATAGAGTACTAGCTTATGCAGTCATTAGTCGTAACCATTGTAGGGGAGCAGTTTAGAGCCAGTACAAATTGACGCGAGGTGTGGTTGACTAGCCATTGGTGCAGGGGCAGGGACTAAGTTTGAGGAGGTGAGCACGTAGTCCCTTTTGAAAGATGGCTAGGGTGGGTGCTATTAAGCACAAGTTCAGCTGCGACAGCATTGTGATCGAGCCAATTTATATTGAAGTTGCCCAGAATGACAAAGTTGTTGTTGTTGACTAGCGGTACAAGGAGGTCAATGAGGGAAGAGAGATCATTTTGGCTATTGGACAGAGGTAAGTACGCACAAATGATGTGAAGCTTTTTTAGCATTACCCTGTATAAGGGTTCCAAGACAGAGTTCATATGTGGCTGACTGGATCAGGGAGGAAGAAGCGAGAGTGGAGAAGTTTAGGTGGGATTTGAAGTATATCATGGTGCCCCCACCCCTACATAGTAGATGAAGGCTACAATTGATAAATGTAGTAAAGCAGCAATTATATTATGACAATATTTAACATCATGGTAGGACCCAATTATGGCATGAACAAAAGTAGGTAAAATAAAGTTGTTCAGCGCAATAAATTATGAAAGATAAAATAAGTTAAGAAAGAACAAAATACATAAACTGAGCAAACAAGGGCTGTACTAATAGAAAAATGAGCAGAGGTAAACAAGATTAGGTGACAGCTAAATGAGGACAGAAGTAAGCAGGTGAAAAGTAAGACCGCAAAAGCAATTTAAGAGGGCGGTATGAGGGGGAGTGGGTGAGTTCCAGATTGAAAAGTCGAAAGCCTCAGACAGATCAATAAGACAGAAGCCAACACATTACCCCTGCACATCCTCTTTAAGATGGAATCAGTGACACTTCGGAGATAGGAGTCTGCTGAATGGTCTTTCCAAAAGACAGACTGGAAGGGAGACAGTAAGGTGAAGAAGTCAAGAAGGGAGGAGAGCTGGGAAAAAAACAGCTTTTCCTGCAAATGAACCAGCTAGCAGGGAAACAGAGAGATGGGGCAGTAGTTCCCAGGGGTACAGGTGTTGCCACCTTTGTGAAAGGGGAGCACTTTAGCCAGCTTCAAGGGGGAAGAAATGGAATATAACAAAAAAGAGAGATTGAGAAGAGGAGAAGGGGAAGGGGCAGCAATGGCATAGGTGGAGAAGTGAAGGAGTTTAGGCTCAAATCCATTAGGACCATGGCCTTTGGATGGATTAAAGGAGAGCAAGGCAGATAAAACATCTGAGGCAGTGACTGGTGAGAAAGTAAGAAATGATAACGAGGATGAGGGTGCAGTAGATGAAGAAGTAGAGGAGGGAGGAGTAGAGATGGCACAAGTGGTGAGGTGCATTTTAAAAGCACCAGACACCTTGGCAGGCTCAAAAATGACAACAGGTGGGTTGCCTAGCTTGAGGGTAGGTGTGGATATGGCGGGGGTGTGGATTAAAGATAGAGTGAACAACCGTCCAGAATTAATTTGGGGAATTAAGATTGTTTTGAAGGTTGGAGGCAAACTAGTTGGCTTTTGCCTCCCTAAGAGACTTTGTTCTGGCATTATAGAATGTGTATTTTAATTCCTTTTGAATTTCTTGTGTGATTGTGTGTTTTTTTGTTTTGTTTTTTATGTTATGCACCCTGAGCTCTTGGGATAGGATGTTATATAAATAAAACTACCTTGCAATTTCATAATTGTCGATTCATCAACTGGTCCTTATGGCACCTAGAGGACTTATGGAGGGATCAGACTGAGTCAGGGACCCTAAAGAGGGAGGTGAGTTTGGATGTGACCCAAGACAGGTGGACACTACATGCTTGAGACCTCCTCAGGGGGTGTGCTTGTCCCAGGCAGATGTTAAGTTAGGTGAAAAGAGTGAAAGGGCAACACTGATGTCAAAACAGTGGACAAGAGGTGCCCAGTTGGAGGACCTATGTCATCCAGAATGTTGTCCTGGTTGAGTGATCTGAATGACTGGGTCCAAACATACTGCAGAGGGGAAATAGGACATATTGAGAGGGTGCTGGTAGAAGTTTTAGATTTTATGCCCTTTCAGGCTCATAGAAGCAGTAACTGGGTCTCTCTCATTTCTCTTCCCCCTCCCACTATGAACAAAGTGAGCCCTGAGTTCAACAATAGAGTAGTTGCTGAAACAAACTGTGAGAGTCTAGTGAGAGGTGCACATTTTAGAGGGCACTGGGTCTGAACATAGCAGACCACAATGCCATTTGCAACAACAGTGTGGCAAAAATGCCATCACTTTTGTTTACCCCCCCCAACACGGAAGGCTCTGCCCCATGCACCTCCCATACTTAAAGATTCTCCCTTGGGGAGGGGGAGTGGATCATGGGGCAAGTTAAAATTGAAGGGGACATGGAATACTGTTTCCACAGCCCCTTGTAAATAAATCTAAGTCCCAATGTCGGCAAAATGGTAGGAGACCTGGAATAGAACCCTGGTCTCCACTGCCTCCCAGCAGAGCTGCTCTATGCCACAGCCCTCCACACCACAGAAGCAGCTTGGCCAGTGCCTAGTGTTATGCTGCTCTTGTCCTATGTCAGCACCATGGACAGCGACCAGGGGAGTACATATCACAGGCGCTAAAGATCTCCGCTCGCTGTCTGTGTAGACTAGTGTTCTCTTCAGCGGCGCTATTAATGTAGCGCTAATCTAATCAGGTACATAGAAACATAGAAACATAGACTTTGACGGCAGATAAGGACCGCTAGTCTGCCCATTTCCCTACCTACAGGATAGGCCGCAGATCCTAGTTAACCAACAGCCTATTTCTTCCTACCCCCCACAAGAATTGCCTTATGTCTGTCCCATGCATTCTTGAATTCTCCCACAGTTTTAGACCCCACAACCTCCTCAGGAAGGCTGTTCCATGCATCCACTACCCTCTGTGAAATAATACTCCTCACATTGCCCATGAACTGCCCTCCTACTATCTTTAAATTGTGTCCCCTTGTTCTTGCACATCTCTTTTTCTGAAAGATGCTACCCTCTTGGACTTTGTTGATTCCACTGAGGTACTTAAAAGTTTCTATCATGTCCCCCCTCTCCCTTCTTTCCTCAAGGGTATACATATTAAGCTCCTTTAATCTCTCCTCATACGGCTTCTCTTGCAGACCCTGCACCATTTTAGTTGCCCTCCTCTGGACTGCCTCTATCCTGTCTATGTCCTTGCAGAGATGGGGTATCCAGAACTGGACACAGTACTCCAGATGGGGTCTCACCAACTGTCTGTACAGAGGGATAACAACTTCCTGTTTTCTGCTGCTGATGCCTCTCCCTATACATCCCAGTATACCCCCAGTCCTCCCTACTGCCTTCTCACATCGCTTGCTAACCTTAAGGTCATCTGATATGATTACCCCCAGGTCCCTTTCCTTTTTTGTTGTTGTCACTACCTCCCCACCCATTGTGTATTCTTCCCCTGGGTTCTTGTTTCCCAGGTGCATTATTTTGCACTTCTTTGCATTGAATCCTAGCTGCCATACTTCTGACCATTCCTCCAACCTTGCCAAGTCCCTTGTCATCCTTTCCACGCCTCCTTGTGTATCGACCCTGTTGCAGATTTTTGTGTCATCTGCAAAAAGGCATACTTTTCATTCCAGTCCCTCTGCAATGTCACTGATGAAGACATTAAAAAGGACTGGACCCAATACTGAACCCTGCAGTACCCCACTAGTAACCCCACTTTCTTCAGAATGGACTCCATTTACAATTACCTTCTGTGTCCTGTTGTCCAGCCAATGTTTTACCCAGGCTACCACCCTGGGTCCCACTCCCAGGCTGGTTAATTTGACTATTAATCTTTTGTGTGGGACTGTGTCAAATGCCTTGCTGAAGTCTATGTAGGCCATGTCCACAGCCCTCCCTGGTCTACTACTTTGGTCACCCAGTCAAAGAAATCTATTAGATTCGCCTGACATGACCTTCTCGCTGTGAACCCATGCTGCCTTGGGTCCTGTGCTCCACTGGCCTCTAGGTACTGACTATTCTTTCCTTCAGAAGTGACTCCATCACTTTCCCTACCACAGAGGTCAGACTGACAGGTCTGTAGTTTCCTGCCTCTGTCTTGGACCCACTTTGTGAAGGGAATCACATCCACCTTCCTCCAGTCCTCAGGTACCACACCATCCTCCCATGATTTATTAAAAGAGTAGCCAGTGGTTTCACTAGTTCCTCCTTAATTCTTTTAGAATTCTGGAGTGAATTCATCAGGACCCATTGCTTTGTCCACCTTCAGTTTTAGGAGTTCTTGCAGAACCCTTTCTTCTGTGAAAGGACTGGGATCGACCCCCTATCAAGAGTGCTTCTGTTAATTGGATTAGGCACTTCCCTCCTCTTTGTGAATACTGAGCAGAAATATTCGCTCAGTATTCCTGCTTTTCACTGTCCCTCTTCCCACCCACTGTTCATTCTATTCAGCCTCACTATCCCTCCTTTGTCTTTCGCCGCTGATGTACCTATAAAAGGTTTTATCCCCTTCTTAACTGAGTTGGCTATCTTTTCCTCAGTTTGGGCCTTTGCTATTCTGACTTCCCTCCTGCTTCCTTCTGCCTTAACTGGTACAGCTCTCTGTCCTGCTCCTTCTGTGTTTCTTTATACTTCCGGAATGCTATCTTTTTCTTCCTGACTTTCACAGCCACCTCTTTTGAGAACTATAGTGGCTTTTTCTTTCATTTTGATTTGTTCATTTGCTTCACACAAAGGCTTGTTGCCTTTGTGATAGCAGTTTTGATAATTCCCCATTGTTGCTCCACACCTCCACACCTCCTTCTAGCCTGTTTGCTAGTGCTTTTCTGAGGCACTCTCCCATCTTGCCAAAGTCAGCCCTCCTAAAGTCCAGTACCCTCACTTTTGTATGGCTTGACTCTGTAGCTGAGTTTAACGTTAACCACACTGTTTGATGGTCACTTGTCCCCAGATGGCAACCCACTTCTAGATCTGAGATCCTCTCACTGCCCCCACTTGAGAGTACTAGGTCTAAGATTGCTCCCTCATGAGTGGGTTCCGGAAACTAGCTGTCTAATGCCTGCCACCTGTAGGGCATCAAGAATGGCACTGCTCTTGGATGTGGCTGCAGCAAATGTGCTCCAGTTAACATCTGGCATATTCAGGTCTCCCATCAACAGTATCTCCCCTTTCTCTGCCATTCTAAGAATGCCTTCTATCATATCCTTGTCCAGTCCCTCCCCCTGACATGGGGGTCTGTAAACAACCCCTGTGTGGATTGTGGTGCCCTTTCCAGTCTCCAAGGTGACCCACAGTGCCTCCTCTCCTTTTTGGAGTAATGAGGCTAGAGATAGTGGCTAGGAGTGGTGGTAATCCCACATCACTGGGACCCTAGCCAGAGCCTATTTTCATTTCAGATGTAAGGCAACCTGTCTGCAAGTGAGCAAGCATGTCATTCTACAGGTGTACATGCATTCATGGCTTCCTTACTTGCTTACAGTTGTGTTTTCACCACAGACATGGCCAGTTTGCTCTCCTGTATGCATCTAGTAGACAAATGCAGCACCACAGAGATTTACAACTTAAATTTTAAAGAGATGATGCTGGAAATCGACACAAATCTTGGTAAGGCAAAACAGTTTTACATTCAGGGGCTCATGAGGGTGGCTGCCCTCCTGCCCCCTCTAGACTAGTTACACTACTGCTGCCAGACTGGAGCTCTCTGATCCATTACTATGCATAAGTGTCCAAAATAGACTAAGGACCTTTTTCTTCCAATTGACCATTACTGCATTTAGCTTTGAGAATGGCTCCCACCTCTTGCCTTCCTACAGAAGTTTGCAATTTGCAAAATGGTTGTTTTAGCCATTGAGGTTTTATTCTATTTCCCTTGTTCTGCCATGCTGCCTTGCCATGAAGGCATGAGCTACAGCTATTCATGTTCCCACTTCGCATTTCCAGGCAAAGTGTTCAAGGGCCCAGTGCTTGTCTGAATGGCCACCCACCAATACTTACCAGCCCTAATGCAAGCTCTCCACCACTTAGCTAGCAGACACACAGAGCCATGTGCAGTACACAATTACACTAACTGACATGCCCTTGTGGGCCATCTTCACTGCAGAGCTGAACAGCAGCAGCCCTACTGAGGAGCCCATACTCCAAGGTCACCTGATCCATGCTAGAGGCAAGTCTCCAACCTTGTCTGGCAACTTTCTGTCATGTCAGAGTCTCATCTGCACTCTTTGGTGCTGCAATGTCTGCAGGGGCACTTTCCAAAGTTATCCTCAGGTTCCCTCACCTTTCCAGTGATCCCAATACATACTCCCCATTTAATGGTTATCTGCCATAAACGTCCTCATATTCCCAGGCCTCAAGATCTGTCCCGCATCTCAGACACTCTTGCCATAGCTTCCTCTCTGATGCTTTCTTCAGCAGACAACCCTCTGAAGCCTTGAGGCTAAATCAACTCCCCCGGTGTCACAAAGGCACCCTTCTTTTCAACATTATACTCTTTCCACTGAGCTATCCCCTCAGACCTAAAATCAGACCATCAGCTCTGAGCTTGGCTCTCACTGGTGAATGACCTCTTTCCACTACCAATAGGAGGGGGTTGTTACAAGTGATATGTGGCATTAATAATAGCCAGAAGATTCAAAAGATGCAATTGTCTGGCTGCCTGCAAGATTTTAAGAAAGCAAGAGAGAATGCATAAGCAACAGAATTGGTAACGTGCGGTGCACTTATGTAAGCACCCTCCCGTCACTAGGGTTTTACTGTGTTGGCTCTTGGAAGGTGAGCTATATGAACTATTTATATTTACACTTGGAAGAGTGGCGAGCAAAGCTATGGGGGGTCTGCAAGCTATGATGGGGGGCACCAGCAACACATAGCACTCTACCAACGTTCTCTCACTTAAACCCAGGGTCAAGTAACAGGCTTTATTCTGTTACAGCTGACAACAGGTGCAGAAGGTGCAATTAGTACATTTGCTGGTACTGTACTGGTAAGTCCCATTGAGTCCCTGATCTTGGGCATCAGGAAAAAGTCCTTTTGTTCATCCCTCTTCTGGAATTGGCACCAGGACAGTGAATGCCGTCACAGATTTGAACAAGATTGGGTTCACAGAGCAATTTTCTCCAGCAAGAGTAGAATAAGGACAAATATACTTATATTTTACACACACAGTCATGAGCCATTTAATCTCTTGAGTAGCCAGAAGTTTTTCCTCATCTTTTAGACAGGAGCCTGGCTCCATCTTCTAGTCAGGGTGATATACCCCATCTTCTACCAGATATGTACTGTGAAGGCACCATTTGGACACTTCTTAAAATAATCCTCCATAAAACTTGGAGTCTGAACTCACTAGTCACACAGGCCTTCCTGCAGGGGGTAAATCCTGGTGTTTCCAGTTGCAAGGCAGTATCCCAAAACAAAGTCTCTTACATCAGGGATGGCACCCACAAATTACTCATGGTTCCTTGTATCGGATGCCCTTCAGGACCCATGCCCCACAAAAGGGCATCACATGAGATGGCCCTGCCACATCTCAACCATCAGTCTTACTCTGTGACTAAGGACAAAAACAAGAAGGGAGAGGCTATTCACAGCCAGACTGACTGAAGTCTCTAAGTGAGCAACTGACAACCACTTCAGCATTCCAGCATGGGGGCTTATGCTGCTGTCAGGCCCTTCCACTTGGAATCTCTGTCTAGATGACTGACAGAGGTTCCACAGGAGCACTAGAGGTTAACCCTTTGCTGCCCAGTCTGGCTAACTACAAAAACTCATTACTTGACAGAGGGTACTATTAACTCCAAGGGGACTAAGGGGTTACACTTCAGTTTTAGGGGTGAGGTCATCCTCAAGGCCTCCACATGCAATGAAGCAGGCCACTGAAAAATATGCATAGAGTGTTCAGATGCAGAGACAGACATGACGTAGTGTCCTTCCACATTAAAACTTTTGTGTGTGTTGCCTTTGCAACAGACAAGCTGTGTAAGAGTGAATAGGTAGTGAGACTGACACCTTCAGAGGTACCTTGCAAACCTAAGCAGAGATGAAACAATCACCTGCTATCAGAGGATGGTGACTATGTTGAGGCATATGCCATGTGCAAGTTGAAACACATGTGCACTGAGCCAGTAATGACAGCTTTTGAAAAGAAAGGACAAGAAGAACAGATGGTACTGGACAGTGGGGGCTGACTTGCATTTATCAGTGAGGTCACTTAGAACAGTTCAAAAAACAATAAGGTTCCCCAAGTAAAAGGAACTGACATAGCACTGCAAAAATACATAGGAGAAATACCTGATGTTCTAGGAATAACTAAAATTACTGTGACTCAAAAAATCAGGAACCAGAGCGCCCCTGCTAGTAGCTCAAGGCAAGAGTCCAAGGGCTGGATTTTCTGAAGTGGTGACACAGATGCAATTCCCAATTTTGGACTGCACCTGCATCATGCAAAATGCACCTAAGAACTTGAATGCTATTTTCAAACATTTTTTTATATTATCTATGCATTTGTGACAGTTGGGAAATCATAAGCCTCCAAAACCTTGAACAGTTAGAGCCACAAAATCCTGTCATAGGCCTTTTTGGCATCTAATGTGAAAAGGCCAGTAGATATTCTCTGTATAATAACTGGTGACCCCCTATAATAGCTGTAAAAGCATTCCTGTTAAAATGTCGTAATAACCAGCAGAATTCTGTAATAACTCAACAACGGGTTATCACAGCATTTTCCTTCTTAGGCTCTCCCTTCACTATATTTCTGCAAGTATGGTGGTTGATCAGGGACATGCCCGCTCACACAAATACAGCCTAGTCTCTCTCTCTCTCTCTCTCTCTGTTGAAGCCTTGCACCAGTTATTTATTTATGTAAAAGTTTTACTAGGAAGGCATATTGAGTAGTGCAACACTCTACTTCAGATGCGTCCTGGGGTGGGGGAGAGGAGAACAAGCAATGCAATATCACAGGATATTATAAAACAATGCCTGTGCAAAGTTTGTTTTATGAGAGTTTTCACACACCTCGGTGTGTGATAATCCTCTAAACATCAAGAAAGCTTCACCCATTAGAGTTTTATGGATTATCACACACCTTGGGTGTGTAAAAAATCCACTTATGAAATGGGCATTGCAATTCAAGCTTTCTGATTGGCCACTGACTGTGTGCTAAAGTGTCTAACAACATAGCAATAAGACCTGGCAATGCCCACTGGGTATTGATATTGGTGATGCTGCCCACAAAGAATGTTCACAAATAAAATAGCTGCCATCTTGTTTTGTGCCACAAGCAATGCCAACCTTACTGTGAAGCTAACGCAAGAAACATCAATCACTCACTCACACATCTTAGAATGAAATGTACAAGCTGCAGCATTTAAAAGGAAAAAACTGCCACGATCGCAATCGTTCTCTCTCGAGGCAGCTAAACAACATACACGCAGCCACTCGGGTGCACTTGCACTTCCGTAATTCTCCCACTTCAACGCCTAAACGCTTTATTTGCAGGTATGAACAGGGGATTAAAAATAATCATGCCTAGGGGTTTTGTGAATCAGAACTGTGGATTTAAAATGCTGTTTGGGGAACGATCTGGTGGGTCCCCGGTCAGAAAGTCAGTTGAGAGAGGGAGGGAGCAAAACAACGTACATGCAGCCGCTTGGGTGCACTTTGCTACTACGGAAACTGCTCGACGGTGGCTTTGCGATTAGGATTTTATTCAAAAGGCCAGTGATTCTATGGAGATGAGCTTTATAGGTTTCCCGTGTTTAAAAGGCAAATTAAATATATCCTCCTTTATTTATGTGCCCTTCCGTATGCTGGCTTTCCTGTCACTTCCTACAGCTATGGGGACCACAGTAGGGGCTTTCCTGTCACTTCCTACAGCTATGGGGACCACAGTAGGACAAACTTTAAGTCTAAAAAAAAAAAAATCCAGGCGGAGGAACTATTTTATTTAAAATAAAGACCAAAAAAATCACATTTTTGTTACTTAATCCTAATAATTTTAATTTTTAAATGCATCTAAAATGTAGATGCCCATTTCATAAGCGCAATAAGCCACTCCAGGGTCTGTGTGTTAGACACTTTAACACACGGCTAGGAGGCTGGACGCACTCAGCCGGTGGCCTCGTGCCTCACTACGCCTCCTAGCCATGTGTTAAAATGTCTAACACACACTCTGTCATGTTTTATTGCTTACATAACATACACCTGCATAGGCCATTATTCTCTATTTGCCGGCGGCCTCCGTTAAATAGAAAACTTTCCAGGTGCTGTCTGCTGCCAACCTGTAATGAACAAAGCCTGTTTGTCTGTCAAATAGGGTATTACTTTTTCTAACCTATTTGCTAATATCTTGCCAGGAGGACATGTAGCTCCCAATCCTGAAAAGGTTGCAGACCCCTGCTCTAGTCAATATGACCTGATAGACCCTTCTTAGAATAGGGACAAGTACATCCTGCATTTTGTTGTAGAAATTTACTGGATATCTACAGTATATAGGCCAGGTGCTTAGTTTGGTTTAAAGTGTTTAATCCCCTCAAAAATTTCCTCTGACCTTATTTCCTTTCCTAGCTGTTCCTTAAACTCCTCAGGGAGCTTAGGTTTGTCTAGACCCTGACAAAGGCCAACAAAACTCATGTCAGGTCCATCAGCTAAGGCAGCGTAGAGGCCTTGGCAACATTTATAAAACAAATGTTTGTTAATTTTCTGATAACCAGTGACAAATTGACTGTTCTGGAGATCTCTTATACTACAGATTTTAGTGGCATTGCTAGTCTGTTTTAGACATATGGCCAATATTTTAGATGCTTTGAGTCCAGAATCAATATAATTTAATTTAGACTTCTATATTGCGAACTCTGCATCACTTCTTATCTGTTCATAATAGTCTATTACATTTTGACCATTCCTGCCATAGACTGTGGGAAGAGTCTGTTGCTAATCTATTTCCGATGTCTTTTATTTTTTCAAGATGCTTTTCACCTTTGCTGCCCTACATTTTTTGAGTGCTGAAGCGGTGCTGATAAAAAAAAAAAAAAACATTTTAGGCAGTCCAGTTAGTGGACCAGGAGGCATCTTGGGGATCACTCTTGAATTTTCTGTTTAAGTTTACCCACTAGTTCCTCATTTTCAAGCAGATAATTGTTTAGTTTCTGTCTAGAGGTTCTGTCCAGGCCATTGCTTTCTGAGAAAGATAACATCACAGGAGTGTGATCAGAAATTATTGTTTTTTAATCAATGTGAACAGAATTCCATTTACTATTGCGTTAGGTATATATATTTCATCTATTCTAGACTCAGATTTGTGAAAGGTAGCCCAGAAGGTAAACTCTTTTCTGTTTGGCTTTAACACCCGTCAAATATCTGGCAAGTTGAAGGTGTTTACCAAACTCTGTAATTCTCCGTCCATCGTGGATCGACGATACCTAGGGTTTGACCTGTCTAAGCTTGGGTCCAGGAGACTGTTAGTGTCACCTGCCAGGATGATGGTACTATCCAGGAATACTAATTTTATTAGGTGATGCAGCAAACATATAATTGGGTTGTTGAGAACATATACATTAACGAAAAGTAACAGACTCATTGTCCAATTTACCATTGACTATGATGTAATGGCCAAGATCATTGTATATGGTAGAACAGGCCTGAAACCATATCCCTCTTTTAACCAGTATCATGATGCCTGGTCTTTTAGAACTTTGGCCAGCACTAAAGATTTGGCCTTCCCGCTCCCTTAGCATCAACTGAGCATTTGTAGGGTTCAGATGTGTTTCTTGAAAAAAGGCTGTGGAGGGATTAAATGTCTTAAGGTGTCTTAGTGTTAGAGTATCTTTTAAATTTGTGATTTAGACCGCTTACATTCCAAGATATTAAGTCATACAACTTGCTACTCAACATAACCAATAAGTAAGGGTGAGAATATGCTCTTGGACCTGTACACTATAGATGCTAAGTGTGCGTGTGACCAGAATAAGGCCCCCAGGGGTTCCAATGATGGTGTAACGCTAAAGTACACCTATTGTGATCTGTAAGATATACAGTCTCCTTAAGTGAAGGAGGAGGAGGCGAGAGGGGGAGAGAGAGAGGGAAGGAGAGAGAGAGAGAGAGAGAGAGAGAGAATAGGATATACAGACACAGGACAAGGATAGAATTTCTAATTAATCTTACCAACCATGTACACTGCATTGATGAGACAAAATTACTAGTACCCACAGCCACCCTAGATGTTCTACAGATTGAAAAATAGAAACACCACCATACTAATAACAGTTGTATGATCTTAGGCCTCCCCCTGCAAATTCCAGAATGAGCTCATGAAGTCAGGAACCACAGGAAAACCATGGCTCCCCCTTCCCATAGCATAACAAGTACTTTTGAGAATTCTGTTGTTTTTATATAGATTGGTCACACAACAGCACTAATGAAGCAATAAGGCACAACAGGGTGTGTGTTACTGTGCAGTAACGTCATGGCTCAGGTAGTTGAAGCATGAGCCGCAAGCTAAGTGCGTTCAACACCAAGAAGTGACGTTATTGTATATTATACAATGGCAAGAAAGAATCTTGGACTGTGATTGGCCAGTTTGGGGCTGGACCCATGGCATTATCCCAGCACATCACCACAGCTCTAGTCTCAGCACTGTGAACCTGCTGCTGAGCATCTTATTGATTGTTTTACTGAGCATCTGATTGATTGTTTCATCTTCTCTTAAAAACAAAAAATATGTTTCCACACAAAAACATCTTTAAAATTATTTTTTTTATTCTGTATAACAATGAGCTATTGTATAATAGGAATAATGCACTCCAAGGTGTGTGTCGTTTGGGATAATGCCACACCTGGGGCATTGGATGCACTCGGCCTGCGGCCTCATGCCCAACCCCCCCAGGCGTGGCGTTATCCCAGCATGACACACACCCTGTTGTGCATTATTTCTTTAATAACACACACCCTGGAATGCCTTATTGCTATTATACAATAGCTTCTTATATTTATAACAGACCTGGGTTTGAATCCCACAGCTTCCACTTGCATACTGTGTGACCCTGAGCAAGTCACTTAACCTCCTTGTGCTCCCAGGTCGCTCCTGTAAAAAAAGCTTTCAGCTTAGTGTGCTATACCTGGTTAAACAACTAAATAAAATAAATAAATAAATAATAAAAAATAAATACAATACACTTTTTTTCGATTGATTTATTGTTGTGGAAGGCTATTCAAAGAAAAAGAAGTTCCTTTCTGGGTTTCTCCAGCAAGTGGTGGCGTTATCTATGCTGTCTGTAGCACACAGTTTCTCTCTGACCATCCTCCCACCTCCCACTGTTGCTGTCAGGTTAGTGACTTTCATGCACCTCCTCCTTTCCCTTACTGTAAGTTGTGCCCTATGTATATTTTTTTTATGAAAATAACTATTAGCCCACAGTTTTCCATTCAGTGAAGCTACTGAGAGGAGAGTAACTGGGGAGATGTGGCATTCTTGAACTGGGAACCCGGTAACGTCAGAGCTGCCATGCTAATGTGGGAGTTGCTGGTCCTGTTTAAATATGTCCTTTCTAGATTCTCCCGGTACAGTTTGTAACAACTGTGATTTGAACCGGGAGAAGACCACAGGACTGCGTTGAAGACACTCGGTGGCACTGGTAAGACTTGTGGCACATCAGGAAGCAGACATAGGTTAGGGAGTTCTGAATGTGCAGGCATGTGGCTTACAGTGAGGAGAAGCTACTCATTGCAGCGCTCAGTTTAAAAGTGGAAGAGAAACATTAGTGGTGTTTTCTCATGGGATGGAGGCTGAATTGGAGGTATCAGATATGAAGAGCTGCTCGATGTAAGTGATTCACGAAGAAACTATTTTGAAATGGCCATTTGTGAACTGGAATTTTCCTGAGAAGCAGGGAAATGTAAAGCCATATCAGCCTCCTGATAGTTGAGCAGGGAGGGATATGTCTTACAGTACTGTGGTCATCTTTCTGCCTCCCCTAGTTACAGTGATGTTATTGTTCAATAACATCACTGTCTCTGGAGCTCAGTAGCCAATCCGGTCCCTAGAATTGTTCTTGTCATTGTATAATATTCATTATACCATGTACTTAAAAAAACGACCAATCAAATAAGCAGGCTGGCACCTTATCTCCATTGTAAATCTACTGATAATCACCACAAAAGGTGCCAGCCAGCCGCATGTTTAAAAGAACAATCCGACCACGAAATCACGGAACTCCGACTGCCATCTTGTTTCCCCGCTAAGCGGACATCATGAAACAACAGCTAGGTATATGACAAAAATACAAAGGAAACAGTCTCTAAGTCTGAATAACTAACCATAAACAGGCTTATTTAACTGTCTCTCCATAACCACTTGTACCCGGCTCATGTCTAAAAAATGTTTTCTCTCTGCTCGTCTCAGTTCTGTTCCGCTGCTTGTACAATCTCTCTCACTGTCTCCTCTACAACCCTCTGTGCTTTTTAAATCCCTGCTCTTGCTGTGACAATAGCAGCAGTAAAAACAGAACAAAACAGCAAAGAAAATTCCCTGACTGCAAAAAATTCTCCCCCGAGTCCATTTTTAGACACAAACAGTAACCCGGAAGTTCTATCACTGCAACACATAACGGAAACTATGTTTTTTGGTTATGTAACAAAATACAGTAAAATTAAATCTAAATGAAATAGAAAACGTAACAAACCACTTTTTTATTTTCTATATAAAAAATAAGGTATAGTCGCAATAAGCCACTCGAGTGTGTGGGTTATGTGGGGATTTACCACAGCTGGCGAGGATTTACCCACTCAGCTGCGCCTCATGGGCAAACCATGCCAGCCGTGGTAAATCACCCCATAAGGAACACCTTCTCATGGCTAATTGCTTAAATAAATGTTCCTAGTTGTAAATAGCCACATACAAGTGTGAGAAAAAAACACACACAGACATTTGTTTTTGTATGTTTCCCCATCCACCTTTCTTTCCTTCCTTCCCCTTACTTCTTTTACTAATAAGCCTGGATATTCAAAGGGGCTGCGCATGGTGCAACAGGGATGTGCCATGCACAACCCACCAATGCGCCCTGATGAGATATTCAAAGGAGCAAGTTGCAATGCGCAACTCCTGATGCACCGGCGCATCGGTAATGTATGCAGCGCAAATGCAGGGGCATGCCCATGCATATGTGGCACATCCCGATAATCAGCCCGGAATGTGCGGTGCATATGCTGGCACAACCCTGCATTGTGCCACTCAGGGGGGTGCAAAGTTGTGCCAGAATAAGTAAGGAACAAGTCCTGGCCACCCACAAGGTGGGCTACTGTATTGCAGGGCACAACACAGCAGCCACCAGCCATGAGTGGCCACCTGCCCACCCAGAACACCATCCACAAGCACCGCAATGGTCCCTGGTAGTCTAGCACCCCCCTTGCCATTAGTCTGATGGCAGGCAATGGTAACTGTACATTCTCTGGCAGACTAGTGGGTCCCCCCACCCTCCAATACCCCCGATCCTGGGCATCGGTATGCACTGAAACCCTGGTGGTCCAGTGGTGCCCCACTCCCTCCCATTCCACCCGATCATGGGCATCCCTTTGATACCGATCTCCACAGTAGTCCAGTGTAACCCCCCTCCCCACCACACTCTGAGGACCCTTGCCACCCAGTCCCCCCCCATCATCAGCAGGCGGCTGCACTCCACCCGTATACCACCCAGCCACCCACTGAATGACAGCTTACAGTATGATCTGTAAGCCCATTGGTCCACAGTGTGAATGAATGGGCTTGCACACCATACTGTACTACATAGAGCATGAATCCGTGAATGAACCCATTCACAGATTTGTGCCTGTATAGTACAGTATGATGTGCAAGTCCATTCATCCACACTGTGGACCAATGGGCTTACAGATAATACTGTAAGCTGTCATTCGTTGGGCAGCAGAGCGCTATGTGGGCGGAGTGCAGCCACCCGCTGAGGATGAAGGGGAGCCGGGTGGCAGGGGTTCTCAGAGAGTGGTGGGGAGGGGAGCACCACTGGACCACCAGGGTTTCCATGCATACCGATGCCCAGGATCGGGGATATGGAAGGGTGGGGGGACCCACTAGACTGCCTGGGAACATACAGTTACCATTGCCCACCATCGGGCTAATGGGGGAGGATGGGGGGGTTCCGCAAAATTACCAGGGCATGGGATCTATATGTGTTTCCTCACCTGCAGTTGCGGGGTGGGGGATGCCTTGGGACCACCTTAGTCCTCACTGCAGTCTGTGCAGGGCACCAGGCAAATTTTGCCAGGCTGCCCTGTGCAACGCATGCAAATGGGGTCATAATGACCATGCTAATGGCCCCATTTGCACCTTGCATGCCTTACGACCTCACCTGCATGCTCCAGGCTGAATATCACGGATGATGCACCTTGTGTAACTGCACTTGTGCTGGTGCATCCCCCTGCTCCCTTTCTGCCACCTGTGCTGGCGCAGTGCCACTGCACCATGTGCAGTGTGTGCACCCTCCCTGCCATATTCAACAATGCTGAGCCATGGCACATCACCGCTGAATATCACCTGGTCCTGGCCCCGGTGCAGCCCAGTTGCACTGCACCCAGGCTTTCGCCACAGCCTGGCACAGTCTGAATATCCAGCCCCTAGTGTATTAATGCTAGAAAAATAGCACACATAGACAATGGCAACAGTAGATCATAATAACATGCATCCCAAGTCTAGTACTATAACAACTGAATAAATAGGCTAAAACAGCAATACGGTGCCTTAAAACTAGGACCTAAATGACATGTGACAAAAAAGACATTTCAGCATTAGATGAACATACTGGTATGAAAGGGGATTCATCTAAGAAAAAGTAGCTTGTAAGGGGCAAGCAAGCTTTAAATATGTAGACGTTTAAGTAAGAACTAAAACACTGTAGGCCCTAAACTGGATGGGACATGAACTATCATTAGTTACATTCCAGTTTATCAGAAAACTATAAGAACAATAGGAGGGAACAAAATACATTTATGCATCTGACTCGCAACCCAGATAAGATCCACATTAATGGAAATGTCCATTTTTGTTTTTTTCTCCTAATTTTAATCTAGAAGAAATAATACATACACATGAGTAAATTAATCACGTCTAAGGTTGTATTTACATATCTACCATGTTCTATGCATGGCAGCTTTATGAAAAACTCTTACAGACCATTTTCTCAAAATATATTACACTTTGTGGGAAGGATTGCAGGTCCAAATCATCATTCTACCCATTTGGGATTCTGTAGTCAAAGTAAAAAAAAATCCATTTTGATTCTTTGCATAACAATTTATGTAACCCACTACCACTTCTCGTCCATGACTTGACAAATTCGATGCCCATAACTTTTATAAGATTTTTTTTTCAGAACAAGAGAACAAGGGAATTTCCTAAAGTGGTTTTCCATATGGATATTTAGCTTCTCATTTCTTATTGACCTCAGGAATTCTTGGATTCAGATTTTTGACATTCACAGACATAGTTCTCCCTTCATACACTTTGTTGCAGGGGCACCACAACGGTGGTTCTGTGGTCAAATGATTAGCACTCTGGACTATGAATCCAGTGATCTGAGTTCATATTTTGGTGGGACATTCATTTTGGAGGAGAGGTACTGGCAGTTATTAAACAGGAAATGGACCTAGGGGTAATCATAATGGATGATCTTCGGGTGACAAGACATTGCAACAATGCAGTAGGGAAAGCCAGTGGGATGCTGGAGTACATAGGAAGGATTATCGCCAGAAGAAAGAGAGAAGTGGTGTTACCACTGTTTCAATAGTTGGTAAGACACCACCTGAAGTACTGTGCCCAGTTCTGGAGACCAAACCTCAGAGAGGACATATGGTAGAGGCCATCCAAAGAAAGACAACAAAAATGGTGCAAAGGCTGCACCAAATGTCCTATGAGGAGAGACTGAAGGATCTAAACATGTACACCCTGAAAGTGAGGAAGGCAATGGAGGACACAATAGAGATCTTTAAATACCTCATGGGGGTGAAAAAGATACAGGAAGGAAGCATTTTTTCAGAAAAGCAGGTATAAAGGAACTGGAGGCATGCAATGAAGCTGGAGGGGGAAAGTTTAGGAGGGATTTGAGGAAGTCTTCATTTACTGAGAGGGTGGTGGATGCCTGGAACACTGTTTCAGCGGGGTTGGGGGAAGCAAAAACCATGGTGGGCTTTAAGCATGTATGGCATAGGCATAAAGGAAAACTGTTATCAAAGCGGGAAGGGGGACATGGTAGGAAACCAGGTAAGATCTGCAGTGGCTATATAGGCAGAGAAGAGAGAGGCAGACTAGGTGGGCCAACAGGTTCTTATGCGCCAACAAATTCTATTTTCCTGTGTTTCACGTGGCATAAACTAAACATTCAGTGTTACAGTTGATCATATCTGCACTTTCATTGTTGGTTTGCCTGGGTGTGCACATTCTTTTCCCTGTACTGCTAGTTTACAGACTGAGTAGCAGCCACATTTGTGAAAGCCTTGCGGGAAATGTGGCAATCAGTTTAAAAACCTTGGTTTCCCTCTAACATAATGGCTATTAACAATCATAGAGTATCAGCCATGGTTTTACTTCTGCCTAAAGTTATTCTTGGTTACCTCACCTATAGCATCTAATAAAATGGGTGTGTAACACAGATCAATGCTTTCTGTCAGCAGATCTTGTTTTCTGAGCCAGATGATTATAGCTAGAACCCTACTGGGTAACCTGTACTTTATTAAACCAAATGTATTCCTCCACCCCCATCTATTGCCTTCCTACTCTCCACCTTCTCTCTCGAGTTCCCTTTCACCTAACGCTGCCTGGCTACTATTGCTCTCACAGCACTTTATTCCTCATTGTTTGAATACTGCTCAGTCACTTTAAAAATGACCTGATTGTATTGTCACATGTAAACTTAAATACTGCATTGTTTTTTGTCATATTTATTACTGTTAATGCTCAAACATCTACATGTAACTTGTATTATATACAAAAATGTTCTCTTGAAGTTTGTCTCTGTACCCTCCCGGGTCGTGCCTGAAAATAGTCTTTTGGCTAGTGCACCTACCCGGTAAACAAAAACTAAATAAATAGTAACAAAGGTTACTTTGTTTTCATCACATTCTTTATTTTTTGTTACCAACAGAGCTTTTCTGTCAGTCATTCGAATCCTTTGTACAACTTTCCCTAGTTTAGTTTTTTTTTACAATATCTCCTCCCTGCAAACTTTTCAGTATGTTCTTCAGCCTGCTGAAGGAAATCCATATCATCTGTACAATTCCTACAGATGCCTAGATATTGGCAGTAAGATATTGATCTTACTAACCCTGGGGTGGGTACTTTCTTTCTGTTGCATCATATTGGCAGAGGTTGGTTCTTAAATCCCTTTATTGAACTATAGAACCTGGGCAGCCAACCAAGGTTATATTCAGAAAGTTCAGTTCAGATTTGCTAACAATGGGGCCTATTCATTAAACCAAATGTTGCCTATGCACTGCGTAAGTCTAGCACATAGGCAACCTTATGGTCAAAAGCCACGCAGGCAGCATTCATGATACGGGCATGGCTTGTTGTGCACTGGATACCCTGACCACTCAGGCAGCTATGCTCCAGGGCAGTCTGGGAGGCTTGATGGGGGTTTGCCTACACTATGCGCTATTCACAAAGGTGCATAGTGCAGTGCACAGGGGGCACAGGAGGGGGAAGTTTATGGCTGGGAGAACCCTGCCATGACCTGTGCATGCCCCTATGGATGACAGCCACCAGCAGTAGGGGGACTGACAGTTGCCCTTACTGGGCAGATGATGACAGGTGGTTGCAGCCATTCGGGTGACTGCATGCCACTCCAAACACAGTCCTGGCTTGGTCCTAACTGCAGATATTCCCCCCCAAACCAGAGCCACAGATTTGCAGCCCCCATCACATAAGGCACTGAAGTGATGTGAGAGGGTTCCTAATGTAGGTCACTGGATACAGCCCACTAGGCACAGGTGGCCATTGTCAGGGGCGACCCAGTAGCACTGAGGTGGTTCAGTGCCATATCAGAGTCATACAGTAGACCAGTGCAGGAAGTCCCCCCACCCCAGTACCATATGTCAAAGCCCCCCCAGACCGCTCAGTGGTGGTTAGTGGACCCCTTCCTCCTTCCCTCCCATGGCACCAACATCTCACCCCCATCTCCCCATGCCTGTATGTTGGTGCTGCAGTCACCAGATGGCTAGCAACACTTCCCTTGGCTGCCCGCCGTCTGACTGATGCTGGGAGCATACTGCCTATCTATAGGGCAATGTACTCTATAAATAGGCATTGCACTCTCAGCATCAGTCAGATGGTGGTCGGCCCAGATGGAATGTGTGCTGAGTAGTGTCACTACTACATCTACTCTCCCCTACCTGCTATATGTCTTTATTAGGTTGCATCCAGGATTGTGCCATTTTTGGTCCTCTGGGCATGATGCTGGAGGCCGTGGTCAGGCCAGCTGAAGGGCTTTTCCATAATTATGCCCTGTCCCTGAGGAAGCTAGCATATAAGAAGGACCAAGACTGCAGACATGCAAGGAGGGTGGCTGCTCCAGAACTTGACCAGCACCCTCTGCACCCACGACATGCCCCTGTGCTGCACCTGTACCCATGGTCACCCAGGTGGTGGTACTGCAGCAGGGGTGACAAACATCCCTCCCTGGAGGAGATCATCACCTGTGATGCTCCGTCCTGCTTCCCCAAGCTGACCCCTGACAACCTGAGTCTGCTTCTAAATCCAGATAGCTGGTGCCGTGAGTGGTACCACTACCACTACACCACCGGGCTGGCCCAAGAAAAAATAATTACTGAATATTAAAAGTTATATTCAAGAATATATTTTAAGCCAATCACTATAAAGTTTACAGGTATTGAATCTTTATAAGGACAATTGTTTAAAACATTTTCCAGAGCCTTTGACCCACAGTGATAGTGTATAGCTATATATATAGGGCTTCCACATCTATGGTCACCCAGCAATATTCCTCCTGCCAAAGTTTTCCAGTTTTGCTAACAAATTCATGGTGTCACACAAGTGAAAGGACAAAGTTTTAATCAGATCATTCAGAAGGAAATCAATGAGTTTTGCCAAGTTCTCTGTAAACCCTCCCATTCTGGATACAATGTATCACCCTAGTGGTGTCTCAAGACTTGTATGAAATTTTGTGAGAGCATAAAAAGTTGACAAAATTAGATAGCCTTTCTCAAAAATTCCAGTTCTTTATTGGTTGTTATGATTCTTCAAAGCTTCTTCCAGGAATTAGTAGAATTCTATTTGAAACCTTGCCAAAGGATTGTATGGGAATTTCAGAGAGTTTTCCCTATTTCTAAGCCAGTCATATATTATATTTTCATATTGTCGCACATTAACAACAGTACTGCCCCCTTTATCCTCTTTTATTTATAACTTCTTTTTATTGTTTTAAACAAAAACAGACATAACATATAGAATAGTGTATGGACAACCATACGCAACAAGGCTGTGTTTTCATCGAGAGGTTGAAATGACATCACAGGGACCTCCAGAGTGAAGCTCAAGAGATCCCGATATCATCTCAACCCTGAGATGGAAACACAGCCTTGTCTGATATGTCCCTACTATTTTATATAGTATATGGTTCCAAACAAACTACAGGACACGAGGGTCTGTCTGTCTGTTCGTCTCTCCTTACCGGCTCACTTGTCTACCCACCTGCTTGATTGTCTCTCTACTTTAACTACTGCTACTCATGCTCCCATCTGCTTCTGACCGATACTCAATCCTGCTTCTCGGTGATCCCGCTCTCTCTGGCCTAAATTTTTATTTTTCAGGTTTTGGTGCTGCATTTTAAAAAATGAAATACAAAAAAACATAATAACTTTTGTTAAATGGAGCCGTGTGAGGCTCTTTTCATCAACTGTCTTGGTGAGGTTCTCGTTAAGTGCTGCCGCCATATTTTTACTGATTTTTCTCAGTGGAGAGTCAACATGAGAGTGCGTACCTGTTTGGTTAACAGGAGTGTTGTTGTACTATCGATGTCGATAGTGCAACAACATTTTTGACCTTAGAACTGTACTACAACAAGTTTTCAGCAGTTACTAAAATCCATGTAGCATCAAGGTTAATCATATACTATATTACATAAACAATACTCATAACAATGCTGCTGTACATTTGTTGTCAATTGTATATACAGATGTGCTACTGATTTCCTTTCAAATTAATTCTTAATGATAACATCATCACAACCCCTTTTTCTAAGGTACAAAGTCATCATACTTGTTCAAGTCATACATTGTCTATCTTCTCCATAGTATTTAACATTTTGGTACTGTTTGTGATATTCTAGCTGTTATTTTCTTCAAGGTACAGATATCCCTCATGACATTATTCCACATCCCTATGGTTGGGATTGTGGGGATAAGCTAGTTTTTTATTATGGCCTTCTTTGCTGCCAATACACAGATTGTCAGCAGTTTCCTGGTGTCCCCCGCTCTGAATCCTACTGGCATGTCCAAGAACAATACTAGGTGGTCACTGAGGACCAACTCAGGTGAAAATATGTCCTGCCAATCCCATTGTGGTTCCTCCCAGAATGTTTGTTACCTTGGGCACGTACAGAATGTGCAGGTCTGACCGGCCCTGGATTTTCCACATCCTCTCCAGCAGGCCTTGTTTTTTTGTCATATTTTACCTGTTGAATTGGTGTTTTGAAGAATGTAATTATATTTTTCAACGAGAATTCCTTCCAAATATATGAGGATGTTGGTTTATGTATGTATGTCATATATTTATTCCACTGAAATGGGGAAATAACTGTTCCCAGATCTGCTTGCCATCTTTGTTTTATATATTCAGTGGAATGTTTCCCTAGCTCTGTAAGGCTCTGATATAACCTGGATATTAATGAACCTAGGGGTCTCCTGTCACTACGGCCTATTTAAGTTGTATTATACCTGGTGAGGGTTGTTGTTAAGGACCTGCACGTTCTGCCTTCTATAGATAGGCACTCACTTGTATATATCGATATGAGTCAGTTTGCCACAGGCCATACCTGTCTGCTAATGGAGGGAAATCAATAAAATCTTTTCCCTGCTTGAACTGGCTCAGTAGAAATAACTCTACTCTCTCCCACTGTCTCTATGTGTGGTCAGGTCTGACTAGAGAGAAATGTCTATTATGGGCCAGTCATGTTATTAGATACCTGTAGATCTGTAAAGTTGGATCTGTCAGCAGTTTTATCCATTGCTGCCACGTATTTGTTGTAAAGGGATTATCTGTGATCTCTTTTATATGAAGTCCCTTGTTAGTTAGGATTTGTTTAGTAATGGGTCTTAGGTCTTCTTCGATCATCTCAAAGTCTTTCAACAGTGCGGTATAGCTTGTTGCTATCCAATACACCACCATACAGACCTGTGCTGCCTGGTAATATCTCTCTAGATGTGGTAATACTAGTCCTACCTGTGCTTTAGGTAGCTGTAGTGTGGCATATTCTATCCATGGGTGGGACTCATCCCATATGAATCGTGAAATATATCTATCCCATTTCCTGAACTGAATTTTTGAATGGGGGACTGGGAGGATTTGTGCTAGATAAAGGATATGAGGTAAGACGTTCCTCTTGATACAGTCCACTTTCTGTAACAGTGGAAGGTTAATGGCCTGCCACCTTTGTAAATTTTCTTGGATGGTCTGTGTTATTGGTGTATAATTTATATTGCTCAGGGTAGCCAATTTTAGTGGGAGCTTAATGCCCAGATAACCGCTGCAACTGTAATCCCCATTTGAATTGAAAACTCCATTCCGTTTGGGGGGTATATACTTAAACTAGAGAACCTCTGTTTTTGTTTTGTTCACCTGGTACCCTACACTCCCCCCAAACTCCTGTAATAACTTCCCGAGGTGTGGAAGAGCCGTATCTGGGAAGTTAAATATATCAGCAGATCATCTGCACATAGGGTGAATTTATGGTGATATCCTTCTCCTACCTGTAATTCAGGTATTTGTGGGTGTAGCCTTAGTGCCTAAGCTAGTGGCTCCAAGTATAGTGCAAACAGCAGGGAGGACAGAGGGCAGCCCTGTCTATTCCCCCTGCACAGTGGGAATCTGAAGGAGATTTGGCCGGTGATCTTAACATAGGTCTGTGGTATGGTATATAATCTCTTCAGGGTGGTTATGAAGGCTTCTGAGAATGTAATTTTCTCCAGGGTAGCATATAGAAAATCCCATGCCACCCTGTCAAAAGCCTTCTCGGTGTCTAAACTCAGAAGTAGGAGTGGTGACTTTTCTTTGGATACATGTAAAATATGTAACATCCTTTTAATATTGTCCTACGTCTGTCTCTCTCTGACAAAGCCTGTCTGTTCTTTTTGTACCAATGAAGGTAATATTTGATCTAGTCTATGGGCTAATATTGAAGTGTTTATTTTGTAGTTAATATTTAACACTGATGTTGGTCTGTATGAGGGACATTGTGATTTCTCCTTGTTTGGCTTTAATATAGCCACAATGGTAGCTAACTGCCAGGCTGGAGGTACTGCCTCCCCTTCCAAGACCCAGTTGCTTATCCTAGTTAGGGATGGTCCTAATTTTCCTGCAAAAGCTTTATAAAACTCCACTGTATATCCATCAGGTCCTGGACTTTTGTTGTTTTTTCAGATTTTTAATTGTTTCCAATATTTCTACTGCAGATAAAGGGACCTCTAATTGTTGCATCTGTGCCTGTGTCAGGGATGGAAGTTGTAATTCTTCTAGGAAAGCAGTTGTTTTATCCAGTTATGTCAGACATTCTGAGGTGTACACTTTTTCATAGTATGACCAAAATATATCCAGAATTTTTTATGGTCTGTAAAGGTGTAGTTAGTATTGGGATCCTTAATTCGGGTAACAGTGGTTTCTAGAATTTTTTTCCTAATACAGTATGCCAGGACTTTAGCGGCCCTGGCTCCTCCCTCATACTAGTTTTACATTAAGAATCTTAGGGCTGTGTCTGTTTTGTTATTTAGTATGTCCTTGTTTAGTGGAGCTGAGAAGGGGTTCCTCTACCAAGTTACCTTGCATATGTTGTTTTTGGACTTCTGCAAGCTGTTTCTGTTGTTTGTTTAATTTTTCTTCACGTTCTTTTTTTAATCTAGATGAGTAGCTAATAATTTCTCCCCTTTGTGCAGTCTTAACTGTGTCCCAAAGTATGTTACATCGTGTCCTACATTTTCATTTATAATAGTGTCTATTTTATCTTGGATGAGTTCCTGAAATTCTTCAGAGTTTAGGAGAGAATTATTGAAATGCCATAGGGTATTGGCCCTCTTCATGCTCCTTCTTAAGGTAAAAAAAACTGGGACATGGTTAGAAAGGCATATAGGCATAAGCTCACATTTTGTCAGTAGATGTGTATGTTCTGTGGACATGTGGATATAATCTATACATGTATAGATGCTGTGCATGGAAGAGTAGTGTGTATATTCCCTACTGTTGGGTGTAGTGTTCTGCACGTGTCTGTCCAGGCATATTGCTTGCATAGGAATTTACATCTTTTCGTGCTGCTGGGTTGTTTGAGGTGTGTAGTGTTTGTTGTATCTAGGCTATTGAAGGTCATGTTATAATCTCCTCCTATCAAGAGGATACCATTCTGGTACTGTAGTATCTTACCCAGGAGTTGATTAACCATAGAATTATCTGTTCTTGGTGGAAGGTACACATTAGCCAGAGTTAAGTCCTTCACTAAACATTGTTCTGCCACTATTGCTAAACACCCCTGTGGATCTGTATATTTAGTATCTATATTTAAGAGGGTGGTTTTTGGAATTAGAATGACTGTGCCCCTTCTTTTCCCTTCACCATAGCTCAAGGCTATGACTGTGGAATACCCAAATCCCAAAAGTCTATCATGTTTGACCTTAGATAGATGTGTCTCTTGTAATAGGACAAAAGTTGGGTGCATCTTCTTAATGGAAGTAAGCATCTTACTTCTTTTTGCAGGGTTATTTAATCCATTTATATTGTGGGAGTAGACTGTTGCTGGAATTTAATTAACCATAGCTTTGGAGCATTAGTTATCAGACTGCTCTGGGTGCCCCAGTGGCAGATTCAGTAGGCAGCTCAGATTGCTGTCGGGACTCTTTCTATAGGTTATATCTTTGTCTGGGCTTGTGGTATCTCTTTTCTTCATATAGTGTGTTTTAGTGTGTATCAATACCCTGTTGGGTGCCATCTTGTAACTCCATATCTGTTCTGTTGTTAGGTAGCGGCAACAATCATAACAACATTTTGAACACCAGAAGAGCTGCAATGGGACAATAGGGTGCTCTGTGACAATATACACACGAAGTAAAAGAGGTCATGGCACACCTACCTTTGCACCCAAAAATAAGCAAAACAGTCACACCAGATATATTCTCCAAACTTTGACTTCATTTATTTTTACTTGTTTTTATTTTTAAGATATGTATAATACTATACTTATAGTATTAACATGTAGTTTTAATACGTAAGCAACATGGCACACACAAACATATAGAGTAAATTAATATATAGGGACTTGATATTATTTCTTTTATTTAAAAATAGATCTCTAATGGATATATGTTGTCTGCACACATGTTAAGGTTTTGAGAATACTTTCCATTCTTCACTTACAGGTCACATAGCCTTTACTTGCACATGTCTTATTATACAGGGATACCAGCCTATTTATTCATAAATACAGAAATATGTTAGCATCAGGAGATGCATTAAAATGAATTAAAATCATAGGCAGGTTCCTGTTATAATTACACACGTGTAACACAGAGCTTCTTTTTGAGGCAAAAAATATTTCTTTTTTTAAAAATTCAGGTTTTTCCCGTTTCAGGGTAAAAAAGATTGCACAAGAAACTTTTTGGCTTGTTCCCCATTTTTTTAAGTGAAGAATATGTTTTTGTGTAACCTAGTTGTGTGTTTGAATCCACTTTTATATGGAAAATGTGCAATATGATATATATATTTATTTATCTATGGTAACTGTGCACTTGATGTTTGCATTGTTATGAAATCAACCTCTAGCACTATTTTTGTAATGTCTTTTTAAGAGATTAGTCGCATGTGATGTTTTAAATGGTATATATATGAAATGTCCACTAGGAGACACCATCTTTGACAAAGACCATTCAGTTGAAATGTTAGAGGTGCCTACGGCTATTGTTCCTCCAGGCGTAAGCCTTGCAGGCCATTCTGTTTCTTTTTTTGCACTACTGTGGTGGCTAAAGATAAATGAAATCAGATTTTGGAGATTATATCTGGTGTGACTTTTTAGCTTATTTTCGAGTGCAAAGGTAGGTGTGCATGACTTCTTTTACTTAATCACAACAACATTTATATATATGGAACAGTAAACCAAACATAACATTTAGACACAACTGGTACCTTAACATAGAGTTATTCCCTTTCTTGTAGCTGCCCTGCACCCCCACAAGAAAGGTGCACTAGGAATTCTCCTTCTATCATTCTTGAGCCACCCCTTGTAATGAAAGGCCCAAGCCACAGACTGTTCTGTAGGGGAAGAGACAACCCTGTGCATTTCGTAATGGTGTGGTTATGTGACTTCCAAGGTAGGAGAACCAAATGGCTAGTACCCTACAGTATCTCTGTGCACATATTCTCCTGAGAAGGAAGTAAGTGTCACGAGTAGGAGAAAAAGTGACTACATCTAAGTTGTTAGGTCTCCTTAGTGATGGATAAGACCACCCCCTGGGGTGAGGGAATGTCAGTGTTGAGCGTCACCAGCTCTAGAGGCAATAATTGATTTACTCAATCACACTTAGTAGATGGGTTATGTGGGTGTCTTCTTATCTCCTCTTAATGCTAGTTATTTCTACTCTTTTTTTGGGGTGGGGGTATCTCTGTACTATGAATTATTCTGAGACCTCCCCTACATTCAGGCACAGTAGACATCTCCTAATACCTCCTTTTTCATCTAAAGTGGCCGATACTCATGTTAGAGTTCTCAGCAGGAGCAGAAACACTTTACAGAACTCAGTTCCTTAATCATATTACACGCAAAGGGGAGGGGGCACCACCGATAGACCATTAAAGGTAAGGAAGATGACAATAAAGGTGCCCATCCCCCATCCTTCTTATACTGACAGGGTTTTGGACTCATTGGTTCAGAGGTAGGGTCCCACATAACCCCCCCACCAGGGGACCCACACAGTCATCGGCATATGCCCTCCCCAGTCTCCCGAAGCCATCCAGTAATCCTGGGTTCAGCTCTGGATTTTATCCTATCAGGGATGAATTCTCTCTATCTCACTACAGTTGCTGTCAAGAGCTTCTTCATCCCGCTGCCCCCCCCTTCCATATTCTCACATCTTGAATCAGTTAGCTACCTAATTAAACCAGAGAGTTCAGGACAAGCTGGGGGGGGGCAGTCCCAGCCATGCTGGGAGATTTCCGTTGAGGGCTCTATCCCCACCCATCCCCTCCTCAATGAAAATAAACATGTGGTGCAAGGCATGGCTCCATCCAATCCATCACCCAGTTCTGGTTCAGTTTTGAGCCTCTCCTCCTATTAGAGTCACCTCAATCTCTGCTTCAGTCTTTGCTTGGCCCTCTGTGCTTCTCCAGAGACTTAAAACTGCTTTCATGTGAGGTCTTATCTACCATAGATATATACCACCCAACTCATGCATGTTTATCTGGTTGTGACCTGCCTTACCCTCGAGGAGCTCTGTTATTGTGAGGATGCTATTCAGCTCTGATATCTATATCTAGCCTCCCCCCCCCACCAAGACCACATCAATTATCTTCACCTGGGGTGCCAAATGTCACTCCATGAGATCCAGTATTTCAAAATCAACATATCCTTGTATTCTGAATGGGGGGGAGAGGATCCAACCAGAGCCTTCTCTGTGCCTCCCTTGGCACCAATTTGATTATAATTTACAGCCCCACATTCTACAGACATCTACAGAGGCAGCAGCCCCGATTCCAACTGGAATTCTGTAGCCACCCCTCCTCCAACAGTGATCCATGTCACAGGGCTCCCCCACCATTTTGTCCACAACAGGCTGCATGCAGATGGCTCAGGCATACATTTTAGTTAGTTGCTAGGACTGTGTAATCAGAATTCCCTTCCCCCATCCCAGAGACATTAACCCAAAACCACCAACCTCGTCCCCTGTAGAGATAATCAAGGTGTCTTACCTGTCTTCCTTTATTGGATTAGTGATATACAGGGTGAGCCAATTGGATGGAGTTTTTCAGAGCCCTCAAGATCAGCAGCACTGCATTCAAAACTGTCATTTCTTCCCCTCCCCAGCCGGATACCTCTCGCCAAGTCTCTGCAACATAAAACAGAGAACAGATGCAGTTACAGGTTAGTGATTATTTTTAGACTCTGGTGAAAGATTTGGGGAGCTCCTGTATGTCTTTTAAGGGTTGCTGTTGAGTGTCTCTTTCTCTCCTGTATGTCTGCTGGTAACTCTGGTAAGGTCCTCGTTCTTGTAGCTTGACTTGCATGTGGACCCTGTGGTTGGGCTGGATGTAGTCCTTTTTTTTCCTAGTTCCTCGATCATCCTCTCTGGTGTTTCATAGGTTATGGGATCCTCTGCAAAGAAAATCCAGATTTTTGCTAAAAATGGTGTATGAAAGCACAACTGCTTCTCCTTCAACAATGCCACGATAGGTCCAAGTTTCCTACACTGCTCCATTACTGCTAGGGAGTAGTCATTATCAACATAAATTCTCACTCCATTGAAGTACTGTACACCTCTTTTTTTCACCATAGTCCCGCTAAGATCTTTTGTTTTGTGGCATATGACATGAATTGCATAACAACTGATCTGGGCCGTTGTTGTTTGCTTGATGGCGCCAGACCAAGCACACAGTGGGCCCTCTCAGTGTTGTATGGAAAGTCTGATGGAAGTTCTAACTGGTGCTAGAAGAAGCTGGTCAATAATTAATTTATTCATATCTGAACCCTCAGCTGCCTCTCAAAAGCCATATAGCCTTATATTTTTTCTATGTGAACGGCTCTCCTGGTCATCGCAGCGATCTGTAAGGGTGTCTGTTTTGCTGAAGGCCTCCAGAAGCAGTCTGTCGGTATGATCTGCATGGGAATCTAAGTCTGTAATAGCTCAGCCATAGTATGGTACTTTATTTTGTAGCTCAGAGACATCCCCTTGTAGTTTGTTAAATCGGATCTGCATCTCCACTTTGAATGGCTGTAGTTCTGATAGTATTAAGTCCAGTTTGTTTTTCTTAGGCTGTGCGGATGCTCCCATCTGTAATTGACTAGCTTAGGAGCAGGCCTCACTCTCAGAATCCACTGAGTCAATATCCATGACATCCGTTGTCACTTCTTTTTTTTTTTTAAACCTGACTTTTTCCCCATTTGGCTGTACAGTCTGGTTGTATATAGAAACATAGAAACATAGAAACATAGAATGTGACGGCAGATAAGGACCGCTTGGCCCACCCAGTCTGCCCATTTCCCTACCTACTGGATAAGCTGCAGATCCTAGTTAACCAGCAGCCTACTTCTTCCTACCCCCACCCCACAGAATTGCCTTATGACTATCCCATGCATGCTTGAATTCCACCACTGATTTTGACTCCACAACCTCCTCCGGAAGGCCATTCCATGCATCCACAACCCTCTCTGTGAAAAAATACTTCCTTAAATTACCTCTGAGCCGCCCCCCCTCTATCTTCAAATTGTGCCCTCTTGTTCTTGCACACCTCTTTTTTTGAAAGATGCTACCCTCTTGGACTTTGTTGTACTTTGTTGTCGTATTGTTGTTTAAAGTTCTCTTAAGTTCAGATTCTGACTGCAGTTTGCTTGGAGATGTAAGGAGCTAGTTGATCAGGCTGCCATCTTGGTTGGTGACATCACCAGAAGTCCCCCTTTATCCACTTTTAATTACAAGTTTCTTGTTACTGCATAGGGAGTTCAGGGCAATTTTTGCAGCCAGTGTCATATGCTATTTCCTTTGTATGTTGTTTTGAAACAACTCATCAATTTCCCTCTCAGATAGTTTATGATACACAACCAATAGCCTAATTAGAACCCCTAGGGCAAAACATACTTTGAGGTTTCAATGTTTATTTTCTTGTAGCTGTAAATTTGATTTGTAAGATGCCCAAAATAGCCTTCTATAGTCCCTCATTCCCAAAAGTAGATATTTTCTTCTTATGCAGCCCTTCAGAAGTCTCACTTCATATTGTATAAATCAGCAGGGTTATGTTATTTTCCAAAATATTCAATTTGATCAATGTAGAGCTGACATTCCCCAGTGAACAGCAAGGACTGTTCCCAAGCCCAGTCAGTCTGCCTGTGGCTGCAATGAGAAGCTGCTGTAGAAGCAGACTGTGCCTCTATCAGAGATAAAGTGATAAGTAAAAGAGGAGCTCCTGCTTGTAAAATGAGGTCATTGTGTGTTAGACCAGCTTAAAAGTTAAAGATGAAAACTGCAGCCAGAGACATAGATACTCTACATAGTGTTTTTGGTGGGTAAGACAGCCTGCTTTTGCTGGGTGAGTCTGGAAGAGGATTGTTCTGCAGCAGCTGTTGGTGGGAGAACCTGCTAGGTGGAGACTTTCTTCTTTGGGAAAATGGTCAGAAGGTTTAGTGGGCCTTGAAATCTACTTTTCCCAGTATGATTATCTTTTCATGTTTAACATCTATTTGCTGTGTTGGTATATGTTGGTGGTTGGATTTCAGTAAGAGCATTTGAAGAGATTGGCTTCCATGGATAGTGATGGGTGAAGTGGCTCCAATTCGCTCCGTGGAGTGATTCACAGAGTGAAGGTGAATTCACCGAGTGTTCCACAACACGAAGCGGAGTACTTTGCATTATTAATGGGTAATGCGAAGTCCATTGAAAACACTGACTTTGCGTTACTCCACCTTCCCAAACCACTACTCCACCAATTCTTTAGGTGAAGTACATTGAAAACAATGTACTTCGTCTCACTTCACCTTGTTTTTAAGCTCCAAAGGCGAATTTTGCAGTGATTCATAGGATTTCAGGTCACATGGGCTCTAGATTGTTCTGCACAGCCTCAGTTTGGGGTAGAGTGTGTGTAGGAAGCTGTAGAAGACAATCTGTTCTGAGAGCTCTCTGTGATTCAAGCCCTCAAAAAGCTGTTAAAAAAGCCTTTTTGAGTCATTTTTTTTGCTGAAACTTTAGTTCATTGATTATAGGAAACCCTTCTATGCTCATATCATCAAGCGTTTATTGTTTGTGTATGGATTTTGAATGTTAATGTACAGCATTCAGTCTGTGTACTGAGAGACAGTGGAAGTGTGCTTTGGGGAAGGGGTGTATCTGTGGTGTAGGTAGATTAACGGAGAAAAAGACAGTGCTTTCTGTTTTGGTGTATTTTTCTTGTATAACTGTGTTAATGTGCACACAGTAATATTTTCAATATTTCTTGCCATTTTTTTGCTGATTGTTGTGGTGTAGCAGTGCATAATTTTAGTTTGTTTAAAATATGTGGTTATATTACTGTTTTTTTTTCAATTTGCTATGCATTATTTAGTGTGTCTGTGAGTATGTGTGTGACGCATGTTATCAAATCAGACACCTTTTATTGTGCCACATAATAATTTCAGCAATGTGAAGCTGCTATCCACTGCAGCTGTATGATTTTTATACTTCTTTGTGGTATCTTTACTGATACTAGTAGTGACTGTTACTGCAGCAGTGCAGTACACTGCCCTTCCCCCCGCGGCCTGCCCCAACCGGCAAAGGTATTCTTTTCCAGATTTGAATTTCTGATGGTGAGCACTGGTTAGGTGTTGTGCCTTTGAGTCTGCATCTCTTCAGTGCACAGCGCAATCTTAATCTGTCTGTGCATTTGTATCTCTTTAGGGCCCAATCTCCATCTGTAACTTAAGTCACAGTTGTTTCTTTGGCGTCCCTTCAGAGTACTGGACAGGTGTAGTGCTTAATTCTGCATGAACATTGTACTCATTAATATGCGTTTTTAAGTCAGGACCATCATCACGAGTCACTCGTGATGCAAATCACATTCTTCATCGTCACAGTCACAAATCACGATTCACGATCATTTACAGTACGAATCACAACATTAATTTTTTTTCTAGTTACTTGGATGTATTGTAAGCCTGTTTTGTAGTATGTCTCTAGGCTTCACCTCCCCACCATTGTACACATTGATACATGTTTTTAAGTCTCGTAGTTTTAAGCTACAGTTCATCAGGGAAGTACAACTGTAGGCAGTAGGCATCCACATTTCTTCATCATCACAGTCACAAATGCAGTCACAAATCATGATTCATGATCATATCACAAATCACAACATTATTTTTTTTAATAGTTACCTGGATGTATTGTAAGCCTGTTTTGTAGTATCTCTCCATGCTTCACCACCCCACCATTGTACTCATTAATGTTTGTTTTAAAGTCAGGGAGTTGGACAGTGTCTACAGTACATACACAGACTGGAAAGAAGACTGACTGCACACATGAAGTTTAGTACAGTATACTTGCACTGCTCAGAATGCAAAGTGTCACGCATATGGAAGACAACAAAAAAGGGCATAATTACATACAAGGGTCGGGAATGGTAGAGGAATACATTTTATAACACAGCAAGGAAGGTGTGGGGGGCACATGGTGTGAGGAAAAAAAAATAATTTGGGATCCCATGGTGATCCAGCAGCAGTTCCAGCATGGACATAATTTGCAACTGATGTCCCTCTATGTGATCCAGCCGCTGCTCCACAGCACTCACCCTCTCATTGTTATCCTTGACAGCACTCCAGAGAACTGCCAAGTTCGCCTGTGTTACATGCAGTTCTCTGGGGTCCAACACGTTCTACAGGCTGACCTGCTGGTGGTGGTGGTGGTGGTGGTGCTGATGAAGCAGCAGGTGCTGCAGTGGCCCTCCTCCTCCTCTTCTTAGGGATACCGCAATGCACAGCTGCACACTCTGCCACAGAATGGCCAGCAGGTGCAGGCATGGTCCGTTCTGTGGCAACCTGCCACTCCAACTGCTGGTGATTGAGCATATAGGTGTGCTGGCCCTCAGTCCCCAGGTGAGTCCCCCCAGTGGCCACGACGCACCTCCACCTCACATAGGCGGCACTTGACCACACTGTTGTTCCCACCCCGACACAGTCAAAAAAACTGCCAAACAACGGAGGTGCAGGGAAGACCAGGCACAGGCAGGGGATGGCCAGATGAACTGGCAGTCAGCTGGTCACGGTGCTGAACAGAGATGGGATCCACACCTGGGCCCGGGGGAATAGGCACATCCTGCTCCAGAGGACCTGGTGCTGGACTTGGTTGTGGTGGTGGCGGTTCAACTGCCTCAGTGTCAGGACAGGAGGCTGTGCTGGTCCTGCTTCTGGGGGTGGGAGCCACTCACAAGTTTTGAGCAGTACAACAGGAATGGGTACCCATGCCCTCCACACATGCGCACGGTATGCTTACCACTACCACGCTCTCCCAGAGCTGCCCCCATCCCAGACATTCCCTCACCCTGGTCCATTTCTCCTACTGAGCTCCCTCAGTCCAAGCAATCACTACTCATACTGTCACACAGCACACACACACAGTCACACAGACACAGACAATCAACTACTTATAAAGGTAAGAAAAATAAAATATACAGAAAGAGCAAATTAAGTAAAAAAGAATACAGAAAAGACAAAAATATTTAGCTTTTAAAAAAGCTGTTGGGTCTAAATCAAAGTTTAAATCTCTTCCTCGCTCTGATCTCAAAGTATCAGCAGTCATAAAACACACTACTCTCTCTCCGTCTGCACAGGAGAAAGTAAAAGTGTCTGCTTGTATGACTCACTTTCTTCCTGCCTAGCTAAAGAGCATGTGACTTACAGTACTGTAAGCCATGTGATGTGTGGGGAGGGCTGCCAAATCTGAAACACCAAGTGGGTCACTTAGAATCATAATGAGGAACGCGAAGTCCATTAAAAACAATGACTTCGCCTTACTTTGCATTGCCATTCCGCCTTAATGTGAAGTGGTAATGACAAGGCGGAGTGAGCACTTTGCATTGCCCACTCTGCATAGTGGAGTGGCAACACGAAGTGCCCATGTCACGTTCACTTCACTGACAGAATTTAAATTCACTGCATCTCTATCTATGGAGCAGCATACTGTACTTGACCAAAAACTACATGTTGCAGATCTCTGCCTGGATTTAAGGCACTGCTTTAAAGCCCTAATGCTTTTCAGAGGACTGAGACTGCAGGCCCTGGGCTGTTGACAGGCCATTAACCTTGGATTAGTTTTGATCAAAAAAGATATGTGGGTCCCCTTTGGAAGCAGGAATTTTTATTACCCTTTATTCTTTGTGGAGAGTGGAAAAACTAACCTCGAAAGATCTTTTGCTGTGACATTTTTCCCTAGGTATAGGGCTACACTCTACTGTAGTGTGTGGATTTTGTATAATATCTGAAAAATGTTCAAAGGATTCTTTTTGACAGTTAATATTTGTCCTGTATGTTTGTGCATGCACTGAATATAGCAGGTGTGGGGTGTTCAGATATTCCAGAGGTCTTGGTTGATGTCCATTGTTTTATCCCCAGTTGTTCAAGCTTTATTCTCACCCTTTGTCCCCTGCCACCTCCCCAAGCAGGTTATCCCAAGAGGTGGGGTTGGTTTGTTCCCCGTGTTGCTGGGTGGACAGTGACCATGGGTGGTGGTCCGAGTGTTGCTGTTAATCGCTGTGGACCTGGGCCAAATTCTCTTTATCTGAGCAGGGACTTCTATATTGGGGTGGGTTGGCCAGTGGTCAACCGAGTAGCACTTATATATTATTCGCTTGGGTATGAGCGTATACTCCAGGGAAAAACACTAGAAGCTAAGACTTTGGCATTTGGAACACTTTGTGCCCTCCTGTGGGGTTCTACAATGTTGTAAGGCATTAAATATCATCCGACCTAAGAAAAGGAGTAGGAGTGGTGGACAGTGTAGTCTGGTGGTTGATGTGGGACAGTCAGAAGAGTCAGGAGTCATTTGCCAGTTGATAAGGCGAAGGCAGAAATATTTCTTGCCTCATCTCAATACCAAGGCAATGCAGGTTGCAGGAGGTAGTTAATGGGTAAACCTGACAGGCTCCCCCAGCCTGGATATTACTTTGCATTGCCAGGCCAGTGGTGAATAAGGCTATCACCATGTGAAATGTCATTTCTGATTTGTATGCTGACGTGGTGTATATCATGGAGACTTGGATGGACAAATCTGCCAGGCCATTCCTGGAGAAACTGGTCCTTGGGTCTCTCCAAGGTACACCACCTGAGGCTGGGGTGCAGGGGGTGGAAGTGTGATCATCTGCATTAGAGCGGGTTTAAACTAAGTGGTTCCTCCCATCATGAATGTGAGGTCTTTTGGGTGTGTGGCTGTAGAGTGTTTGTCTGGTCTGAAATGCAGACTGGTCCTCATGTACACCCTCCGTGGGGGATTTTCTGCAGGAGTTTGCTGAGGGGCTATCAGACTGGGCTTTGGCATCCTCAAGGACTCTTGTCCTTGAGGACTTCAATGCCAGGGTCAATGACCCTTCAGAAGTGTTTGCTAACAAACACCTTAAGCTCATGGGGGAGCAGGGTTCAGACATAAGATTACCACTGCCATGCACTCGGCAGGCCACTCACTTGATCTCATCTTCTCAGGGGGTTGGAGACAGGCAGTATCTCAGTGGAACCTGTCATTTGATTGTACCACTGCACCATAATGTTTAATACTGGAGCCACTAAGAAACCATCTTCGACTGTGGAAGTGATCCAGCACCATTCTAAAAGAGATCTGGATTCTGTGAGGTTTCTAGATCTTTTGGACACTTTGGGCCTGGTTGAGGTCTCTACGAGAGGGTGCGGTGCTGCGGTTGAAGCCTATAATGGGGTTCTTTCTGTGGAATTGGATGCCCTTCCACTAGTCCATTCTCACCTGCAGTCCTCATGCCAAAGCACTCCTTGGTTTACATCTGAGCTTCGGCAGATGAAGGTTGCAGGTCTTAAGTTAGAGCACAAGTGGAGGAGGTCATGGTCAGTTGCCAACTGACTTGTCCTGGAAAAGCACTTGAGGCTGTATCAGGAGGATATCACAGTGGTAAAAAAGGATTTATTTTCTGCTGTGATAGCCACTGAAAAGAACTGCCCTGCCACACTTTTCTGTGCTGTAGACAATGTATTATATCCAGATTGTCTGCACCAAAAGGAACTTGTTTCCAGGGAGAGGTGCGAGTGGTTACATCAGTTCTTCAAGGCCAAGGTTGTGGCATAAGTGCCGAGATTTCCTCCATTACCTACTTCTCAATCAGCAGAGATAGAGAGCGGAGTACAAGTGGATCAGTAAATGGCTGGAGGAATTCTAGCCATTGGATAAGAAGGAGGTCCTAAGGGTGGTCATGAGTATGCAGTGCACCATGTGTGTTCTGGACCCTGCACCCACCAAGCTGCTCAAGACTGGGTGGGGGCTGATGGTTCCAGTATTCACAGGTATAGTCAATGCCTCTCTGAGGGACATTGCCCATATTTTCTACCATCTCAATTATAGCTGTGGGCTCTAGGAAGGCTTACCCAGGTGTTCATTGCATCGCCTGCTGCTAGTTTAGAACACTGCAGTGAAACTTCTGACCTCCACCCAGAGGACAGAGAATATTACTCCCTCGCTGTGGGTTCTGGTCTGGCTACCTGTCAGGTGGTGCACTGATTTCTGGGTATTGTTAGTGATGTTTAGAGCCCTGAAAAGACTGGGCCCCCAATACCTCAGTGATCTCCTGATTCCCCACTTCCCATCTAGGAATTTAAGATCTTGTGGATGGGGTTAGTTAGTTGTTCCTTCTTCCTAGCTAAAGTCTGCTGGTGACCAGGCTTTGTCAGTTCAGCCCCTACCCTATGGAATTCCCTCCCTGTAGGGGTATGCACTGCTAGATCTGCAATATTACTTTCCTCCCTCTCCTACCTTGTATAGATGTTTCTGGTGTTTGTATCCTATAAATATGAACTGGAAATACGTAAGATATTTTTGGTTGGTAAACTATGCAACAACTGGAGTAGTTAGTTTTAATTTGTATTAGTTAGTATTTTTAAATCTAATTTGTGAAATTTTACATAAATGTAAGTAGTTTTGTGTTTTGTACTTGCTTTTGTATCAAGCTTCAATGCACCACTGGGGTGGTTTGCAGTAATATGTTTTAAATAAACTAAGCTAAAAATGAAACAGAAAAGTTACCTGCTTCTGAGAGCTTTTCATTAACTCGCACTGCTTAACATAATTATTGTTGCATCCATTTCATGTTTTTAGTGCTACATAAGAGTTTGGATGTTTTTATGATTGGATGTGGTTTACACTGTGGTTTTATGTTATATATGTTATTTATATTATGTCTATTTATTGTGTTTACTGCACAGGCGCTCCAAGCCCTGGAGGGGTGCTGTGAATCAAATTAGTGCACAAACAATTGCTTGCCTTGTGTCTGCTGTTGTTGTCACCCAGTTGAAAACTCAACCGGATTATTCTGGCAAGACCTTCCCCTTCTGAATCCATGCTGTCTGGGGTCCTGCAGACTGTTTCCTTCTATGACCATGATGGAAACCACCTGGTTGTAGCACCACCCTGTGGAACTGGAAGCCGGGATGTGCTGAATGGGGCAGATCTACAGAAACTGCCACGAGAAGAGTTGCACTGTAAAGTGGAAGATCAGCTGCTGACTATGGAGCACAGGAGAGGCCTGACTGGGGCCAGAGGAACAGCCATCTACCAGCCCACAAGAGATGCCTGCTCTAGTCAAAAAGGAGGGGGCATGCAACCATGTGAACTGCGCCATCACCCCTGCACATTGAGGGAGATTCTTTGGTCTGAGAAACCATGAGTAAGCTCAGGGCTTGCCCTGGAACCACAACAATTTTGTAAAAAGATGGAGCATTTAATGCATTTGGCCATTCAGTCAGGATTTACCAATACCTTATTTGGGTTTTATGAGCTTTTGGGTTTGGTGATTAATATGCAAGCATTGATTTAACTGTTTAAGTGCACCACCCACAGACAAGCACATGCAACATTATCAGTCCTACACAATTTCCAGAACTTGGTACACAGCGAAGCACTGGGAGCTCTCTAGACAGACTTAAAGGGATATAAACCGGTAACAGTGGGGAGATGGTAGCATCTTCCAGTACAGATGGGCAACAGCAACTACCATACTGCATGGTGTGTGGTGCTGGGATGGGCACTGTTAGGGGCTTAGCCTGGACAACTGAAGCACAGCCTGATAGAATTTTATTTGCCTGTGCCCAGAAGGGCATTTAAGAGTGGACCCTGTGTTTCACTTGGCCTGGGCCTGGACAGCTACAGAAAAAACAGTCAGGGTATACACTGCTATCATTGCTAACCCACTGTCTTTTTCCTCAATTAGGGCCATTCAGTCCTAAAATAGAGTCCCTTGTTCTTAGGGTTGAATTCTTTGTCTAAGCAATTATTAATTAAAGGGACAATGTCAACCCCCCATATGCCTCAAACTGTTGTAACAGTCATGTAATGCCTGTTACACTGAGAAAGAAAAAAATGTTAGATTTGGTTACACTTAGATATAAGTCATTGGGACCTGGCTTCAAGCCCTGGGGTAAGAGGGTGCTGCCAGAAAGAGAAAGAGAGGGAGGCCCCTGTAGAGGAAAAGAGTAATTAAATAAATAGTTAAGCTGTGAGCATATTAGTAGTGTTGCAAGCCTGTAGTAGCAAGAGGGGGAAGAAAAGGACTGTCTTGCCCAGTCTTACACATATACATTTTTTTACACAATCAGAGAAGTAACTGTCATTTTTTTTATAAATAACAAGTCAAGAATTCAAGAAAAAAGAAATGTTTGTAATTGGTAGCCAGTGGGCTAGTAATTGTATGCGCTGGCTACTGAAGCAAAAGCCTTGGTGGTCCAGTGGTTAATAGGGGCCATCCTGCATCTCCCTATCATATATTTATTTCTTTTAATTGAATATGTGCTGGAATTGATTAAGTGGATGCAGTCTGCTGTTTAAAATTAAATGCAGAGTGGCAGCTGCAGGCTCTGAGGGCACCAGTGATGAGAGAGAGAGAGAGAGAGAGTAATGGGAAGGGTGAGTAGCAGGCCATTGACTCCACAGCACAGTATGGGTGATCTTGAAAGGGAATCCCCAGCTGCAGCCTCTGCTGGTCACTAAACAGCCTCTGGCCTCCAGCAGTACTCTTGTGTGAGAGTGCAGGAGGGAAACATGAGGCAGTCGCACCTCTTGCAGGCAGGACAACCATATATTTCTTTCATTAGCTGAGCAGGCGACAAGTGCCAGAATACATTTTAAGGTACTGGCTCACATGTTGATAAATAAAGAAAAATAACTAAATAAAAGTAGGCAGCGTCCTGGAATTGAGCTCCGAACAGCTCCTGGAAGTCAAAGCAAGCACAATATTTAAAAAAGCTCATGCTGAGAGCCACTTTAGAACCCTGGTAACACTGCTCAATAAAAAGGGGACCCATGGCATTCACTCAAAGATCAATATATTAAAATACATTTTTTTAATTAAAAAAGCCACAAGGGGTTAAAGAGGAATTCTGGCAACCACATAAATATAAAATGGTGCCACAGAAGTGTCTAGTTTTAAAAAACAGAGCCATTTTAATGGGCTCAGTGTGTTGAGAAAGCATAGGACAGTCACAGAGGCTGTAAAGAGAAATAGTTTATTTCTTTTTTTTTTAAACTTAATTTTTATTATTTTTCTATATTCCATTCCAGCATACAATTAACTTCATTACATCCAGGTATAGAAAAGACATAGCATCATTTAAAAATGAAAATAGAAATCCATACTGACATAGTCCTATTTTCTGTTAAACAAATTTCTATCCACTCCATACAAGTAATAATCTATTGTCATATATTTTAAAGCCTTTTATACAGGTTTAGCATTGCTTTTGGATTTATGTTATATGTTGGATCAAATAATGGAATCTACTCTTATTGAACTTTTACTCTACAATGTTCTCCTTCTTTCTTCTCTGGAACATACTGTCCTACAACATATCTCTCCTCTGGACCTACTATTCTTGGCAGTCTTACCATCAACCCTAATAAACTAATATAAAATTCAGATCATCCAACTAATTGTCCTGTGTCTTTTGTACTTCAAATTCTACCTTCTATACTAAAAAATTAATACAGTCAATATTTAGTTGACTTAAAACTCCTCCATAACTAAACCAAGGGAAGAGGAAGGGCTAGGGCAGGGAAAGAGGAAAGGTGTTAGGGGGAAAAAAAGGGAAGGAGGGGTAGGGGTAGTTGTCTCCTCCATCTTAGTTTAGGGAATTAGTATGAACTTGATATTGTTCCCCAACTTTATTCCTAAGAACAGCTAAAACTATCAGCCAAGAAAAATCTCAGCTAGAGTGATAAACATTGAAATGGATTAGAATTAAATGGAATAACATTGGATAAATTAAAAACAATACAAAATAAAATGCAGTCTTGTAGGCTGGCGATAGGAGCTATGGGGGGCAATCCCCTTGCTTCCCTCAATCAGTGGCTTATCCAGCTTATTTCAGCAGGAACTGGTCCAGCACTGGGGTGCCATTTTTAGCCTCTACGTACCCACAGAATGGGAGCCACCTGGAGTTAAATCGGTCTGTTCGGAGTCTGAGTATGGCCGTAAGAGCATCCATGTTTTTGATATTTTTTACATTTAACCACCACCCTGAATAAGTAATTTTTCCCAGAGATAGCCAGTTTTGCATGATAGTTTTGGAGGCTGCAGCTATTAGTGTATAAAATGGGTATCTTTGGGCTTTTGCACTGACTCCAAGGGGGGGCTCCCAATATCACATGGGGAAACTCTGGTAGATTCTCCAGCTGCAGGATCTCTTTGATAGCCTTAGTGATTTCTGCCCAGAAATTCTTAAGTTTGGGACAACTCCAGAATATGTGAAACTGAGATCCTACCACTGAGCAGCCCCTCCAACATTTGTTAGTTTGAGAGGCTCCCTATTTTGATGAAACAGCTGGGGTGATAAAAAATCTTATTGAGACTTTCAACCTAAACTCCCTCCATATAGGGGAATTAGTTGTTTTATGTATGCCCTGCCAGATAAGAGACCATTCCCTGTCAGAAATTTGGCTTTCATATTCATCTTGCCATTTTTGTTCCACCACTTGAACGCGTAAAGTCCCTGACCCTTTCTGTAATGTTTGTTGTATGTATGTGATAATTTTCTTGGAGTCGTCCAAACAGCTTTTCTGATATATATATCTCAATGGTAGTGCCGGATCACTTTGTATGGCATTAATTCCAGCTGTATTAGTTATAAAGTGTTTACACTGCAGATATCTAAAAAAATTCTTTATGTGAAAGCCCAAATTCTTCCTGAAGAAATGCAAATGTTTTAACTCCCTCACTGTTAACCATCTGGTATAGATATTCAAGTCCCTTATCCGACCAACTATTCCAGCATCGGTCTTTATGTGTTGCTGGGAACTGTGGTAGGTATTTTAGAGGAATGTATTTCCATGTGGGTGACAAAAAATCTCCCAACACTGCCTGACTCTGAGCCAGATCCTGAGGGTGTTTTTTGTCCAAACATTGTTTATAATTTTCAGGTCAGAGGGATGGATTGTCCAAGGCAAAAACTGCAGGGGGATCCAAGGGTGTGCCTTCTCCTCCAACCTATACCAACCTCCCTTTTGCTCAGGTTTTAACATTTTTAAAATTGGCACTGTTTGTGCTGCTAAGTAATACTTTAGAAAATCAGGAACACCCAATCCTCCCCTGCTTTTAGCTTCAGTTAGGATGCCCCATTTCTTGCGTGACCAGCACCCCGCCCATATCAATTTGGATAACTTCCTTCAAAGTTCTCACCATTCATCTCCTTCTCGAGGTATAGGTATGGTGGAAAATAAAAATAGAAACCTAGGTAAAATGTTCATCTTAATAGTCTCCACTCTATTCATGAAGCTGATAGGCAAATTTTGCCACCTCTGTAAATCTTCGTAGACTTTATCTTTAAGTGCCTGGTAATTATAAAGGCGCAGTTTAGTTAGGTCTGTTGGTATTGAGACTCCAAGGTATCTAACTTTATCCTTGACCCATCTGAAAGGCAAGAAGTTCTATAAACTCTTATGTGGGGGCCCATCCAAGCTTAAAATTTCTGTTTTTTTCAATATTCACTTTAAAGCCCAAAATCTGACCAAATCTGTTTATTAATTGAAGCAATTCAGGGACTGAGATTTCTGGTTCTTTTATATATACTACTGTGTCATCAGCACATAGTGAAATTTTATTTTCAATGTTATTTATTATTATCCCCTTTATGTTTTGATTTTCCCAGATAGCCTTCGCGAACAGTTCCACAGTTAGGGCGAACAGTAGTGGGGACAGTGGGCACCCCTGTCGTGTGCCTCTATTTATAGGGAAACATTCTGAATTTAAACCATTTACCCTAATGCAGGCTATTGGCTTTTGGTAACATAGATTTACCCATTTAAGGAAGTTATCCCCCACACCCATCTTGGACATGACTTACCCCATATTGACCCAGTTCACCCTGTCAAATGCCTTTTCAGCATCTAAGAATATTGCAACTGGATTAGTTTTCGGAGGGTGTTTATATGTAATAATATTTAGGAGTTTCCTGACATTGTCTTGAAGATGTCTTTGTGGTATAAAGCTTGTTTGATCAGGGTGAACTAGGGATCCTATATGCTGTCGCAGTCTTGTTGCTAGTATGCGAGTTAAGATTTTTAAATCTTTATTGAGCAATGAGATGGGTCTAAAGGGTGAACACTGTGGTCTGGGCTTCCCCGGTTTCGGGATGACTGTGACCATTGCTTCCTGCCAGGATTTAGGAAACCTTCCCTCCTCTAAGCTCACATTGTAAATGTGCATTAGTTTAGGGGCTAAGATTTTACTTAACTTCTTGTACCATTCGGCTGTCAGTCCGTCTGTCCCCAGTGTTTCCCCAGTCAGAAAGTCTGTAATAGCCCTCTCAATTTCTTGTTCCTTGATTGGAGCAGATAGCTCTTCTTGTGCCTTTGTGGGGAGGATTGGCAACTTGATGGAGTTTAAGAAATTAAGGGTTTCTAATTTGACTCCTTCTTCTGGTCTACTTTCTGTGTAAAGTTCCTTGTAGAATGCTCTAAATTGGGAGGCAATTTCTATTGGTTTAACCGAATGCCTTTCAGGGTTTGATCAGTCCCTAATAACTGAGACGTACCTTTCAGCTTGTCTCTTTTGGAGACGAATGGCGAGAAGTCTCAAGATTTTTCCCCCTGATTCATGATATTTTGGGTTGTTATACCTAAGGAGACCTTCCACCTTCTTATTCCCTAGTGCTTGTACTTCTGATCAGACCTGATTTAGGTCTTTAAGTATTTGTTTTGACCCTGTGCCTTTCTTGTGTTTAGTCTCTAGGTCTGCGAGTTTCTCTCTAAGGATTTTTTCTGCAGCTTTAGCCTGCTTTTTCTTAGCTGAGGCATAGCTGATTATTTGCCCCCTTACCACAGCTTTTAGGGTATCCCACCATAGCATTGGAGAGCAATCTTCCCTAGGAGATTCTTTCTCTAAGTTTTTAATTGTCTTGTCTATAAGTTCTATGAAAGGTTTCTCATTCAACAAGGACACATTAAGCGTCCACAGGGGTGTCTTATTTTCTTGACCTATGTTAACACTAAAGGAGACTGGGCTATGATCAGACAGGGTGATAGAATGTATTTTTGAGCACTCCACTAGGTGCAAGTCACCCTTGTGTGTGAGGAAGAGATATATGCGCGAATATGAGCTCTGTGCTCCAGAAAAGAAGGTATAGTCCCTTTCTCCCTCATGTTGTGACCTCCGTATAGCTGCCATACCAAATTCCAATATTAAAGCCCTGAGCTTTTTACTTGCTGCTTTGTTAGTGTTTGAGTTACCTGACGAATGATCTAGTTGTGGCGAGAGTACCGTGCTAAAGTCCCCTCTGATTAGCATCTGGCCTTGGGGCAGGTCAGCTAACTTATTAAAGACCTCTCAGAAATCTTTCTGTGCCTACATTGGGGGCATATATTTTCACTAGGTGTAAAGTCTTATTATGTATTGTACAAGTTGCTCTAACAAATCTGCCCTGAAACCCCTTCTCTGTAGATTGTATCTTTAAGGGACTGTTTCATTTAAAAAGTATTGCCACCCCTGCCTTTTTATTAGTGGGGTGTGATGATGACATTACTTGGTCCACCCATCTCCTGCTAAGCTTGAGGTGCTCTGAGAAAGGTGCGTTTCTTGTAAAAACGCTATGTTACACCCCAGATGCTGGAGTTCAGTTAACAATCTGGTCCATTTGATTGGGGAATTAACCCCTTTCACATTGTAGGATATAATCTTCAGTGAGGCCAAACTTTCCTAAAAGGTTCATTCAGTGGTAACCTAATTCCATATTTGCCCTTTTCCTTTGGTTTCCGCCCAGCCTGCAAGACCTCAAAATTAAAACTCAAAATTACAAAGACTTTACAAATTAAACATTTAAATATAACCTTAGTACCTACTGTCGGTACTATAACAACAAGAAATTTTAAAACTATATACAAAATCCCTATTGTGTCATTTCCTTTGACTTAAATGTGAAACCCACAAGAATATTGTGGGGGGTCTGCTTGACCCTATCAAAGCCCCTTTAGTTGGGGCAAGGGGTGTAGAAGGTTCCCTGCAGGTGAACCCCCTGCATCCCCTTTAACCCGTCACTGTAGGATCAGACCGAAGCTTTGGATTCAGTTTCAAATATCCCTCTCCAGTATTCCCCCCGCCCGTTATTACTTTTCCATATGTTTTTATCTCTCGGCTATTCCTGAACTTTCCTTAGTCATCGTACTGTAATACCAATCCTGTTTACTTTCGACTCCTTTTAGCATTATTTATAATGGGAAAAAAAAAAACCATTCTATGTGTCGTTATCCTTAAGGTTGCTGTCTTGGGTTAAGGGGGACTGACAGATTGGGGTTAGAGACTACTTGTCTTCTGAGCAGTCTCAGTCCCCCCCCCCATGTATCTTCCTCCCAATACCTTCCCTTAGGAGATTCTTCAGGGGTTGTTCTGTACCTATCGCAAGGAAATTCCCAAACATCCGGTACTTCTATGATAATGCGTCAACCTATTTTATTTTGTGCGGCTTTCCCAGGGGGTTGACCTCGGGGGCCGGGGAGACAGCACCAATTCTGTACTTTCCAAACTCATCCACTCTCCCACTTGTCCATGTGCTTCCTCTCTTTCGTACACCCCGAGACCCCCCCAGTCCTGTCCCATGTTTCCCCCAGGTGCACCTGATGTAGTGCTTCTCGGCGTTAGAATTGAGCTTTCCAATCTTTCTTGAGCTAGTCTATTTGGTTATTCTAGAGCAAGACCTATTTCCATGAACTATCCTTCCCCTATCTCACTTGTCTTAATTCATTAAGCCATTCGCTCTATCATCCGGGTTTTCTGGTCTTCTCCTAGCTCTTTCCTATGAACCTTTCCTTCTTCGCTTTGCCAGATATTACAATTCCCCATTTCCTTGTCTTGAGTTTCATTCTTAAGATTGTCCCAGCTCACTATCTATCGAGGGGGCCTACGGCTTCTAGTACAGTACTGCTTTGGTCACTCTTTGCATGGGCTTTCTGATGCATTTCGCATTTCTACCTACATGTACTGATGTAACTACGTTATACGGGCATGCCCTTCCCCTAAAGGAACATTTCACCTCTTCGATTGTGTAGCCCCCCTACCTTATGGAGTCTTCACTTTTCGACCAAGGATGCATCTCAGACCTCAAATACACGGTCCTGTGTAGTGGTTTTTCATATACATTCCTTTGCCCCCCCTTCAGCTCATCTCTGAAACATACAGCCTTTGCAATTAAAAGTCAACCATTTAAATGTCCATATAGAATGAAAGGGGGGACTGCTCGTCATGTTCATGAATTCTTCCCAGCCCCACAGATTCTTTTAATTCCCCATGTAGGGATCTTTCAGTTCTGTCCAAGTCTTCAGTTGTTAAAACCACCACGACGGGTACTTTAGGTTTCTTCACCACTTTCTCAACATTCTCATCCCTCAGCTAATTGGTTTAGTCATTCACCCTCCTGCAGTCTTACTTTGGCTTTCGAGATCGGGTCTCATATGTCCAAAGAGGTCTCTAGCGGGTACAATCCAGCGATTGTTCTTTTCCTGCTTCTGGGGTTAGATGCTTTAGACCACACTTCTGACTTAAGGCTGCTTTCTAGCTTCTGCATTTCCAGATCAGGGAGGGGTATTTCTAGATTTTGAAGAACCTGAGCTGCCTCCACCAGGCTCGGGAAGATTTGCACGCCAGTATCAAGGTAGATTTTAACCCTAGCTGAAAACAACAGCTGTCCTTTGATCCCTTTTTTTTGTTTGAGGTCTCTAATAATTCCTTTGACCATTTGTCGCTCTGACTGCAGTGCTGCTGAAAAGTCCTGGTCAAAGAAAATAGGGGCTTCTTTATATTTAAGCTCCCTATGCCTCCAGGCTTCTTGTAAAATCCAGTCTTTACTCTGAAAGAAGACCATGCAAATTATAAGAGAGTGTGGCTTAGCTGCTGGGTCCTGGGGTTTGGCAACCAGTGATCTGTGCGCCCGATCAATGTCTAGCTTAATGTCTGAAGGTAAGGATAGCACTGATCATAGTACATGCTGTACAAAGTCAGCCATTGAGGGGAATCCTTCTTCAGCATCTTCTGGGATTCCATGGATTCTAAAATTGTTTCTTCGGGACCTATTCTCTAGGTCTTCCATCCAGCATTGTGTCTCCCTATCCCTTTGAAGCAGCAGCAAGACTAGCCTGTCTAATCTTTCCTGGGCCTCCGAGACCATAGTGAGGTTAGCAGCAGTGAGCATCACCTTTTTATTTAATATTTGTACCTCTTTTTTGAGATCCATTAATGAAGAGTCGATTCTTGTTACTGTTGAAAGAATCTGCTGGAGAGTTCTGTGCATGACTTCAGGATCTGTTTTTTCCACCGTGTCCATTTCCCCTGATGATTCTGATGCTGTGCACCTACGGGCGGACTGGGCCTCAAATCCCTCCATGTCCTCGTCGAGCACTAATTGTTTAAACTTTGCTGAACCATTTAGTATTTTGGAATTTCTATTTCATTGTTGCTTTCCTGCCATCCTCCACTGTTATAGGAGTTGGTATTTAGTGATTTCTAAACTTTATTTTCGGCAAGAGTTTAGTTTTAGGATTTGTCGGGAGGACAGCTGTGAGGTTTAGCTTCTAGCCATCCCAGTGACGTCACCGGAAGTCCCTGAGAAACAGTTTATTTCTAAATTATGTTGCCAAGCTAATTTTCATTTCTTTTGCCTAAAATTTGTCAGGACTATAGTTGAAAATGTTCTTTATCACAGAAAAAAAATTTTGTAGTGGCTAAAATTCACATTAAAGGATTCGTTAACCTGGACAGGGAGAGTGGGTCCTGGGAGCATAATCCAGGCAGTCAGACACAGAGAATGTAGAGCTAAGCATGGGGGAAATGAATATTTAGATTTTCAACTGTAAATTACAGAGGACAGCTTATTTAAAGGAGAAGTGACTGCGAGGAAATGTGAAGTAAAAAGTTACTCAGAAAGTGTTGTTTGAATACTGTGCTGAGAAAGAAGTTTAACCGTTAGCGACTTAGCATTCCTGTGGAGGGATTTTTATAAAAAATATTCTGGGGAAAGCTTAGAATATGGGCTTTCCAGTCAGGAAGGTCAGGAAGTGCTTAAACATTGAGAAAATAGTTATTTTTATGTCACAGAAATACATGTAATTAAATGGTAATCCAAGCTGGCAGGAAAAGCAGCCTTGGAATCTTCAGGAAGAGCAGTTAGAGTTCAAAAAACTATTTATTCTATTGTGGCTTATGCTGCTACAGAAAGAGATTTGATTGATCCTGAGTCTCTGGACTCGTGGTGGGTGAAGTGGGCTCAATCTGCTCTGTGAAGCGATTCGCAGAGCAAAGGCGGATTCGTAGAGTGCTCTACAACACGAAGCGGAGTACTTCGCATTATAATGAGGAATGTAAAGTCCATTAGAAACAATGACTTTATATTACCCTGCCTCCCCAGACCACTACTCCGCTAAATTTAAGGTAAAGTGCATTGCAGGCAGTGCACTTCACCTCACTTTGCCTTGTTTTTGAGCTCCGAAGGTGAATTTTGCAGTGATTCATGGGATTTCAGGTCATATGGGCTCTATATTGATCTGCACAGCCTCAGTTCAGGGTAGTATGAGTAGGAAGGAGTAGGAGACAGTGTGCTCTGATAGCTGCCTGAGATAGAAATCTTGTAAAAGCTGTTCAAAAAGCATTTTTGTGGGGTTTTTTGGGCTCCAACTTTAGTTCATCAATTGTAGGAAACCCTTCTGTACTCATATCATCGAGCGTTTTTGTTTTTGTGTGGATTTTGAATGTTAATTTACAACATTCAGTGTGTGTGGTGAAAGACAGTGAAAGTGTGCTTTGGGGAAGGGGTATATCTGTGGTGTAGGTAGATGTAAGTTGGAGAAATGGTGATTTCTTTGTTTTTTGCTTATGTTTCTGTTATATAACTGACTGTGTTAATGTACACAGTAATACTGTCAGTAATAGTTAACATTTTCTTGCTGTTTGTTGTGTGGATGTGGTGCAGCAGTTCATAAGTTCAGGTTGTTTACATTACAAATTTACAATACGTAACGTGGCATAGTAATGAACTTTTGCATTTGCTACACATTCCTCGTTCAGCATTGTACACAAACTGTTCTGTGTGTGAGTGCGTGTGCAGTGTTGCGTGCATCAAATAATACACAGACTAGTGTAATTGCAGGCGCAGCAGTGTGAACCTGCTATCCACTGCAACTGCCTGATTTTTTACTGCAATTATGGTATCTCTTCTTAGTTTTGCTGCTTGTAGTGCCATAAAAATCTGCACTGTCTGCATTCAGTGCTCCCCCACCCCCACGTTCAAAAAGTATTTTTTACCATACTGGATTGTTTTTGTGACATCATCAGCCCCACTGGTTACTGAAGTTGTTTAATTGTGTGACAGTCTCAGAGTAGTCTCTTATCTGTTGCTGAAGCTACAGTTGTTTATTTGACTTCACATCCAGCATCCCTCCAATCAGAGAGTGAACGCATCAAAATCTGAATTTGGTTATAATATTGTGGTTGATCCCCCAAAATGCCTGCAAAGAGACGTGCAAGCAAAGCTGTTTCTCGCCATGGCAATATTGGTAGTAAGATGGTCTGTGGGCATGGTAGTACTATGCAGATGCAGAATTAAATTGCTGATGTGAGAAAAGGTATTTCTCCTGCAATGTTTTTTACAGCCCAATCAGTAGCTTCACTCATAGTTGGAGGAGATGATGTTTACCCAGATGGTGATGTTAGTGTTACTGGTGTTAGTGGTGGTGGGGGTAGTATTAGTATTGTTGCATCAAGTTTTAATTCCGACCAGTGTACCGTATCCAAAAATATATATATATTTTGTTTCCACTTAGATTTTATTGAGAGTTTCAGTTGTCATACAGAATAAAACTCTTTATAACACATTTTGTTGTATATAATTAACATATCATCCTGCATACAGTAAAGCATTTAATCTTAATTCTTTTAAACCCATGACATTTTGTTCCAGTCCAAATTAATTTAATAATTTCTCTTATCTTTTCACATGTGGTTCTAATAGATTTTTCCTTGTATGGGAGGTTCTTCAATCATCTTCCCTCATTTTTGTCACTTTTTCCTTATTAAGAACTGAAACATATAAATCCTGTTTCTGCAAATCCAGACATTTTATGTTGTTCATTAAACAGATGTTCTTTGGAAAAGTATACTTTGTATGTGTTGTAGTCATTACTATCTAATGTTTTAATTTAATAATTAAAAACTTCAACAAACAAACATTATAAAAAATAACACAATACAATACATTGGGTGCTATGTGGCTCTTCCAATAGTTCTAATAAAGGGGTTCCTTATATTGATACTGAATCATTCTAACCCATCTCATTCTGGCTGCTTCAGGCTGAAGTGGGTTTACCTCAGTCATAACAATAAACATAAGAGAATACGGGCCTTGTATCTCTTTTCTCTCCACTCTCCCCCCAAAGTGTCTCCAACAGAAACTTTTCCATAGGTCAATTTAAATCAGTAATTGCTCCAGCACAGAACCCTCTCCCTCTTCTTCCATATAGTGAAAGAAGGGTATCCATCTAGTATTATATAGCTCCTTCTGCAGCCTTAGTCTCGCTGTGATGGCTTCAGTGTGTTTAATATTGTTTACAATATGTAACCACTGTTTCACATCCGGGGGCACTGTGAATAGCCACCTCTGGGTGATTGCCTTTAAAGCTGCTACTATAAGGAACTTATATAAATGTACTTCAGAGGCTTTATTTAATGTTTCAGGTATAAGACCCAACACCATATTAGATGCTGTAAGTGGGAATGGGATTGCCAGTATTTTGTGTATGATGTGCTCTATCTTCTCCCAAAAAGAAGTGAGCATAGTACAGTCCCAGAATATATGAAAATGAGTACCTTGGCCATTACAATCTCTCCAGCATTTATCAGTATTCATTGTGTTATAATGTTTGGTGATAGCGGGAACTGCAAAGAATCTAGTGAGCACTTTCCAGAAAAACTATCTCCAAAGGCTAGTGTTTGTAGTCTTGTGAACATTGCCCCACACCCTAATCCACTGGTCTTCTGCTAGCCCTGGCATTCCCTCTCTCTCCCACTTATCTTGGATTCTCTGGCAGTCCAGCTTACCCGCATTCTCCTGTATTATTATGTATAGATTGGAGATTATTTTTTAGTATCACCAGAAGATGCTTTGTTATAAATCATTACTACCCCTGGAGCAGGGTCTCCCATTAGAGCTCTGGTTCCCAGCCTATGCATGACGTAATGCCTGCATTGCAGATAATGATAAAAATCCTGCTGTGGCATTCCATATTGGTTTTTTAGTTTATCAAATTCTACTATAGTGTTATTTTCTAGTAAATGTTTCAAAGTTCCTACTCCAGCTTTCTCCCATCTTTCAAAACAGTTATCTCTATCCCCAACCAGGAAGTCTGGTAAGATTCTAAGTGGGATATATTGCCAGACTGGCTCTAGGATTTCCTATTTCCATATCCAAAAATATTGAGTGTGAAGTAGCACAAATGAGTGGCAGCATAGATGATGTCATACTTCCCAGTAACATCCCAGCAACTGAACCTGAGGATTCTGATAATCATGTCAGTGATAGCATACAATGTGATATTCCGTCCACCATGGCACTTAATGTCACGCATTTTCCATGCAGTGATTCACAGTGTGGTGAAAATATATCAGGTGATGGTGAAGTAGTTGCTGATGATGAATGTGATAATGATGATGATGTTGCTGCAACATGCAGTCCACATGCTAGCATCCAAGCAGAAGATGTGGATGTGTGTGACATTGATGAATATGATGATGATGTAATTGACCCCTGCTGGGAACCAGAGAAAAAGAAATTCAAAGTGGCTGTGTCTGAGTCTGTTTGCAGGAATCCTCCCCTGTAAAAACTTGTGATCTACTGGTTTTATTTGATGATGATGATGACCCAATAATCAATATGATAGGTAGTCATGGTAGTCAGTTGCAGTCCAGGTATGCAGTGCCCTAAACATCACTTGCCCACCCCTACTTCAGTGCTTAAAATAACAGACTTAAATAAGCCACATCATGGACATGTTAAAAACAGAGCATCACAACCCCTTGTTTGGGATTTTTTTTTGTTCAAGATGCAAATGATGAGTCAGTTGCAATCTGCCAGGTTTGCCATGTGCGTGTGAGTTGAGTTAAAAAGGGGAGCCATCTGGGCACAGGAGGACAGCATATGCATCTTAAGAATAGGCACTTGGCACTGTGGACCCAGCACAAACTGGCAGCTAATACCACAGTGGGGCGTTCACCCTCGTCACTGGCAACCATAGCCAGAATGTTATCCCCTTCCGTGACTGTTAAGTCCAGTAGTAAATTAAATGTGTGCAGTAGTGAGGTAATAAGAGCAGAGGATTACTACAGGCATGATGAGGTGGAGGACCATAATGACTTGAAATGTTGTCTAGTGCTAGTGAGAGTATCAGTTTTTGTGGTGGTGGTGGTGGTGGTGAATGCAATATGTCTAGTGCAAATGGTACATCAACCCCAGTTGGCAAATCTGGCAAAATAACAGCATTTCTGGGTTTGTCATCATCACCTGTGCCAACGTCTTCATTAAATGTCCACACTCCACCTCCTGCCAATGCCATTCATCACAGAGCACAACCATTTGTGATCAACACACCCCGTGTAAAACATTTAAGTCAGCCCACGTTACAGAGTGTTTTTGGGCATAAGCTGAAGTAACCCCCGAATCATACAGTGTCACGTGAACTTAATGCTGCTGAAGCGGAAATGCTGGCAATTGATCTTTTGCTCTTCTACTTTGTGGAGAATTCTGGGTTCCAGTGGTTTACTGCACATGCCTGCCCAAACTGGAAAGTCCCATCCAGGACATACTTTTCTACCCGTGCTGTCCCCGAGTTGTTCCACACTGTGTCCAACTAAGTAAGACATGCCCTTCAACATTCCTCCTCTCCATTCATCCATTTAAGTATGAATATGTGGACAAGTGGCAAAACAGCGGGGAGTTCATATATGTGTATAACTGCACACTGGGCGCAGGTGCTGGGGGTTGTTTGTGATGTTGGTAGTGTGAATAATCAGTGCAGTAAGGTGGATTGTCGTGGGAGCAATCTCCCAGGAATTCAACAGCATGCAACGTTTGCTATGTGCAATGTGACCTGTTCACACACTGGTGAGAACATGTTGGACGTGGTACTGACTGAAATTGACAGATGGCTAAACCCTCTGTCCCTGAGAGCTGGGTTCATAGCAAGTGACAATGGGTCAAATGTGGTAAACTGCATCACGGATGGTGGTTTTTTTTTGTGTTCCATGCATGGCCTACTGTTTAAATCTTGTGGTTCAGGAGTTTCTGCAGCACCCTGATATAGAAGAAGTGCTGACCATTGCACAATGTATATGCTCTCACTTTTCAAGATCTGGAAAGGTTCGTGACCAACTGCGGCAGTTGCAGATACAAAATGGCCTGCCTCAGCACCGCTTGAAGCTGGAAGTTGTCACCTGATGGAACTCCACTTTATACATGGCAGAGAGGTTGTATGGACAATACAAAACCATCTCAGAATATCTTGTTATGCACACTAGCTGTGACAGTTCTGGGGCATCCATATCTATGACGACTGAACAGTGGCACTGCATGGACTCTGTAATAACAATTTTGCGGCCTTTTGAACATGCCACACAGGCAGTGAGTGTCGAGTCTGCCTCCAATAGCCAATCAATTCCACTGCTGTGGGTGCTGAGGCAGACGCTGGTGAATGTACAGTATAGCCTTGATGTTGCCGAGATGGTGGTAGCAGTATGTTGCTGCAACATATGCTGACAGTATTTGACCAGAATAGTCACGTTGTGAGCATTCTGCGTAGTGACAACTTTGCCATAGCAACAATGCTGGACCCACAATACAAATGTGGAATTGCACCAGTACTAGAGGGAGGGCATGAACAGGTAAAAAATATCAGTGGTCAACTGGTGCGCTTGGTTCATAGAGCACAGAAGTCACGTGCGAAGGTCAGAAAACCTCAGCAGCATAATCCGGATGAAGGTGTATCTGGGGACCATCAAGCATATCCTGCAAGGGGAAAGGGACTGCAGTTCCAGGTGGTCTGTAATCCAAACTGGCTGGCATCAAGCTGCTTTAGGAGGCTTTGTCCCAAGTGGGTATTTGTGAAATAAATGATTCGGGAGAACAGGATGATGCATCAACAACTTGACTTAGTGCAGCACAGAGAATGGTTGAGTTATATTTGTCTGAAAACAGGCATCTGACAATAACTGAAGATCCTCTTTTGTACTGGAGTGGAAAGGTTAGTGAATGGCCAGAGCTGACTGCAGTGGCGCTGAAGTACCTCACATGCCCACCCTTCAGTGTAAGTGTTGAGAGGGTATTCAGCTCAGCAGGTGCAATAGTCAGGGATCGTCAGACAAACCTGTCTCCTGAAAATGTTAGTTTGCTAACATTCATTAAAATGAATGAGAGGCACATACCAGCACAGACTGCAACCTCTGTATTCATACCCTGGTCTAGTCATGGTGGTCTTGCTGATGTGGAAATGGAGCATCCTTGTGGCACTGGCAGTGGCTGCCTGAAACAGCCCACCACTGACGTAGATGATGACACAATGGAGAAAGAATTTCCCAGTGGTCAGTCTTCAGACATCGATGACTGTGAGGGCAGCTTTCTTTATGAGGATGATGATGTGATTAATGTTGGCAGGTTTTAACTGAAGTTTTTAAAAGGCAGTGGGCCCCCCTGGACCACCACCACCGGGACCAATGTTAGCCACTGCCACCACTGAGCCTGAGTCTGTCCGCCCCCTGGACCACCACCACCGGGACTGATTTTAGCCACTTCCACCACTGAGCCTGAATCTGTATGGACCACCACATCCATCAGCCACAGATACAAAGCTTCTTAATATTTAAACCATTAAGTGAGTATGTGTACTCATGTTTGTTATGCTGCTTCACTTCCTTTAGCTGTAAGTTTTGTTTTCTGTAGCTTTTCAGAGCTGCAATGGTAAAACACATACAGTACACTTATTTTGTTTCTTTTACAGGGTAACAAAAAAAGGTTCCATCACTAAAACTCATTGGGAATGGTACTATAACTGTACTGTACAGAGAGAAAGCAATGTAATATCCATGTGAAATCCTTTCTGGTAAGTATGAAGATTTTATTTCATCTGTTTCATTGTTTTGGAAAGACTGCAGCAAATATTGCACACGGGTTGTGTTAGCTGATAAGATGTGGTTTGAAATGTAACCTGACTTGAGATTGAGAAACAGGGAGGGACAAATAACAATTAAGTTGTAAGAAGTCATTCATTTCTTTTTTTAGGAAACTTCCAGATGCTTTGTTGTTCTGTCAAAGTGGCCTTATCCAAAAAAGTTCTTCAACATCAGGCACCCCCCTCCCCCAAGCTTGGGCACACATGCAACACGCAGAAGTCATTTCATTAGATGACCATGACCATCATTAACAACCGGACTCCAGAAGGATACTAATGAAATCTGTGAAGAAGTAACAAAATAACAAACCATTACAGACAAACCTGCAAATATGATTCCCCACCCCACCCCCCCAAAAAAATACTCACCTTCATGTGCTTGAGAGTTATCCGTTTCCAATTTCAGCGCAACAAATTCTCATTGAGCACTAGAGTGTGCACACCAACAGTTTCTGCGTGACCTGTGATGCAGAACAATACCATGAGTACATGTCCATGTCAACCCCCTCCTCATCTACAAAATACATAACCATATGTGTATATCCTGCTGGCATGTGCCTTCTATCAATGTGGCTGGCTGTTTGTGTTTGTCTCTGTCAGTAGTTTAGTTTTTGTGGTTTTTTATGTGTTTCTTCTTGGAGGAACTGGACTATTCTTGGACATAACATCTATGAACATTTCCTGGACTAAGAAAGTACAAAACATCACCACCAGGTATAGGCATTCTCATCATAAATCAACTTTTTCGGAAAACATCAAAAAGCAAAAGTGAGGTCAGTAAATCTTTTACACAAGTTTCTGGGCTGTGGAGTGCTGCATTGAATCCACATTTCTGTCTGACTTTCTTTAAGGATGTGTGCTTGTCTTTGAGGTCTATTCACAAATGTTTTGGAGAACAAAGGGAAGATTCTAACACGGGATTTTTATATCCTGCATATGCCCTAGGCTAATGTTCATCACCTTCAGGAATTGAACACTTTCTGGGTCTTTGATCTACAGTAACAATCACTTTTCTGGTCCACAGTAGCTCACCATGAGTCACTCAGGAACACTCACCCTTGCTACAGTGAACATTTGCAGTCTCCTGCCAAAACTGGCAACTCACAGATTGGGAGGACGAATCCTGCTTCTGATACTGCTATTATGCTTATATGGGGTATCTACTTCTGTTCCAATCAACAACCGCATGAGATAATCACAACACAATGACTTTACTTTCTCCAACCAAATTGCGAACCACAACATGTGCGTGCCTACACCACCCTTATCCTTCTGAAGGCTTGTACCTACAACTCGTTTCGTATGCTCAGAAAATACAAAATGACACAACTGGTTCATCTCCCATTCCACACTATTAAACTGTGGTTTCTCCTACTCCTCATCATCCTATTGGCAGGAGACGTAGAACTTAACCCTGGCCCCTCTGTCCACCACTCTCCCACTGACCTATTGGCTGTCTCAGGAAAAGGGCTTCTCATTGCCTATATGAATATTAGGAGCATTACCAGGCACTTTGCTGATCTCGAGGTGTGGATGAAAGTGTACAATCCTGACCTACTCTGCCTATCTGAAACATGGCTCAAGCCTCACATTTTGAACTTCTTATGTTCCTTGCCCAATTATTCCTTGATACGGAGAGATAGGCCTTCCCCAAAATGTGGAAGGGGGGTCACTATCCTCTATAAAAACCATCTTGATGTTACGGTCTGCCCACACACTGGCTCACCCTCAGTCTGTGAGTCCCTACACACAACCATTGGCCTTGGTGCAAAAAAACTCCACATTATCTGTGCCTACAACCCACCCAAAGGAGGTATCACAGGTCTTCAGGATTCACTTAATCAAACCATCACAAACGCCAAGCAAAACGAGGTCATAATCATAGGTGACTTTAACCTAAACTGGCTGGGACCAACTCACAGCACACTGCTGACACTAATGCAGAGCTATAACCTGCACCAGATCTTAACTGAACCCACTAGAACCACCCATTCTCTAACTACCTCCACCCTCATAGACTGGGTACTGGTGAATCGCCTTGACCATGTGCAAACTGCAGGCATCTTGGCAGATGCTATCACAGACCACTCCCCCACTTTCTATGTATGGAGCCCAGAGACTGCTCCCCAACCCCCTCCATGCTACATCACAATTACCAACTTTGCCAAACTGGACATGGAAGCTTTCCTCTATGATGTATCCTGTATCAACTGGTCTGACATCTATCACTCTCTTGATGTTCAAATAGCCCTTGATATCTTCATTGATAATTTCACAGCACTTCAGGATAAACATACCCCGAAGGTCACCAGAAGGGTCAGGGGTAAACAAACAAGATGGCTACACAAGGACCTGCTGGCTAACCTGCGCACACGGGACAAACTCTGGAAGAAGTATAAAGTGTCCAGACTACCGGAGGATTACAATACCTACAGGGCCTCTCAGTGCGCCTGTAAAAAACAAATCAAAACAGCAAAGAGCATCTACTGCAAGGAACTGCTCACAAACTCTGCTGGTGACCCTAGAAAATTCTGGACACACATCAAGACCTTTCTTGGGCTACCCAGTCATAGACCCCAGGGCATATGATCCTAAATGGTGTACATTGCAACGACTCAAACACTATAGCAAATGCCTTTAACAGATTATTCACGGACCTGTCTCAGTACACCTCATCCTTCGCTTCACCTCCCACAGCATCTCAGCCTTACTGCACACCCCAGAGATCTGCATCTGGTGCTGACCACTACCAACTAACTACTACCCCACCTTTCCACTTTAAAGCTATATCTAGATCTGAGGTCCAAAGGCTATTGCAAAACATATCCGACAACACTAGCCCCGGCTCAGATTCACTCGAGCCACGACTCCTGAAGCTAGCGGCACCATTGATTGCTCGCCACTGGCAAAGATTTTCACTCTGTCTCTCTCTCTTGGTGTTGTCCCAGATCTCTGGAAGATTGCCCGAGTTACTCCTATCCTTAAAAAAGGAGACCCAAAGGATATCAACAACTACAGGCCCATAGCTATCCTCTCTGTGCTAAGCAAGCTACTGGAGAAGCTTGTTGCAACCCAAACCACTGACTATCTCACAAAGAACAACCTTCTCTCACACACTCAGCATGGTTTCAGAAAAGGGCACAGTACCTCAACTGCTCTTCTCAAATTCTCCACTGAAGTGCTCTGCAACATGGACAAAGACCTACTCACTGGAGCAGTATTTATCGATCTTACCAAAGCTTTCAATCTTGTTGATCATCCCCTGCTTCTCTCAACCCTGCATAGACTTAACTTCTCATCCTCAGTAGTTGACTGGTTTAACAACTACCTATCAAACAGATTACAGCTTGTTAAATTCAACTCCGCTCTCTCGGATGTGACCAGCACTGATATTGGAGTACACCAGGGCTCCATCCTGGGACCCCTTCTTTTCTCGCTATACATCAACAACATAGATTATGCCATACTCTCCTGCTCAGCTATCTTATACACTGATGATTTTGTCCTCTACTCTAGCACTGACAAAGTTAACATCATTAACAAAAGCCTCTCCTCAGATTTCAGGAATGTGCAAACATGGGTAAATGCTAATAAGCTCATCCTCAACACAAAAAAGACCCAAGCCATGCTATTTGGCACTGTCCCCAAACTCAGGGCCTGTAAGGAACCCCTCCTAGTCCATGACTCTGGGGGGGTCTCTCATCGACTGTGTCACATCCTTCAAATACCTGGGAGTCCTCCTTGATAAATCCCTTGATTTCAGTCTGCACATCCAGTCAACCTGTAAAGCAACAAATGCCAAACTTGGAATCGCCTATAAGACTTGTCACCCGCTAACACCATCTGCCAAATTGACAACTGCCAAGGGTATTCTTCTTTCAGCACTGACATATGGTGTTTTCACTTTTGCTAATGCCCATAAGACTGCTCTCCATAAATGGGATGTGGCGTATAACAACATATGTCGGTATGCCTCCTCTTCCCATCACCTCAAGCACCACTGCACACTGTATAGCGACCTAGGCTGGCTCTCCCCAACTACCTACCGACTATACTTCCTTGGGACCCTCACAGACTCTGTAATCCATAACTAAACGCCCTCCTCCCTTGCAGCTCTACTTGTACCACAGACACCTGCCCATGGACTATGCTCAGCAAACAAATTTCTACTCACCATACCTAGGTGTCTTACTTCAAAAAGCTCTGGAGCATTTCACTGCACTGCCCCAACCACCTGGAACTCCCTCCTTCCTGCCCTGAGGCAGGCTAACTCCCACCCAATCTTCAAAAAAGAACTATATCGCCACCTAACCCGGGACCCCTGCACATGCTTTGATCCCACTTAATGCCTCACAGCTAACCACCCTATTTTGCCCAAGACACTGCTGCACTTCTAAACAAGCTTTGCTATAAAATGTCTTTATAGTTGCCACTTAGCCCAGTTTCAGGTATTTGCTTATATTAATGTCACTTTTGTCATCTCTGCACAGCTATATGTACTATCTCGAGTACTGTCTGACTTGATCTGTATTCTAACCTACCTGTATGATATACTATGTACCTGTACTATATACTATGTATTATATAATCTCATCGCGCATTTTATGTATGTATTCTCCTGGGTCATGCCTGAAAATAGTCAACTTTGGCTAGCGCACCTAACCCGGTTAACAAAAACTAAATAAATATATATCTACTCACCAAGGCTATTATTAGTGTACAGCCAAAGGTCACCCTTCAGTCCAGTTGAGATGATCATATTGCATTTGCTCAAATTGTCTCGCAGAACACACTGGACCAGCAACACGATGCTCACAGTCATCATTTTATACTGGGTATGTGCTGAAACACTCTCATTTCACTGTGTTACCACTTGTCAATTTTCTGCACACAAGCAGGATGCATTTTGGGCCTGCAGAAAAAAAATCTGGGACTCTATGCCACCACTGCGCGCATGACTGAGTGTGCCATTAATTCTGGAGAACTTTGTATGTGCTGAAACACTCTCATTCCGCTGTGTTACTGTACCACTTGTCAATTTTCTGCACACAAGTAGGATGCATTTTGGGCCTGCAGAAAAAATATGGGGACTCTGTGCCACTTTTGTGTGTTCTGTGATTGTTGCTGTGAGCTCATGATGTCATACTGACATTTTTACAATTAAAGCAGCATTGCAAGAATGTCCTGACAGTTTTGAACTATACTTTTTTATGCTACTTTACATTGCCACAGCCACCACTAGTTACCTCCAAGTCGTGACTTGAATGATACGCTTCTTTTCACAATTTATGTCTGCTTTACTCACTTGACTACTTTTTTTCATGTATGAAAAAAAATGAGCACGTCTTCCAATATTGTTCGGACCAGGTTTGTATTTATTTGCAGCTGCTTTTCAATAACTATTGTTCCGTGGTGTTATAAAACACTGCCTGCTACATAATTGTTAATTAACAACAGAAGTGATATATAACAACCAATTGATGTGATGGAGAAAAGCAGAGGAAAACAATGACAAAGACCTGGTCAGCACCAATTTAATAGAAATGCTACTTTCATTATTTCATACATGAAAAAAAGGTAATACAGCAGACTCAACTACTGCAAATTCTGGTATCAAGCCATTCAGTCAGGATGTAAGTAAAGGAAGTTGTAACATAGCATAAAAAATACAGGTCAGAGTTCTCAACAGAGTGTTGCAATGCTGCTTTACAGAGATTCACCACATTACATAGTTATGGTGATGCACATAAACTAATATGTGAGGGCATTACTACCACTGGAATATTTCTTGCTCCACAGAGTGCAATATATTTCTGTGAAAACTGCCCATAATTTAATTACAGTGTGTCATGTGACGGAGGAATTACCGATCAGAAATGCCACCCACATTCTGTCCACCTTTCTCAGCAACATTAGGAAGTGATGCCAGGGGGAGCGCAGGTGCATGCTTCACTATAGTGAATGTCCGTCAGCTATCCCAATGTTTACTTATGTTATAAGGTTGACTTTGTGGTGAAATGTGGGAATGTTTCCATTAACAAGGCTCTTCTTACTGGAAGTGTGCCCACATGTTTCACCACAAACTGACCATTGTAACATAAAGAAACATTCGGAAAGCTGCCGGACAATTGGATATTCACTGTAAGGAGCACGCACATGTGCTCTCCCTGCCATCACGTCCTAACGTTGCTGAGAAAGGAGGCAGAATGTGGGCAGATTTTCAGAACAGGAATTCTTCCATCACATGACACAATGTAATGCAATTACGGGTGGTTTTTACACAAATCTATTGCACTATGTGGTACAAGAAAGATTCCCATGGAAGGGAAAATGTGTATGATTAAACAACAACAAAGAAAAAACACACAAAAACAGTACAACACAGTAGTGGGGTGAGGTGGGGGTGGGGGGCAGAAAACAATCCCCTAACTTACTGTGGCCATGGGATGCCATGTTGGTCCAGCAGCAGGTGCAGCACTGAAACTATTTGCTGCTGCTGTTCTTTTATTCTGTTAACCTGCTGCTGCAAAGCACCGAACCACTCATTGTTTTCTTCAAGAGCTGTCCACACTAGGGCGATGCCAGCCTCTGTTGCAGGGACTGTGACGGGGTCCACTGCAGCAGAGAATCCAGGTAGTGGGGGGAGGTGGTGGTGGAGAGGGTGGTGCTGGTGGCTGTGGTGGTGGAGCAGCTGCTGTACTAGCCCTCCTCCTGCTGCGGCGGTAATGAGGCACAACTCCCACCCCAGCAGCACTCTCGGCCACTGCCACAGAAGGGCCAGCAGGTGGACACCTGGCCCCTTCTTTGGCAGCCTGCCACTCTACCCTGTGGTGGTTCAGCATGGGGGTGTGCTGGCCACTGGTCCCCAAATGTGTCCCAGGGGGGTCACGGAGCACCAGCACACCACACAGATGGCACATCACCACTGTGTTGTCTCCCTCCACAGAGTTAAAAAACTCCCACACTGGAGAGCTGTGGGGGGGGACCAGACACAGTCCTTGCACAAGTCCCACCACCTACATTTTCCAGGGCCACCTCCTGTGGCTCTGTAGGTGGTGGAGGGGGTGCTGCTGGAGCCCCTACAGCTGCTGCTACCAGTGGCAGTGGTGGTAGTGGCAGAGAAGGTGGATGCACAGCAGCCACTGGTGTCACTGGTGCTGCTGCTGTTCCTTTTGCTTCAACATGGGTGGAAGCAACACCCAGGAGTTGGGAGTGATCCAGTATATGACACGACCGCCCCACCCCCCATGGGTCCGCACTCCACTCCGACCGCGCCCACGGGCTAGCGACTCACCTTCTTCTGGGTCCAGCCTGACACACGCAACAAGTCCCGGGGCCGACACACACACACTGACACATACACAATCGCACACACAAAACAAAACAAAACAAAACTTATACAAAAATTCACTAACAAAAAAAACACAAACACAATACAAAAACTAAATACAGATATAGCTTTTAAAAAAGCTGTTGGTTTTCTTCTGAAACGCAAGTGGCAAGGCAATCAAGCACTTTAACTCCTAGTCTACTCTCACAATACTTTCTCCCCTCTACAAATGCAAAGGAGAAAGCGAAACTGCTACTCTGACTCACTTCCTTCCTTCCTGCCTGGCTAAAGCATGTGACTTACAGTACTGTAAGCCTTGTGATGTGTGGGGGGGCTGCCTATTCTCTTCTCACCTCACTTTGCCTTACTTCATGTTAAGGCATAATGGCAACGTGAAGTGGTAATAATAATGACGCAAAGTGAGCACCTTGCAGTGCCCACTTCGCGTTGTGCTCCTAGCGTGAAGTAGCGCCGTCCCACTTGATCGACAGATTACAAATTCGCCACATCTCTACTCTGGACTGGTCAGTGTTCTCTCAGTGACCAGGGATTAGCATATGCAAATGATTTGGGGTGATATAAGGAGCTGCACAGCTAATGTAAAGGGAGTTAGAGCAGGGAGAGCGACCAGGAAGGAGGGACCCATGTGAAGAGGGTGTCTAGTCAGAAGAGATCTGTTGTTTGTGATAGAGCCTGGGGGACAGCCCTCAATTAAGTAAAGTGTAGGTGAATAGGGTTTTACCTGTATCCCAGTGCAGAGTCAGTCAGGGTAGTGAGTGAGAGCAGGGGGAGTATAGTTAGCCTGCTGCTTCAAGTACCTGTTGACTCCAGAAGCTGTCAAGTTCTATGAAAGAAAAAAGACACTGAACTTAATTTGCCCCAAATCCTTCTTCATAAAACGAACTGCTGTCTAATTGAAGGAGTGAATTTTAAAAGATTGAAGGGGAATTGTGCCTTGAATGTTTATGTGCAGATGCTGCAAATTGTATGTTACATGCTAATGTTTTAAAACTGTTTGCTACTGTATGTGCTTTTGATTATCTCCTAAAGTTAAATGCAAAGTTAGTGAGGTAAGGTTCAGGTATTCTGGCTGTACCCAGCTGGAGGTGTAGGGTTGGGGGAAGAGGCAAAGAATCCTACACTGCAGTGCATCTGTAGTGTTGCAGTGTTACACAAACCTTGGCGCCCAAGTGGGGCTGGTGCTGTTTAACTCACTCCACATGGGTGTCCAAGTGATTGTTGTACCGCTCGTTACAAAACTGGCACTCGACATGGGGATGGTGCTGTTCACCTCACTCCATTCGGGTATCCAAGTAATTGTTGCACCGCTTGTAACAAAATTGTCACCCAACTTGGGGCAGCTGATTTTTTTCTTTTGATATTTCTATTTTTCCACTCCTACATCTCCACCAGAGCCGCACCATTGGAAGACATCAATTAAGCCTGTCCCTGCCTAGTGCTTTACCTGACAGCCCGGTCCCTCCATCCTGCCTCGGAAAGCCCCTGGACGGGGTCAGGGGTAGGGGCTAACCTCAGAGTCTTGTAATCTTTGTCAGGGTCCTGGACTGCAGGCAGGCACTGGCACATCAGGACCAGGCTCAGCGCTCCATCTTCCCGGCTCTGGGAGGTGGGTTTTTTTTCTCCCCTTGTTCTGTGGAATGATGCATGCCCATACATCATGGCACACACACCAGTGTCTGCAATGTCCCTCCCCCTCCTCCCATGAAGGAGCTGCCCCAGAGCTGACTTTTCCCCAGACCTACGCCTGTGACCAATCACACCCCAGTGACTCCAGCTTGCTGTCACACCCCTAGCCTCTGCCAGGGGTTACCGCTTGCCGGACTGAGAGGCTCCCCACCGGAGAAGGCAAGCTGTCTTCAGATGCTCCAGCCTTTCTCCCCCCAGTGGCCCAAGTTCGCTCCTGAACCCGGATCACCAGCGTGGAGCGAGGTGTGGCGTCCAGCATCTCAACCCTCAGTGCCACCAGGCCGACTGGGCTGCTGATGTTTAATTCAATACACAGGTGTCCAAGTAATTGTTGTACCCCTCATTAGACTGTTAGTAGTTTAAAAACACTTTTTGTGATTGCTCACCATCTATAGAATATGCTAATGTAGTTAGTAAGTTGATTCAGATCCCTTTTTCCCCACTATATTGGTGTTACAACACAAAAATGTTTTTGTTTATAGTCCTTAATCAGCTCCCACTGTATCTTTCCTGGACTTGGGACTCCCCCAACACACTCAAGATGCAGTGTGAGGAAAGGAAACTACTGCATCTTGAGTAGCTGCACTGTTTGGGATGTTCCTAAAATTCAGGAAGTATACAATAAGAATAGATTAGTATTTGAAACAAAACAAGATTGGGTATGTTCTACTACAAAAATGAACCAGATAAAACAACCAGCAATATCAATGAATTTTATAATAGGAGGTAAGCAATCAATAAATGTGGGTTTCCAACAAGAAATAATATGATGCAAAAAGGGTTGACAGTGTTTCTTAAAAGTGATAAGTTGCATGCTCATTGTGGTGACTGTCATTGCATTGCACTGCATTGATTTAAAGCCGGTGTGATTGCTATGTGGAGGTGGGGAGGTACTGCATCACATGGGGTTGTAAAAGAAAGTACTTATACCAGGCCCACTTTAAAGTTCTCTGGATGGAGGTGCCGTGCAAACAACTAAAACTTTGGATACAAATACCCCAAACAGTTTAACAGTCCAGGCCCCTCAGCCTTGTTTCTTTCCACAAGACAGGAGTAGTAACTGCAACATCCACAGTGACCCATTTACATGGACTAACCAAAAATATGTATTTTTTCCTTCAGTTGTGAGGGTGTGGGACATTCTATAACTCACTTGTGGCTTTCCACTTATGACTTATGATCCTCTCATAAGTGAATATAAACAGCATATTTTCAGTCGTGCCACTAGATCTCCATCTCTCTCTCTGTTTATCTATATATAGTGTAAGCCTGTTATAGTGTATGGCGGGACATTGTTGAGGATGGAAATCCATCCCTTGAACAATGTTGTTCTGCTGCACTAGCTACGTCATAGCCTTTGTTGTGCTACACTAGCTATGTAGCAACTGAAGTACAATCTAGAACATTTTTGTGCAGTCCACATCGCCGACCTCACTTTCCATGGAATGGGTGAAGTGGTGAGAGTTGGACTCAGAAGAGAGCAGCAGTGAAAAATATAATGAAAAAGTAAGGACTCAAGCTGGCCCAGTGGTGCTGAGGGCTGAGGCACTGGATACCACACCGGCAACCCAGGTTCAGGCACAAGCTCGGGGTCAGCCTGGGGGGGAGGGAGAGGAGCTGATTGATCTGCCAAGGGGCAGCTCTCCTCCTCAAGAGGGCTCAGAGGGTCTTTTCAAGACTTGGTTGTCACCTGGTGGAGGCTGGGTGGTGGCATCATACTGAAGAGCTCTGCTGTTAGGCCAGGGGGTGGATGGAGGAGGCCATCACTGGAGCTGTGATGTGTGTGTGCACCTCCACACACACACAGAACCACGTTCCAGGGCCTCGGGTAACGGGGAGAAAATGCTGAAAAAAACTCAGGGATCAAGTAAGGATAATGCCTCCGAGCCAGCTATGGGGATCCACTGGGCCACACATAGCATACTAAGTGCCCAAATGACCCCGTAGTTGGTAGACTGGCCGACAAAAGATGCGACCCGCTGCGGAGTATAAAATCTATATGGAAAAAAGTAAGGACTCTGTAGTTTTTTTTGTAGTGGTCATCTCAAGGTAGCCATGGTGATCAAGACCTCTTGAGCTTCACTCTCGAGGTCAGTCACCATGGCTGCCTCTCAATGACTACACACGCTTGTTGCCGATAGTTGCCCAAACGTTATTCTCTATATAATGGATGCATCTGTGCACAAAGTTTTTTCCACTATATGCAGTGTCCATTATATCCAGAGGAGGTAGAGCCTAATTGTTAGGTGTGTCTACATGTGTGAGCATGGACTCAGAGTGAATGAGAACTTATTATAAAACTTGTTAGATTACTCAGAATCCTGTCTAACATATGTTTCTGTATTCTGTGTTTTTATTTAAAGTTATTTAACTGTTAGGGAACATGAGTTTTTTTATGAAAGTTTATTGCAAAAGGTAAGAAGAAGATAATAACTCTAGCGGCTGGATGTTGGGGCTCTAGGACAGTAAGAACAATGGTAACTGTACTGTAAGGGTTTTATCAAAATATAACATCATTGCTTAACTAATAAAAGTTTATTCAGCTTGTGGAAAACTAAGTTGTTAGAAATTTAATTTCTGTATCTCCTCTATTTTAATTCTACCTTTGTCAAATCACTTCACCAGCTCTGCACTCCGCCCCCCCAAAAATGCACTATAAATGCCCATAAAAGCTTCACAATGTCTATTATAAGCAATGCTTCTGTCCAATATAATCAGAGAAAAATGCATTTGATCTGATATAATATATCTATATCTATATATATTATAGTTATGGTAACACGAACACTTCTATGTTAAACCCAATATTTTGAACCTTAATAACTTTGCAACTGTTAGTACAATTTGCCTGAAACTGTGCAAGTGTGGAGTGGTACCATAGATCTCTGGATCTGGAAAGTTTTGTTCTGGTCAGATGTACAGTTTCAGAGCTGCAGAGTGTCAAACACTGTGAAAAATCCTCACTTTTTGGCATTTTTTCATTGTCCATTTTTTTCCGCTTGCTGTGTCTGTTTGGTGTGAAATTATGCTGGGTACATGTAGACTAGGCCAAAGGGGTGCCTTTTGAAGATTTGGGTAAAAAATATTAATCATTCAAAAGTTATGCCATTTTTTCATATCCCATTATAGTCTATGGAAAATGTATATGGGCGGCTCGAAAACGTTCTGCAACACTTTTTCTGTTCGTGTTTGGGAAATTCATTTGTGCAGCCACCATTTTCTTTTCAGTGAGTGAGAGACAAAAAATGGTAGAACTCAAAAAATACTGCCCCTTTATAAATACCACCACTTGTGTTTACCTAACCGGGTCATGAGAAACACATCCCTGACATCAGTTTTTGTCAATACGGTCTGAAAATACGTATTTTTGATTTTCGATCGAGCTTCTGAAATTTCGATCATGCAAACATTATTTTCATGCATGACAACATTCTCAGGAAGCAAGTAAACAATCGCTCAAACATTTTTTGATGCGCAACATCCTTTTAAAATGAATAGGGGTGCGGTAAAAAGTTTGGCATTTCCCTGCAACAAGGTAAATTGTGCTTTTTGTCTACAATTTTCAGAGTAAGAAGCTGTTGACTCATAATTGTGCCTTTTGCTTGTTTGCTGAAAAAATATTGAGTGGTTCCGTAGTTATAGTGTTTTGAAAATTGAGGAATGTCCCATAGGATAACACTGTGGTGCCCATGGCATCTTCAAACAACCATATCTCGAAAATGGTTTGAGATAAGGATTTTTCATTGCAAAAATCCTTAGTTCCCTGGTGGGGGGGGGGCTAAGTACAGATGTAGGTTGGAAAGCCATAATACCTCGAATTTTGAATTTTTTCTCTACCTTGTACGGTTACTGAGATATTTGGAAATTAGTATTCCAATGGCTCATTTTCATGTTTGTAGGCCAGCATTATGCCCTCAAAGTTATCACCCACAGTGCTTTTCAGTGCCTGTATCTCACAAATTATGTGAGATATAAATATCGCTGATTTATCTCACATGGAGGCCTTGTTGTCATGATTACAACAGCACTAGAATTTTTTTCATAGCTGCTACGGTTGCTGAGATATTGGAAAATTAGTGTTACAATGTTTCCTTGCCCTATACGGCTTCTGGGCCTGCACTCCCACAGATGCATATCATTATACACAAATGGGCAGCTCCCACCAACACATACCATTTATTATTTATATTACACTGTTTCAAAAAGTAAGGAAATTCTTTGCAAAAAACATTATTAATGCATCAGTTAGGGTTGTTTCCATGGTGACAAAAGTATGGAAATTCAACATTAGGGTTACCAACCCTAACACCCTCTGCCCTACCCCCCACCCTTCACACAGCAACAGGCGTTGGGGTGTTTGCTGGGGTCATCACACTTAACTCTCACCCCATGCCCCTATACTACAACACCTCATCTTACTTACAAATGGAATAGGATGAGAGTTAGGCCAATGACCCCAATGAACACCCCAACGCCTGTTGTCATGTGGAGGGTGGGGGTTAGGGCAGGGGGTGTCAGGGTTGATAACCCTAATGTTGAATTTCCATACTTTTGTCCCTGTGGAAACAACCCTAAATGATGCATTACTGAAGTTTTTTTGCAAAGAATATATATATATACATATATATATATATATATATATATATATATGTACACACACACACACACACACACACACACAGAGGGTGCAGTTGCGCCCCTAATTAAACCCCTAATTTTGTACCTTAACAACTTTGCCCTAATTTAACAGAATTGCATGAAATCTTGCACATGCTGTCTGGGGGATAAGATCTCTTGATTTAGCAAGTTTTGTGACAGTTGAATGTCTACCTCAAAGGTTGCCCAGCAAGGGGAGTGGTTGGACTATGATGGGCTCAGGCAGGGGAAGGGAGGTGGGTCAGAGGCACATACCCCAGCCAATGCAACTAAGGAATTTCTATGCTGTGTTTGAGGAACAGGAAGGCCCTACAGGGTCACCCAAGGCTGCACCTAGGGAGGATGAGCGGGGCCTCCAGAATGGAGTCTCAAGGGTTGGTGGTGGAGGACCCCAAAGGAAGAGGAAGATACGCCTGGTGGGGACTCCATTGTCCAGGGAGTAGACCTAGGAGCAGCAGGAGCAGGGAAGGAAGGTGACGTGCCTACTAAGAGGCATAGCCCAAAGGGATGGAAAGCAGATCCACGGGATTGCTACAGCAATAGCAAGGAGGGGGAAGCTCGATGTCATTGTCCATCCGGGGACAAAAGACCTTGCTGGGAACACGGCAGAGATAGCAAGACTGCAGAAGGAGTTCAGGGAATTGGGGAGGTGCATGGAGTAGGTAGCAAACTCCGTGACCTTCTTGGAGGTGCTGCCTGTCCACAGCAAGGGGGAAGTTCTGGATCTCTACACCAGGGACTTCAATACTTGACTGAAGAGCTGGTGCAGAGAGCAAGATTTTAGCTTCAGTGGAGATTGGGGACCTACCTGGGGGGATGCAGACCTGTACAGGGGCGATGGCCTGCATCTTTCCAGCAAGAGGACCGGTGTTCTTAGAGAACAGTTTAAATGCTTCATTGGCAAGCATTTAAACTAGCCAAGGGGGTTGAGAGAAGCAGCATGGGAAATCATACCACCCACCCCTACAGGTTAATGTAGCCAGCAAGGAGGACACAAATATGTATGTAGCCAGAAATGAGAAACATAAATATAGGTTTCAGACAGGGACACCAGTACTGGTTACAAAGGGAGAGGTAGGAAGGCAGAACAAAAAGAAAAAAGGGGTTGGGGAAAGAAGCAGGAGGGCATACATAGGATTAGAGGGGGGACAGGAGGCAGCAAAGCATGGAAGCCCATGATTACAAATGCCTGCAGCCTGGAAATTAAAATCCCAGACCTGGAGGCCTTGATAGTAGAGGTAGATGCAGTGGCAAGTACAGAGACCTGGTACACCACAAATCATGACTGGGACACAAATGTTCTGGGTTATGCTCTATTCAGGAGGGATGGGGGAGTAAAAAAAAGGGGGGATCCCTGTACGTAAGAGAAGGTATAAAAGCAATAGAGGTTCAGGGAAGATGGGGGAGACTGAGGCACTGTGGGTCACTCTTGAGCCTGGCAATGGCACAGCAATCCACAGAGGGGTGATCTACAGACCTCCAGTGCAGGGGAGGAGGTGGATAGGGATCTAGTGGATCAAATTCAGGAGATGGCAACAAAGGGTGCGGTAATACTGCTGTGTTATTTTAATATCCCAGACATTGATTGGACCATCCCAGCAGCTGCTTCAACCAGGAGCCAAGACATCCTGGATTCTCTACAGGGGGAAGACCTCAGACAGCTGGTGATCAATCCCACCAGAGACAGGGCAATTCTGGATGTAGTACTGACCAATGTGGACAAAAACACAGATGTCCAGGTTGATGGGCAGTGGGGATCAATGACCAGCACATAGTGTGGTTTAGCATGTGGTCATAGACACAGTCTAGTCACACTAAGGCAAAGATCTTAGATTTTAGGAGGGCAGATTTTGCTAAAATGGGGGGGTGTATCAGAGAGAGACCCTGGCACTGATGGAGATAGGAGGGGGAGTTGAGGAGCAGGGGGAACACCTGAAGGGAGCCATAGAGGAGGTGACAAACCAATGCATCAAGATGATAAACAAGGGAAAGAGAAGGAGGAAACCACCATGGTTCTTGAGAGGTGGCAGACAAGGTAAGGGCCAAAAGGGCATGTTTCTGGAAATGTAAGGAGACTCAAAGGGAGGAAGACAGGGAGATGCACATAATGAATCTAAGGAAAATGGGGAAGGCTGTAAGGAGCGCAATGGCTCAGACCGAGGAAAGACTAGTGCAGATGGTGAAGAAAGGGGACAAGACATTCTTTATGTACATCAATGAAAGAAGGAAAACCGGGGGGGGGGGATTGTAAGGCTCAGAGGGGATACAGGGGAGTGTAAAGAGGGAAACCTGGAAAAGGCAGAATTACTGAACAAATACTTCTGTTCAGTATTCACTGAAGAGGGGGAAGGACAGGAACCACAGCTGGGTAACAGACATGAAGTGGGGAGCGGGGTAAACACAAGTCCACTCACAGAAGAGAGAGTCCTGGAGGAGCTCACAAAACTAAAGGTGGACAAAGCAATGGGGCCAGATGGCATACACCTAAGGATAATAAGGTAGCTGAGATGGGAGCTAGCAGCACCTCTGGCAGCCATGTTCACTGAGTCACTCAGTACAGGAGTGATTCTGGAGAACAGGAAGAGGGCACATGTAGTCCCCTCTACACAAACGTGGTAGTAGAGAAGAGGCAGGGAACTATAGGCTGGTCAACCTCACCTCAGTGTTGGAGAAGATCATGGAGGCACTGTTTAAAGAAAGAATAGTGGTACACTATGAATCCATTGGTGCACAGGATCCAAGACAGTATGGATTCACAGCAGGAAGGTCATGTTAAACAAATCTGATAGACTTTTTTGACTTGGTGCTGATGGAAATAAAATGGGGGGGTGGTGGATGTCACCTACCATGATTTCCGCAAGGCCTTAGACACCGTCCCACACAGAAGGCTGATTAACAAGATGGGTATTCTGGGTATGGGGTACAAGGTGGGAAACTGGGTTAGAAACTGGCAGACAGGACAGGAGGCAGAAAGTGGTGGTAAATGGGATCCAACCGGGGGAGAGAGTAGTGACCAGCGGGGTACTTCAGGGATTGGTCCTTGGGCCAGTCTTGTTTAATATTTTCATTAGTGACACTGCAGAAGGGCTGAAGGGGAAGGTCTGCCTATTTACAGATGACACCAAGACCTGCAACAGGCTGTATATACCAGACAGGGTGGAGAAAATGAGGAGGGACCTGGGGAAGCTTGAAAAATGGTATGAGGGGTGGCAAATGAGGTTCAATTCAAAGAAGTGCAAAACAATGCACCTGGGATGAAGGAACCCTGGAGAAAACTACAGGATGGGGGAGGGAGTTGCTGATGAAGAAAGGGATTTGGTGGTTATCATTTCAGATGTCCTAAAGGTGTCTAAGCAGAGTACAAAGGCAGCAGGGAGGACCAATGACATGCTGAGGTGCATAGGCAGAGGTATCACTAGCAGAAGGTGGGAGATGGTGATGCCATTGTACAAAACACTGGTGAGGACTCACCTAGAGTACTGTGTGTAGTTCTGGAGGCCGCTCCTTTGTAAGGACATCAATAGGGTGGAGGCAGTCCAGAGAAGGGCAATAAAGATGGTACAGGGCTTTCATAAGAAAACATATGAGGAAAGTTTAGAGGATCTCAATATGTACTCACTGGAGGAGAGGAGGGATTGTGGTGACATGATAGAAACATTCAAGTACCTTAAGGGTATAAACAAGGTGGAGGGGGGAGACATCTTCCAATATAGGAGGAGTACAAGAATGAGGGGGCATGATATGAAATTGGAAGGTAGCAGGTTAAGAGGGAATGTGAGAAAGTTTTCTTCACAGAGAGGGTGGTGGACACATGGAATAGCCTGCCACAGAAAGTGGTGGAAGCTGGGCAGTGGAGGGACTTAAAGATGCCTGGGACAGGCATAAGGGAACCTTAGAGGTGGGAAGGAAAGATAAAAATCAATTGACCAGGTAGGGTCATAGTCCACATAGAAGTGTAGGGTTTACGGGCAGAGTGGATGAGCCTAGTGATCCTTATCTGCTGACAAGTTCTATGTTTCTAGATTCCATGATGCAGATAGTGCAAAAAGTAGAAAAATTGGGGGGAGGCTGTTTTTGTAGCCCAGATGGTTTTTAATTTTGTTCTTAAATTTTCATGGTAAAAGGGGCATGTCCTGGAAAGAGGCCCTTTTTGGTTTGGTGAAAAATATTACTTAGTTCCTCAGTTATAAGGATTTGAAATTTCAGCTGTTAGCATGCTTAGTAGGGTTTTTCATTTAAATGTCTGCTGCAAAAAAAATAAATTCCAGGTCACGAATGACGATTTTTCTTTCATGAACTGAAATTCTTCTTTTGTGAGAAAAAAATCTTCTTTCAAATGGCTGCCATCTGCTTTTTTTTTTTTTACTGAAAACCCATAACAGTGATGCCCTGCAAAAAAAAATGAATCTAGCTAAACTGGACCATTTAGCTCAGTTCTGATGTTTGCTATTTGAGCAACAAATCTGAAATGTGGTTTTGAAACATCTCTCAAAACCTTGGTGGAAGCTTATTGTGACAGGGTTGAATAGGACCCTGTCCCAGTTGTTATAGAGTGTTTGAATGCAGGGATATGTTCTATTCTCTCCTGTCTGTCTCTTGTCTGTCTGGTTGTACAACCACATTTTCTAGTGAGACCCAGGACATGATCACCCTGACAGTCTCACAGTTCTCTCATTGTCTCTCAGTCTTCCCTTGCTGTTTCTGTCTTTTCCTCCCTTGCATATCTGCTGGTATAAAAATATATGCAAATACTTATGTGGAAATGTAGCTGATATTGAGATCCCTTTGTTTAGAATTTATATAGTGTTACTGTTGAAATGTATATAATTATAGTTTGAGATGATTGCAAAAAGCAATTAGAAACTCAAGGGGTTAACCTGATAGCAGTTTTTAAGCCCTTTTTCAGAAGCTATGGTGAAGGGTCCTCAGTTCTGGGACATTGTGTCTTTGCTGCAGCTGTCTGAAACATACAAGAACATTTTAGAAATAAACAGGATACTTGTTAAGGAGGGGGGGTTGCAAGGACTTATAAGAGAGAGCTGCAATGTTTTAGGACTCACAGATATTGAAGGAAAACTCAGATGGATCTTCTCTGTTTATTTGGCCTTTGTAAATAGTTATACTGAACACATTTTTTTTTTATGTTATTGCTAGTACAAATAAACACTTTTTGCAAATTCTACAACTGCTCCTGGTTTTTCCTGTACTTCCTGACCTGTGCCTCAATGACACTTGTTTATTTATTTATTTATTTAACATTTGGAGACCGGGAAAGGCACACTGAGCAGAAGCTTGTTTCCAGGTGCGACCGAGGGACAGGGGTACAAATACAACAAAAAGATAACAAAATTCAGATACTGTACAGTATAATACAGAATATATATAAAACATACAGTAAAATATAGAATAAGTACAGAATAAATTCTTCATTACAGTACAGTACAATGAGCAAATAAAGTTTCATTATGGGATTACATTACAGAGTATTGTACAGGAGATTCGGTAGGCAGGGAGACAACAAGATCAAGAAACGTGATCAATAATTAATACAGGAAATGGAAGAGAGGCAGGATGACTGTAGCATGGTAGTGGATTAGGGCACTGGACAGCTACAAGATGTAGCAGGGGATGGCTTGAGGAGGCACTTAAGTGCAGGAAAGGAAGGAGTGAGGCAGGCTTGAAGGGAGAGGTTATTTCAGAGGGGAGATAGTCTTAAGATAATGCTAGTTTCCCAGCCAAGGTGCATGCTCGTGGATGGGCAAAGGAGTGGAGGCAATTTGTGCATGAATTATAGGGGAAAGGAGTAGCAGGATTTAGGAGAGAGAAGAGGTACTGTAGGAAGGAAGAGTTCCAAACCAATATTTGGAGATGAAAGTGGAGCAGTGGGATGTGTGTCTCTGTGATAGGAATTGAAGGGATAGGGAGGAGTAGAGGTCACAATAATGTGTCGGGGGGAATTTGAGGTGAAACAACACAAGGCATTGAAGAGGACATTAAGTTTGGTGAGGCAGGTGGCTAGAGTTGTGCTGAAGATAACGTCGGCGTAGTTGAAAGCTGGGGGTATCCATTTCAACAGCAGGTTATATCTGACTGGGATGGAAAGACTACCCTTATGGCGGTAGAGTAGATCCAGCTTGGGACATAGTTTGGAGTGAAGGATCTTAAAGTAGGAGGAGAAGTCTGGCAAGGGATCAAGCCACACTCCTAGGTATTTGTAGGCTGGGACATCATCTAGAGAAGTGTTGGCTGGGGTAGAGAAGGCAGGGAGGGCAGGGAGCCTGGCAAGTTCCTGTTTGGAGCCAAACATCATGGCTACAGTCTTTTTGGTATTAATTTTAGGTAGTTACCATTGAACCAATTAGATACTGCAGTAAAGTCATGCTGAAGTGGAGTTTGGATGGCTGGGGCAGAGGGACCAGACAGGTGTAACTCTCAAGCCACTTTTTGAAAGTTGGACACCCCCCATAAAATCTGTACTAGTACCCACATTTTCCAAGAACTCATTAACAAACTCTATGGGGTCTCTCTGACTACACCCAGCCTGCTGCTGTTCTGATATGACAGGGTCCCCTGCCAATGTCCAAGTGGGAGCTAAATGGATGTGTTTTGTTCTAGCTACCATCTGCCACCTGACTTGTTCATTCCAAAATGCTGTCAGCAATCTGTGCAATGTGGAATTGGTAATACATCTCTCCCTGGCTTCAGGCACACAACACACACATTAACTGGAAAGCTTGGCAAAGCCACCTCAGATGATGCTTATTCACAGTCATAACGATGCTTACAATTAGCTAACTCTTGTTCTTGCTGGGCTACCCATGCCCTGGTGTGGAGTAGGTAGATAGGGAGTTGCTGTGCCATGTTCTGCAAATTAAAAACACATGTCCCAAATGACTACTGCTGCAATCACATTTTGATTTGGCTTTAACACACTGGTACAGTTCATTAACAAGCTGCCTGGCTATTGCATTTGTATTCCACAACACTTAGCAAGACCCTTTGAAACTTTGTTTAGGTCTGAAACTCTGCCCCAAATGGCACTATGTTGTTTAAATTGCTGCCTACACCTCAATATGGTGACTGCAAAAAAATATTTTTTTTACTCGATTAAAAATTGCCCGGATTCTGGCTGGATCTTTTTGCATTTCAACTGATTTTCTCAAAGTACAACCTCACTTTACTTTTTACCACTGCTACAATTGTCTTGGACCAGAGGGATCGTTTGTCTTAAAGTTCACTCTTTGAAACAGTACTTTCACACACACGGTCCAAGATTTTCAAAGTTCACAACTTTCTCAGCTACTTTTGCTGCATTGCTTTTACAATTTTCACAGTTTTCTGACTTTTAGCACCACAGTCAGTTAACTTTTGCTCAGGGTACTTACAGGCAGTAGCTGGCTTCCACAGTTGATGTAATACGGCCTGCTGCCGACTCAAAGAAGGTCTCTGTGGTGAAATGGGCTGGTGGTCCCGCTGATCATAGCCATGATCATTTCGATCACTCTCCAGTCAGTGGGAATATGGGTTGAGCCCGGTTTTACTGCGAAATGTTAGAAAAACTGCTGGTTTTGAAACACTTCAGCAGTGAGCGATTCCTCTTGCTGCTGCATGAAATACATGTGGCTCACACACCGCTGACTGCTCCTCCTCAAATGTTCCACAACTCTGAGACTCAGGCAAGGGTGGGGCTTAGGTGCACTGGGACCAATCACACAACACTATGCAAATGATCTCTCTCTCTCTCTCTTTCTGCCACACTCCTGCAAGGCGATCATCGATAAGGCAAAATTTTAACTGCAAACCGTCGCTGTTTTTCTCAGCCGGCAATTTCAGTGGGGCAAGCATTTTAAGGCATTTTCACTCAGTACTTAGTGCATTTTCCTCAGCAACTCCCACAGTTTTCATTGTATACATATGAAACTTTCAGAGCACTTACAAAACCCTGTCCTTTAAGTCCACAAATACTTTTCTGTGGAAATTTGTAACTTTTTAACAGTTTTGTAAGTGCTTTAATGACAAGGAAAGGGCAATCATTGCTCAGATCCAACAGTCCATATTTCCAAGATAAATACACAAGCAGCAAATTTTCCCACTTTCCTTTTCACAGAAACTCAGGTAGCAAAAACTTTCAGGTGGCATTTTTCTTGGCACAAACTTGCTTTTCTGGCAATGATCTTCTGTCTAGGTATGCTACCACCAGACAGGAAGATCTTAGACATACCCTCAGCATACCTCGCACTTAAAACATATCCCAAGGATGAGCCCCCATTTTTTGTAACCCATGCCACTTACAGCAAGTTGAACACCCCCCATTAAACTCTGGAACTAGTACCCACATATGGCATACTATTAACTTTTCATAGGTTGGTGCCATCCTTATTGTTAGGATGTGCACCAGGCTCATTTCTAGAGGAAGAGGGTGGGGTACAAGAACAAAACATACAAACCTTTGTAAACTATAACCAGACCCAGGATAGAGGATGCTAGGTGTATGCTAGATCTAAACTGCTGAGGGGGCCCCAGTAACTCCACACCAGAAGCAATAATCAGAATGTCCAGAACAGGAACTGGGATTGTGCAGTATGGCTTTATTTTAGAAGATAGCAAACTTCAAAGCAAGAGTGGACCCCCATGGTTTGGTTAAGGCCAGACAGGTATAACAGTTCCAGACTCTCCTTGCATGCAGTACAGTTTAAGAAAAAAAAATCTTCCATTTCCAAATTGGTGTGTATATGCGGAATACTAGCCACACACCCAAACGTATCACTCTGTTGGGTGAACAACAAACATTTTCTTCACACACTTGGGTGAACTAGATATTTCTTCCACACACCTGGGTGGATGTTAAACACTACTTCACATGCTGGGTGATGCACTAAATCCTTTCCATGCACTTGGGTGAACTAGGCATTGCTTCCATGCACCTGGGTGGACACTGCATACTTTCTCACACACTGAGGTGAACATAAAGCACTTTCTTCACACACTGGGGTGAAACACTAAATCCTTTTCACACACTTGTGTGAACTAGGGGCACTAAATGGTGTGATCTAGCCTACTCTAAGGGCACACACACCCCAGAAACAAATCCCCTAATATTGTGGAGAAATTTGTCTCCTAAAGAAAACAGTACTTACTGACCAGTTGCTCCTTTCACTGGGCAGGGAGCAACTAAACAACACCTTTTCTTGGGTTGCATGTCAGAAACAGTCTTACACAAGTCCTTTCCAAAGGCAGCTGTAAACAAACAAAGATCATCAGGGGATTGTCCCTTGAACTCACTGGAAAATAAGCAGTTCCTTCCAAGTCACATGGAGTAGAAATCAGGCAATCCTGCTATAGAAAGGTCTCCACCACTTTGCAGGAAGCTGGATATTGTACTCCACACTAAGGTGAGAAATTCTGGGCCCTCAACTCAGAGCCCACTGGCAGACCTCCTGCCACTCTCACCTCCAACCGCTGACTCCTCTCTCAACATTCTAAGCTCCCCAGAGCAGCTGTAACACAGAAAGGGTTACGCTGCTGAGAGACTTCCATATGACATAATCATTCTTCTCTCAGGCTAGCTAAGTAAACAATGATCTCATTGTGTAAGAAGACCCTAATGAGCTTCCTACTAGTTGTCTGCTACCTGCTTAACACTAACACTGATAGGATTCTAGTAAACCCAGGGGACTGGGTGGTTACATAAGAATAGGATGGTGTTATCCACATACACATGGATTTTGGTATGGTTGCATACAGAAGGGACATCATTAATAAACAGGGAAAAGAGAATAGGTCCAAGGATCAAGCCCTGTGGGATGCCTGCAAGGATAGGGAGGAAGGGAGACAGGAAATTACTGATTTGAACTGATTAGGACTGGCCAGTAAAGAAGGAGCTAAACCAGGAGACAGAAGCTGGTTAAAGGCTGGTGGCATTTAGCTTGTTTAGAAAGAGGGGGTGAGAGACGGAGACAAAGGCCTTTGCAAGGTCAATGAAAATAGCCATGGTGATCTTCCCTTGATCCATTGCAGAGTGAATGGCATCTGTAAAGTGAAGAAGGGAGCAGGGTGGTTGAGTGTAATTTCCTAAAGTCTCATTGGACAGGGGAGAGAGTATTAGAAGCAGCAAAAAAGTCATTTAGCCTTGAGAGAACAAATGATTCTTGGACCTTGGCAAGTGAGAGGAGAAGTGATATGGGGCAATAGCTGCCAGGGACAGTGTGATCACCCCCGTTATGAACTGGTAAGACTGTAGCAGACTTCCAGGCTGATGGGATGGTAGAGGAGGAGAGACAGATAGACTGAGGAGGTAAGTTAGAGGGGTCAGAATAGAGGGTACAAAGATTTTGAGGAGTCTAGGGTATATGCCATCAGGGCTGGATTTAGTGAAATTTAGTGGGCCTAGAGCTCTAAGGACTTCTGCTGGGGATACCAGAGGCAGATGAAAGCCATAGGACCATGTGGGGGAAGGGGGAGGGGCAGGACAGGAGGGGTGAGGTCTTGCAGGAGGGCACAGGTCATAAAGAACTTATTTAAGGCATCTGCGACAGAGGTAGGGTCCAAGACTATGGAACCTGCCATGCAAAGAGTGAGTGGAGGGGTTTCTGAAGAGGGGTGCAGGAGCAAACAGAGATCATTCCAGAAGGATGATGGGGAGTTGTTGAAGGTGTACAGTCGCATTTGGAAATATTCAGATTTTGCCTGCAGAATACACTTGGTACAACTATTTCAGAGGGTTTGGTAGTTCTGCAGATCAGTTGAGTCACATGTGGTTTTGAAGAGTCACCAAGCAAGGTCATGGGTTTTGCATGTGGATAGGATTTCTGGAGAGAGCCAGAGATTGTGATGACATTTTTCCCTGACTGACTTCAGCAGAGCATGGACATCCCAGACTTTTAGGAAGGTTGTTGTCAAATGAGTGAGAGCGGCATCAACAGAGGGAGTGGAGAGGACCGGTGACCAGTTAACTACGGCCAGGTCAAAAAGTAACTTATTTGAGTCAAGTGTTTTGAGTGGTCGATACTGGATATATTTGGGGGGGTTGAGGATGACATATCTTTCTGACACAAAACGTGGGGCAGTGATCACTGAACACATTGGGAAGTATATCTGCAGAGCTGATGCAGTGTGGGTGGGTTGACAGTACCCAGTGAAGCAGGGTATGGGACTGGGAGTGACAGTTTAGCCGCATAGGGTTATTGATCAACTGGGTCAGGTTTAGCACTTCAGTCTGGAGGCATGTATTTTGTGATGAGGGAGAGAGCCAGTCCAGATTAATGTCCCTGAGAAGGATCAATTCACCTGCAGATGCCAGGGTGGTAGTGGAGGTGATGCAGGAGACAAGGGAGGAGGGAGGGAGTTTGGGGGAGGCATACAAAACTCTGACAAAAAGAGGCGTTGAGGACAGAAAAATGAGCTTTGCCAGGAGGAGTTCATGAGATTGGGGGGCAGCTTCATGGTGAGAGACAGTTAAAGAAATGGAGTTGTGGGAGTAAATTGCAACCCCTCCTCCCCTTTTACCACGGTCTTGGTGGAAGCTTAGTGAGCACTTAGCAAGGTCTCATACAAAAGACCTATGGTTATTTCATGAGACGAACAGATGGACTTTCTTGGATTTTGTAGCCACAGCTGGAGTGCTGTTGCCAGCTTGAGTAAGAGCAGTAAGCCAGTGATGGCTAAATCATACAAAAGAACTATAGTTCTTTCGTGAGATCAGATGAAAGAACTATGGTTCTTTTGTGAGCTCAACAGCAGGACTTTCTTGTTTTTTGTAGCCACAACTGGAGTGCTGCTGCTGCAGGCTTGAGAGCAGTTAGCCGCAATCATTGGATCTCTCTCTCTCTCTCTTTCTCATATCTAGCTAGCTATCTAGCTAATCTAATATTTCTTAAGCAGACCAGGGTGCCCACCCCTGGTACTGCTTCTTTTGTCCCCTCCCCCCAAGGTCATCTGCCTCCTTCCCAAATGTATAAGCAGACCAGAGTGCACGCCCCAGTACCGCTTCTTTTGACCCTTCTCCTCAAGGTTGCCCACTCCATTGCCATATACATGGCAGCACCAGGGGTGCCCACCCTAGTGCTGGTGAAGATCATCTCCACACCTGGGTACCCAATCTCTAGTGTCATCTTGGGTCCCTCTGAAATAAAGCAAACTGTCCCTTGTTGAACTTTTTTTTTGTTAATCTGAAAAAAAGAAAAACAGTCCATTATCGATCTGACCCCCTTGACCCCCACCCAAACTTCCCTGCCCCGCTGCTCAGCCCCACCACCCCATGCATTCACTTACTCACCTGAACATGTCCTACTACATAGATCCACTCTACAGTTGAAGACATGACTTGCTGCTAGAACCAGCGACTGCAATATGAAGAAACAAGGAAAGTCCAGCTTAATGTATTTTGATGGGTTTTGAACTTTTATTTATAACTTTGTAATTTTTTAATATTTTTACACCAAATTTTCAACATGGTCTTGAACCCCACCTTGTGAACAAGGATGGTACTGTGTCAGTGGCTCAGTAGGAAGCGCACTTGCCTCTGAGGCCGGGAGATCAGAGGGCTGTGGGTTCAGTTCCCACATCTGGCACTTGGGTTAATATCCTAGTACTGACACTGTAGTACAGCATGAGAGGGGTGCTGCACTTCTGAGGTGCCGTCTTTCAGATGAGACGTTAAACTGAGTTCCCATCTGCCTGGATTGGTGGTAGTTCAGGTGGATGTTAAAGATCCCATGGCACTTACCGAAAAGAGTAGGGGAATTTCCCCAGAGTCCTGGCCAAATTTCCCTCATTCACTAAAAATACCACCAACAGCTTAATCTGGTTCAAGGTCACTTGGCATTCATCTGTATCCCCCTCCCATGGGTTGTGCCTGAAAATAGGCAGAATTTATCTAGTGCACTTACCCGATCAACAAAAACTAAATAAAATGGTATAATTTTTCAAATCCAACCCAAAAGGCAATTTCACGGTCACTATGCGAAGTCACCTTTCTGGTGGGATTTGAACATTTTCACCTACTCGGTTCATTTGCTGGGGTCATAAAAAGGCTATGTTGAAAATTTGGAGTTAAAAATAAAAAAAAGTTATATGTAGCCCCTCACCACTGCCAATTTGGAGCTTACCTTAAGTGTCCCCATGGGCTCCAGTAATGCCCATTGCCAGGCAGACATCCTGCAGAGACAGTAAATCCATGGTTATTGGGTAGTCTTGTTAATCTGCATGAGAGTGCCATGAAGTATCTCCGTGCCTGTCCCATAGCCAGTGTGTATGCAGTAAATGGCCTGGGCTGTGTGTGAGTGTTGCAAAGCTCACGATTGGCCAGGCACCACTCTGATTTGCCCCACTCTATGGTCGATAGTAAAGCAAAGGGAGCTTTGACTAGTACTGTAGATATTTACTTCTAATTTGTTGTTATATTTAAATTATAGTGCTTGTTTTAACCTGCCTTCTTACAGCTTATGCATCCAAATGGGAGCCACCATGTTTTGTCCGGGACTTTCAAAAATTTGGACCAACTGGGACACAGAGGACCTCGAAAGGTCCTCAGATCAGGTGCCTCATGCGAAAAAGCTGTAGTTCTTCTAGTTTTTTCAGTTTGGCGCCTAAAGAAAGCAATGGGAGCACAGGATTGAGAGTGATAGCTCCCCCTGACCAATTACATTGCCAGAATATCGGACTAGTTAAAAAACTGATAGGAAAACAGAGGCAGTTGCTTGTAGAGCGCAGGGAGTAAGCAGCTCGAGCCATCGAGAAGCAGCTCCTGAGAAGAGCTGAAGAGAAACATCAGGGGAAAGGCTTGCCTTGCCTCCGTATTGTAGTTAAAGCATCAGACTGCCTAAAAGCAGGAAAGAGACTCCAGTGAAAGAGTGAAAGTGTCATTTCAGTCTGAGACCCCCATGAACAGGAGCTTGTCCTTTGCAGCTGTGAGTTTCTACAGGAGGAGATTGCCTTGTCTTTAATGGTTCAGTTTGGTCCCATGTGGGGACTGATTCCAGAAACTGCCTTCCTGCAGACCGTGAGGTTGCTCAGCGAGTCGGCTGAGATTACACCCGGCAAGAGAACCAAAAGAGAAGAAAATAGACTCTCTAGTGTTTCTTCAGTTAAATGTGCTGAGGCCTGCTGTGTTAGAAGAGGCTGTAATCCAGGGACTCCTGACTGCCAAAAAGGAATCAGCCCTACACAGCAATTGATTGGCCTACCAGCTGGAGGTTTCACCTGCAAAAGAACTGCACCATTCTAGAGACATTTTCTGCATCTGGGCCTATGTCCATCTCAGCCCATGCTGTTTGTTCTTGTGTCAGCTACAGCTGTCCAGCGAGTGATCAGCTTTGGGGTTCTATCCCCTGTGCAGCAAATCATTGCAGGGTGCGGTCACCTACAGGGAAAGGCTGTGAAGTGGAGGTGAGTCGTGTTGGCCTAGTTTGCTCATGTGCAGCAACTTCAAGCCACAGGTCTTTATTTCACCAGGCCTTCATCCATCTTCTGGTATAGTGAGTAATTCCAGGGTAGCTCCCTGCAACAAGTATTTTAATTGTCTTGTGGTGCCATCAGATTGCTTTCAGTTAAATTACAAGGATTTCAATGGACTAGGCCAGCCAGCCATGGATACAAGTAGTCCAAAGTCTTTGCTTGCCTATGTTTAATTACTTTCTTTCCATCAAGGGCCCCAACAACAGCTGCAATGTGACAAGGCAGCAGGTAAAGCAAATAGGATGCTGGGATGCATAGGCAGGGGCATCACCAGCAGGAAAAGGGAGGTCATAATTCCACTATACAAGACACTAGTGAGGCCGCACCTGGAGTACACTGTGCAGTTCTGGAGACCTTACCTACATAAGGACATAGACAGGGCAGAGAAGGTTCAGAGGAGGGCAACAAAGATGGTGCATGGATTGCATCACAAGTCCTATGAGGACAGGTTGAAGGCACTGAACATGTACTCCCTGGAGGAGAGGAGGAGAGGGGATATGATAGAGACATACAAGCATCTTACAGGAGGAACAGGGTGCAGGAATGCACTATTTTTAGCGAAAAGATGTTCCAGGACTAGAGGGCATGGGATGAAGTTGGAGGGAGGACGATTCAGAGGAAACGTGAGGAAGAATTTCTTCACAGAACGGGTGGTGGACAAGTGGAACACCCTGCCAGAGGAACTTGTGGGGGCTGAAACAATCACGGGATTTAAGAATGCATGGGATAGACATAAAGGCATTCTGGAGGTCAGGGGTAAGGGGCAACAGACTTCTTGGAAAACATAAAGTGAACTTACAAACCTAAATGGGCAGACTGGGTGGGCCATAGGCCCTTGTCTGCTGACACTGTCTATGTATCTATGTATCTATGTAACCCCAGGCACTGATTCTGACCAGCCAGCATTACATTCTGGGTACCCAGTAGTTGCGAGACTGTTTAACAAAGAGACTAAATTAATTGCATGCAAAGTAATCTGGTGCAAACTAGAACAGTAATCATTTGTGTAAATTCATGCCCCCTCCTTGTTCACATCCCCTTAATAAATAAGATTTGCTGTGTTACTTTGAACCTAGCTTGTGAGCATATTATTACCTGGCTTAAAGTGATAGACTCTACTGAATGTGTTAAAAGTGCATGCTGTAGTGTAAAACTGTTTTAACAGGGGGTTGCAGGGAGTACACCAGGACTAGAGACCCTGCTGGTAGGTGGGACAACTGTGAGCATATTATTAATGCTATCTGCAAACTGTCTATTGAATACTGCCAACGGTTATTGTCCAGTCATAGGTACTTTGTCACGAGGTGGGATTGTGGATGGTTATAGCTTCCCAGTAGGCTGTACCAGTCTTTATAGATACCCACGCAAACCGTACTCTGGGTGGAGGCACCAAACTATTGTGTTTACTGAGGGTAGTGACACCCCGGTACTTGCTAATTTCGAACCCAGGCCCCTCAACCTCTCATTAGGAGGACAGGCAGGGGTGGTAACCCTAGAGATAGCACTGCCTAGGGGTTACACATGCATGTAAGTCGAACATTTTCTATACTTGCTCATAACTTGGTAATTGTCTATATTTTGACCCCAGATCTTCAACGAAGCCATTTTTGCATACCACGTCATGAACGTGACAGCTGTCATTTTTCAAATCCTGGCCAAAATGTATTTTCACATTTGTGGAGTGAAAGGATGTTTTGGTGTGGATTTGAACATTTTCATCAACCAGGTTCCTGTGGTGGGGTCACAAGAAGACTATGTTGAACATCTGGGCCCAGATATTCAAAGGAGATGCTCCAGGCACAACTGAGTTGTGCTGGCACACCTCCGAATTGCACCCTGGGCCACATTCAAAAGGTGGGAATGCACCATACAACTCCAGATGCTCTGCGGCACAAAGATAACGTATGCGGCACATTCAGAGGGGGTGTTCCCATGCATATGTGGCACATTGGGATGTTCAGCCAAGACGTGCAGCACAGCTGCCCGCACATCTTAGTGATGTGCCACACAAAGTTATGCCTGGAAGAAACAGGCGTAAGTCATAGCCACCCACAGGTGGTCTGCTGTATTGCGCAGGGCAACACAGCAACCACCAGCCCTTGGGTGGCTACCCCCTTCCCATCTCCATTTGTGAATAAACAAACAACATCCCCCTGTATTCAAGGTAGTCCAGTGGTGCCCCCTCCCATCCTGTATGTGAATAAAATAATAATATCCCCCATCCCTGGTAGTCTATTATCCCTCCTCCCCATACCCAGATCACACCACACTTAATAAATTATCATGCCCTGGTAGCCTACTGTCCCCCCTCCCATCCCTGAATCCTGTCCATGAAATACTACATTCTCAAAAATCCATGGTAGTCTAGTGGCCCAACTTCCAGCCACGATGTTAACACAGCATTGCATTCCAACAATTCCCTGGTAGACCAGTGGACCCCCCACCCACTGAGGCACACCCACCCCACCCGCACCCCCCGACATGGCCAGTGTGGCCAGCAGGCAGCAAAACCCACCCGCACACTGCCACAGCTGCCCGCCAACTGGGCTGTCACTGAATGACAGTTTACAATATGCACTACAAGACCACTGGTCAACACTGTCAACCAATGGGCTTGCCGTGTGTACTGTAAGCTTTCATTCACATCCTTGTGAGTGTCACAAATTTGTGAATGAAAGCCTACATTACACACTGTATGCCCATTGGTTGACAGTGTCAACCAATGGTCCTTTAGTGCGTACTGTAAGCTGTCATTCAGTGACAGCCCAGTCGGCAGGCAGCCATGGCATAGTGCAGGTGGGTTTTGGCTGCCTGCCAGCTTCATCGACCATGCTGGGTGGGGAGATTGGGGTGGGGGGGTGCCTCAGTGAGTGAGGGGGTGGGGTCCACTAGACTACCAGGGAATTGTTGGGATGCAATGCTATGTTATGACTGGGGCTGGGAGGTGGGTCACTAGACTACCAGGGATTTTCAAGAATATAATATTTCATGGACGGGATTCAGGGACAAGAGGGGGGACACTAGGCTACCAGGGCATCATAATCTATTAAATGTGGTGCAATCTGGGTATGGGGAGGGGGAACACTAGACTACCAGGGATGGGGGAGATAGCATCATTTTATTCATGTACAGGATGGGAGGGAGGTACCACTGGACTACCAGGGATACGGGGGTATTGTTTGTTTATTCACATACAGGGATGGAAGGGGGGCACTAGACTTCCGGGGACCATGGTCCAATAGCCTACTTGCAGGGTGCTCGGCATATCCTGCGGGGTGCATCCCTGCACAGGACATGCAAATAGGCCATAATGACATGCAAATGGCCCCATTTGTGCCTTGCATGGCTAATGGAGTCTATTTGCATGTTTTGGTCTGAATATTTGGAATTTGCACTTGGTGCATCCAAAGATGCATCACACATCCCCATTCCATGTATTCAGATGGGTAGGGGGATGCACTGGAGCCCCCATTTGCACCGCAGGCATATTTTACCATATTCAGACAAGAGGCATGGTAGCACATCTCATTTGAATATAGCACTTTTGCTGTCCGGCACAACTCAGTTGCACAGAGCAATCACTTGTGCCCTTTCTGGGTGCAGTCTGAATATGGGGGCCCTGGTGTACAAGTATGGTAAAATGACCAAGTTATGAGTGAACGTTAAACTATTTCAACATTCACTCATAACTCAGCTAATTTTCAATATTTTAGAAACATAGAAATCTGTCAGCAGCAAAAAGATCCCATGGCCCATCTAGTCTGCCTTAATTCCCGCTCCAGGAAGGCTTCCCACCTCCATTACCTGTCTGCCCATTGTTGCTTAGGCCCATATATGTATCCCAAGCTGTTTTAAATTTTTCCACTGAATCTACTTCTACCAGCCATTCTGGCAGTCTATTTCATGGCCCTACAACCCTCTCAGTAAAGAACTTCCCCCAACATCACCTCTTTTAACTTCAAACGTTCAACATAGTCATTTTCTCACACTATCTCATAAACACAACATGTGTAATTTTTTTTTAAATCTTGGACAAGTCGTGTTTTGGCAATTGTGGTGCAAAATGATATTTCGGCCAATATATTATAAATGCCACATGTTATATTTACAATGGGAGTCATATAATGACTATCTTGAAAATTTGGGGACAAAAGAAATGGTACTAAGAGATTATTTATTTATTTATTATTTATTTGCAAAATGTTTCACCAGGAAAGACAACATGAGCTGTAATCAGCTCATTTCCAGAAGCGTCCTTGGGGGATGGGACTTACAAGACTTGGGAGAGCGAACAAATACGCATACGAGGTGAAACAAGCATTTGTCAATGCCGAATGTTGCTTGCTGGCATTAGCAGTGGAAGTGCAGGAGTTAGACAGATGCAGTATAGGAATGGCAGTGAAGCATTGAACTGACGCCAACTCCACCCCCACCCTGCAGAGATGGACAAGCATTGAGGTGTGCCTTTGGGTCGTCACCCATAACAGTCACATTTCACCTCACCCTACCCTGCAGACACTTACAAGTGTCGAGGTGTGCTTTGGGGTCTTCGGCCTTTACACTCACCTCATTCCATAAGGAAATATGCTGAAATGGGTGCAGTATAGGAGAATGGGGTGAACTCTGGGGCCAAAGGGTCCACAGCGCACCTGGCTGCCTGTCATTGGCTGCAGGTTGGGGGTGGGGGTGGAATGGCATGAGCATTACTGTTGACAATCCGAAGCCATACCCCTGATGCCTGTCAGTCCCTACAGGGTAGGGTGCTATGGTTGAAAACCCTAATGCCCTAGGTATTTTTACTCCACGTTTTCAACATGGGCCTTTTGTGACCCCACCACATGAACAGTGACACTATCTATTCGTTAGCCGAAAGGTGATTTTGCCCAGCAACTGTGCCATTTGGCACCACAGGTGCAAAAACACATCTTGAACAGGATGTGTAAAATGACAGCTGTACTGTTCATGAGGAGGTGTAAAAATATGGTAATGTTGATCTGGAGTGAAAATATAAAAAAGCTGGTGAAGTCACGAGCATGCATACAAACTGTGCAATGCACACCAATAATGTAATTAGTTTGGGAATTTTTTACTGCAGATTTTCAACACAGGCATTTTGGGACCTCCGCTTATGAACAGTGTCACTGTGATTTTCTTGATCTGTCCCAAACAGTGATTTCCCACAGCGACCACGATATTCTGCGCCGGAACTGCGAAAACACATTTTGGCCAGGGTATGAAAAATGACAGCTGCACTGTTCATAAGGAGGTGTGGAAACATGCCAGTGTTGAAAATCTGGACTGAAAACATTACAAATTCATGAACTTACGATAATGCATGAGAATTGTGCAATGCACGCCCTTAACACAGTCATTTTATGGACTTTTGTCACCAAATTTTCAACACAGCCAGTTTAAGACCTCTGCTCATGAACAGTATCACTGTGATTTTCTTAATCTGTCCTGAACATTGATTTCACACACCGACCATGCCATTGTATGCTACCTGTGTGAAAACACATTTTGGGCGAAAGATGTGAAAAATGACAGCTGTACTGTTCATAAGGAGGTGTGGTAAAATGGCAATGTTGAAAATCTGGAGTGAAAATATTACAAATTTGTGAAGTTATGAGGGTGCGTGGAAATTGCACAATGCACACTCATAGCACAGTCATTTAATGGACTGTCGTCACCAAATTTTCAACATAAGCATTTTAGGACCTCTGCTCATGAACAGTGTCACTGTGACTTTCTTAATCTGTCCTGAATACTGATTTCCCACAGCGACCACGCTATTCTGCGCTGGAAGTGCGAAAACGCATTTTGGCCAGGACATGAAAAATGACAGCTGTACTGTTCATAAGGAAGTGTGGAAAAATGCCAGTGTTGAAAATCTTAAGTAAAAATATTACAAATTCACGAAGTTACGAGTACATGGAAACTGTGCAATGCACACTCGTAAAACAGTTATTTTTTTGATTTTCTTTTCACAACTTTGCAACATAGGCTTTTTGAGAGCCCAACACATGAACAGCAGCACTGTCATTTCATTAATCGGGCCCAAAAAGTGATTCCATGCAGTGACCACAAAATCACCTTTTCAGACCAAATAACATGATGACAATGGCTGAATTCATGAGGAGGGGTCCCAATAACCCCATGTTGAAAATTTGGTTGCAAAATTCCCAAAAATGCCTATGATATGCGCCTAAGTTGGAAAAAAAACCTATGTGGCACTGAGGGCATAAAATGAGGATTGTTAAATTATTTTACTGTTAAATGATTTTATTAAAATATTTTGATGAGTGCCTTACACAGCATCAGTACTGTAAGGTAGGGAAGTCAGGTTACTACATATACAGGATCACCATGTACTCTTAATATAAGTTTCAAGTTCAAGTTTCCAGCTTATTTGCAGGAAAGCACCATTGAACACACTCATTTACAAAGACGTCCCTCCTAATATAATAAGAATAAGGTGATATAAGCCCTTATGTGATTTATTTTTACATCTGAAATCTCAAGATGTAGCCAATATGTGATTGTGTCAGATGTAGTATTACCAGTGGTTAATTCTTCTGCCTATGTTTCTAAGACCGCATTACTTAAAAGCATTGCATACTACAACAAATTTACATTTTTCACAATTCCAGTAGGGCAGTACCTGTATTGATCAATGCCTCATAGGACTTTTCCCAATTTGTAGAGGATCATTTTCAGTTTCCCACTGCAGAGGTAATAGTAAAAGAAATCCAGACTCCTGTTGACTTTTCCACCAGTTGACAGCATATAGAACTGTCTTTTGAGTATAACTTCTTTGTCAAGTCACTGGGTGGGAATAAAGAAAAAACATTCCTGAAGCCATAATGATCTGTACTGATTGGTCCAGATGATCAACTGTCCATACTTCCGACATGTGAGAAACATGTAAGTGGAGTGCTGGACCACTTAGTAATTAAATGAGAATTGTAAATCTCTGGCGCTGTCATTCAGAGCTGATCCCCACTGAAAAGAATGCAGCTGTCCTCTCTATGCACGTGTGTGTGTATATATGTGTGTGTGTGTGTGTGTGTGAGATAGATAGAGAGAGAGAGAGAATGTGAGGGAGGCAGTGGGTGATAACAGCTGAAGACTAATGTGTTTACAGAACATAGCTGATCATGATGTGAGTTACTTTGAACACAAAGGCATCTCATTAACTGGCCCCACTGAAGCAATGTGTTTCTTGCACATGCATGCAAGCAACACAATGCAAGTACAATAACTATTACATAACACTGATGGCCTATGGCATGAAAGAGTAGTACACCAGGTTGGTAAACACAGATAACACAAATTAAGTGCTAGAAGACAAGGCTGGGTGCAAGGTAGTTAAGTGCCAATGCATGCTCATGGGGCTAGTATACGAGCACAAAGAGGTGTAGAGGGTTAAGAAAAAGAGGGGGAAGCAAGAGTAGAGGAAGGGTGTGGAGAGAGAGGAGAGAGGAGCCTTGAATCTAAGCCCCTTCCAGATGCTGAAAGCCCAGCAAGGGAGATGAGAAACAAGCAGAAAGGATGGAGGGAATAGAGAGAGGGGAAGGGGAGAGGCAGCCAAGAGCAATTCACACTCCAGGATGCTGAGAACCCCTGAAAGGGAGACAGGATTAGGTGGAAAAAAGAGGAAGGGAATGGGGGAGAAGGGGGAGCATTAGAGGGTGGGAGGGAGGAGAGAGACAGGGTTGGAAAACAGGATGGGGAGAAAGAATAATAGGGAAAATTGAGAGGCAGGAAAGAATAGAGGATCAGGAAATGAAAGGAAGGGCTTCAGAGGGGGGGGAAAATAGATGGAAGGAGGATGCAGTACTGTGTCCCTGGCACTGTATGGAGAAGTGGGGTGAGAAGAAGGGGAAAATAAGGTGAAAAACACCGTGTGGGCATACTTAGTGGAAGAGACCAGTATAGAAAACTAAGGAGAGGATCAGGGATATTGGATAAAGGATATTTGTGAAAGAGGGGAGGAGGGTAGAGCACTAAGGAGGGGAGGGTTGTGAGGGGGGACTAGAAACAAGAGCAGCTATGGGAATAGTAGTTGTGTAGGACCAAAGAGGTAGAAGATGGAGATGAGGAAAGTCTGACAGGAGAAGGAAACAAGTTCCAGAACTTAGGAAAACAGTAGGATAAAGCAGCCTGGCCTATTATTAATGTTGTGTGTAGTGCCAGACTTTACTCCAGTGGGTAGTGCTTTGTGATCCCGTGCCAGTGAGCTGAGTTCCGGAGTGAGCTCAGTGTGCCAGCTGGATGGGGTGATGGTGGGGGGATGCTGCAGTTATGTGACACCCTCATCCCCTAGCCAGGGAAGGAAAGGTACAGAGTTACCCCCATGAGCCCTAGTACCATATAGTGAAGCCAGCTCTTTTCTTGGCATAGCGCCGTACACATCTTCACCCATGGGTAGCAGAGGGCCCTGTGCATTGGCTGAGAGATGGACTCTTTGCCCTTTGAATCACTGTACCTGTGGCCACATGGAAGTGCAGAGCTCAGAGCACCCTGCATTTCTGTAGTCCACCACACATCCCTATGAATTCTTGACATACATCACTGCACAGAATTGCAGGGCCAGTGGGGCCCTGCACTTCCATAGAAGACAGAGTGTTCCCTGGGTGCAGGGTTTAGAGGGCCCTGTGTATCTGCATCTATAGGATTCCACTATCTCAAGAATGAAAATACTTTGCAAAAATATATGTTAATGCACCAGTTAAGGTTCAACTTAGTGCAACAAAAGTAGGGAAATGTGGTGATAGGGTTTCCAACCCTAACTCCCCCACCCCCAAAACAGCAAAAGCACACAGGCATCCACAGACAGCCATGTAAGACAAAAAACATGCAGCTGTTTCCAGATGACAAATGCAGTTGCATTGATGTTCTACATTCAGGTATTAGTATCTGTGATTGCATAAACATAGGCCCTGCAGGGGCATGTGTTTATGCAGCCACACCTGTGTGTCATACTGTGTGTATGACTACAGTACATGTAGCTGCAGAAGCACAGGCCCCATGGGAGCCTGCCTTCTGTAGACAGAAGGCCCCATTGAGCCTGTGCCTCTGGAGTCAGAGGTATAGTGACACCTGCCAAGACACAATGCATACATGCTACATGTATATCACAAAAATGTTGCAGTATGCTGCAGAGAACATTGTAATTCAATGGCAATTAAGCCCATTTTACTGCAGTATTTTGTGACATGTCATCTTCTGCAAGTTATTGAGTTGCATCATGTCAGGCTCTGCTGTTCTCATGCACACTGTGTGAGGTACCTCACTAGACAGCATGATCCATTAGTGCATGCGTTCCTATATACATCTGTGTAACTGAGAAACTGCTATCCCTCTTGAACAATTTCTAGATCTGCTGCTGAAACTATTATGCCCACACTGCAACAGTGTTTCCGCCTGAGTAACTGCAGGCTCCAGGAGGAGCCTGCCCTTCTGAAGCCAAAAGTCAGTGTGTATATGTTAAACCTGTGGCTGAAGAAGTGCAGGCCCTTCAGAGGCATGTGCTTCTGCAGACAGAAGTAGTATTGCAATTTGATATCATGGATTTTGTGGCACCTGAACTTCTGCAGCCAGCGGTCAGTGTGTATGTCTTTCACCTGTGGCTGCAAAAACAAAGGCCCATGAAGTGTGTGTGTAACCCCCCTGTTTCCCGGGGTTACTAGAACCCTAGTTAGATCTAGTGGCAGGCAGGGACAGGCAGCTAGTGAAACTCCAGTTAAATGGATTTCACTATGTCTTGCTCTGTTTTCAATCTCTGCTGAGTTGGGGCTATGACATCATTTAGAATTCTGCAGCAGCATAAGCCACAATGGAATGTTACAGTTGGGAGTTAGATAGAATATTGGGGAATTTCAAAGTCAGTCTGAAGTAGGCTCAAGAGAGAGAAGGATGTAGATCCTATAGTACAGTGGAGGGAGGGGGTACCCTGCAGGGGCAGGCCCCCCTGCTCTCTCAGCTCTGACTCAGAGCTACCTTTGGGTATGTGCTTCCACCATAAGAGAGGTACAAAGAACCAACTCCCAGGGGCAACCTCCTGGCCTGGGAAAAGGAAGAAGCTGCCTGATAGAGAGTGCTGGGGCACTACAGTTTTTGTGGAATGAGATTCATTCAGAGTTTTGGATGCCTGCAACAATGAGGGTGATGAAGCTTTGTTAAAAGGCCAGTGTCATTCACCAAAACAGTGAGTAAATAAGTCTCTGGGGCTGTGGGTCAGTCAGGATGCCAAGTCCAGGGCTTATGGAACAGTGAGATGTAATGACTGTTGTATGTGGGGGGGGGTCTTCAATGAAAGACAGTTTCTGCATTACAAAGCCAGGTACAGTCTGCACTACAGTAGCCAAGGAAGAGACTTATGGAACAGTGAGATGTAATGACTGTTGTATGTGGGGGTCTTCAGAGAAAGACAGTTACTGCATTACAAAGCCATGTACAGTCTGCACTACAGTAGCCAAGGATGTGTGTGTGTAAACAAAGAAATGGCTGGGTATGGGTCTATGGAACAAAAGGTGGGAGACACCCCCCCCCCACCTGACGTAACAGGGATCATCTGTACGGATTCACTTTGAAACACCAGTCACCTTTCTGTCAGGTATTTGCCAGTGCCTGAAGAGGGTGCCCAGACATTGGGATGGAGTAGAGGGTGGTAGTGTGCCACTAGTTAAAGAGTCCATGACATATGGAAGTTTAGGATCCAAGAATGGATTGTGTCTGTGTCATCACCTTATCTGCATTACAAGGAGTATAGCCCTGAGGGGTCTGTCTATGCTTTTCATTCAGTGTTGTTGAATAAAGCCACACTTCAGAATCCCATCTCCTGGTATTGGACATTATGTTATTGCTTCTGGTCTCTGGATTACTTTGGGTGCCCCTGTGCAGAGTAGTCAAACCTAGTCACCATGCTGAGTGACACCTTTCTCCCCAGATTTTTAACTAATAAAAATGGAGGCACTACGTCATAGGACCCAGGCCCCTCAACCTGTTCACTAGCCATACAGGCAGGGGTAGTAGCCCATTCATTTTAGCGCCGACTGGGGGTTACATGTGTATGTCTTACAGTATGCATGATAGATAGATAGATAGATAGATAGATAGATAGATAGATAGATAGATAGATAGATAGATAGATAGATAATTTATTTTTCAACAGGTTAAAGCCATTAGGACTTAATACAGCCCTGTTTGCAAAGTTGTCCTGCTAATGTTACAATGGAGACGTACAAACATAGTTAATATAAACTACACAAATACATTTTCCAACACTTCAGATGAAACAATAGAAGACAATACATAAAAACAACACTTAATCATTTTGCATATATACACACATTTCCCCACACAATGTACCATACACAATTTACAATAGGCAGTAATAACATTTAATAACAAATACAGGTCTCTGTTAAATTCCTATTTATCATAAATTTGAACACACTTAGTTCTGATGCTCTCCTAATCCTTTGAAGCAAAGCATTCCATACTTTTATTACCCGCCAAGTAGTTCTCATTGTCCCGTAAGAATTACATATTCTGGGAATCGTACATCCTCTATTCTTTATTTCCTTTAGGTTGTGAATATACTTAGGGACTTCATTATTTTCAAGATCCTTAATAATCCCTGTATTCAATTTAAAAGCTATTGCTCTCATTTTTTTTCATTCTAAGTTCTATGGAATCCCAATTTAGATCTCTATACATCGAACAATGATGTCGATTATAGGCACATCCTAATACAAATCTTGTCAATTTATTATATGTTGTATCTAACTTTTTTAATACTGTAGATTTTGCATGCTGATGGACAATATGTCCATACTCTATAGTCAGTAGCAAGAATTGTACTGCTAGTGTTTTTTTCTAGTTTCTTTGGGAATAAAAAATGCTTTCCTGCTCAGTACTCTAAGTTGTTTGTTGACATTATTAACAATGTTGTTTATGTGTGAATCAAGTTTTAATGAATTATCAATAATCACTTCCAAATATTTGTACTCACTTGCATTTGTTAATAACTGCCCATTTAATGTTTTAATATTTAAGTTTGCTGCATCCTTATTTTTGTTTCAGTTTTGAGTACCTAAGGCTATACAAGCGCTGCTCCCAAAGAGGCATGCACTTCTGCAAACTAAAGAACTCTTGCAATTTGAGTATCCTGCATTTGCACAGAAGCAGAGTTGTGATCTGAGTATCATGGATTTGTATCTGCAGAAACAAGTGAGCATGTATGTCTTGTGGTGTGCATGTCACAGATACACATCCAGGAAGGTGGCACATCAGGGCTACTCCATTTGTGTCATCTGAAAATAGTTGTATGTTGCTTGTCTTGCCTGATGATGGCTGTCTGTGGTTGCTTTTGTGGTGTTGTCCTTTTGCTTCTTTGTGGGAGAGTTAGGACTAGAAACCCTAATGCCACATTTCCCTACTTTTGTTGCATTAAATTGAACCTTAACTGGAGCATTAACATATTTGTTTGCAAAGAATATATATATGTGTGTGTGTGTGTGTGTATACATATTTATCCATGCATATATGTATATTGTATCTACATACATATTCTTTCCAAAGAACTTTGTTAATGCAACAGTTATGGTAACATAATGCCACAAACAGAGGAAAATGTGCTGTTAGGGTTTCCAGACCTAACTCTCCACCCCACACCCCAGCAGCAAAAGAAACAAACATTAGGGTTTGGGGTCTCCAGAGTCTTGGAAAATCAGTGGTGAGATCTTCCTTGGTGCTGTCAACCCTATTGGTCACCCCTCCCACACAGGCCCTAGCCTCCTGTCCAAAGCACAAAGTATAGCTCCAAACCAGTGTCTCACAGTGATAGACTCTTCAAAGGTAGAGAACTATGTCACATCAAATGCTGTCAAAACAATCTATTGTAGCTTTCCTCACACACGAGTCCACATGGGCCCATGCGTGAAGAAAGATCAAGTGTGACGTTGTTTGCTCATGGAATGGGGTGAGCATTAGGGTTACCAACCCCAGGGAAGACTACACCACTGACCTCTCCATTGGGGGACAACCAGTCACTGAACCTCTGGCAATTGCCAGCCATTTTAATTCCTGTTTCGGCGACCTTGACAAGTTCGAGCTCAACTCTCCACCAGACTCTGGTCCCACCACATCCCTGCCTAACCCTAACCCCCACCCCAGTTTCCATTTCCAATACCTCTCACCTAAGAAGGTGATAAGATTCATAAAAATGAATGATCCTAGGCCAAAACTAGGACTGGATAGCATAGACTACTGCATCCTTAAGCTGGTCTGTGAGTCTATCACCCTCCCCCTAACCAACATCTTTAACTACTCCCTCTGCACTGGTGCATTTCCTCTAAAATAGAAATGCAGCACCATTAAACTGCCTCACAAATCCAGCCCCAAAAACGATGTGGTTATCTACATGCCCATTTCTCTCCTGGCACCTCTGTCCAAAATTATTGAGAAAAATCATCTTAGGCCAAACCATTGAATACTTTGAGAAATACAACCTGCAAACAGATTCAAAGCACAGGTTCAGAGCTGGCCATAACACCAAGACAGCGCTGATCAAATTCACTAACTTCATTGACAAAGCTAATGATGAAGGTCTCTTCACCAGTTTGGTGTTTGTGGACCTCACAAAAGCCTTTGACCCTGTTGATCACAGGTACATAAGTGAAAAAAGAAAGACAAAGGGAGGGATAGTGAGACTGAAGGGGGAGGATGGGAGCTGCGTGGAGGATGACAACAGTAAAGCTGACATATTGAAAAGGTATTTCTGCTCAGTCTTTACTGAGGAAGAGGGGGGTAATGGGTCTGAAGGGAGTACAAGGGGTGAGAATGGTGCAGAAATGGACACAAGTCCCTTTACATGAGAAAGGGTCCTGAAGGAACTGGAAGTAATAAGAGTTGATAAAGCAATGGGGCCAGATGGGGTGCAGCCCAGGGTCCTTAAAGAACTAAGAGAGGTGGTGGCTGAACCTCTGGCTATCCTGTTTAGCTGATCACTGGAAACAGGGGAGGTACCCAAAGACTGGAGGATAGCAGATGTAGTCCCCCTATACAAAAGTGGGAACAAAGAGGAAGCAGGGAACTACAGACCAGTCAGCCTCACCTCGGAAGTAGGGAAGATCATGGAAGCACTACTGAAGGAGAGATTGGTGGAACATCTGGTTGTCAATGGACTACAGGACCCAAGGCAGCATGGTTTCACCAGGGGGAGGTCATGTCAGACCAACCTCGTTGAATTTTTTGACTGGGTCACTAGGGAGGTGGATCAGGGGAGGGCAGTGGACATGGCCTATCTGGACTTCAGCAAGGCCTTTGACACTGTGCCACATAGAAGACTATTACACAAACTGGGGAATATGGGTGTGGGCAGGACAGTAGTGTGGTGGGTAGGTAACTAGCTGGGTGGCAGGACACAGAGGGTGGTGGTAAATGGCTGTCACTCCACAGAGGGAAGAGTGACCAGTGGGGTACCACAGGGATCAGTGCTGGGACCGGTCCTATTCAACATTTTCATCAGTGACATTGCACAGGATCTAGAAGGCAGAATTTCACTGTTCACTGATGACACAAAGCTCTGTAACAGAGTAGACACACCAGAGGGTGTAGACAGAATGAGAAGCGACCTGCAGAAACTTGAAGAATGGTCAAGGGTTTGGCAGTTGAAATTCAATGCAAGAAGTGCAAGATAATGCATATGGGGCACAAAAACCGCACAAATATATCAGTTGGGGTGAGGATATAGCATGCACCAAGCAGGAAAGGGATCTTGGGGTTGTCATCTCTGATGACCTCAAGGTAGGGAAACAGTGTGACTAGGCAGCAGGTAAAGCAAATAGGATGCTGGGATGTATAGGCAGGGGCATCACCAGCAGGAAAAGGGATGTCATAATTCCGCTATACAAGACACTGGTGAGGCCCCACCTGGAGTACAGTGTACAGTTCTGGAGACCATACCTACGTAAGGACATAGACAGGGTAGAGAAGGTTCAGAGGAGGGCAACAAAGATGGTGCATGGATTGCATCACAAGTCCTATGAAGACAGGTTGAAGGAACTGAACATGTATCTCTGGAGGAGAGGAGGAGAGAGGGGTTATGATAGAGACACACAAGTATCTTACAGGGAGGAACACGGTGCAGGAAAACACTATTTTTAAGTGAAAAGATGTTCCAGGACTAGAGGGCATGGGATGAAGTTGGAGGAGGACAATTCAGAGGAAACATGAGAAAGAATTTCTTCACAGAACAGGTGGTGGATAAGTGGAACACCCTGCCAGAGGAAGTGGTGGGGGCTGAAACAATCACGGGATTTAAGAATGCATGGGATAGACATAAAGGAATTCTAGAGGTCAGGGGTAAGGGGCAACAGACTTCTAGGAAAACAAACTGAACTTACAAGCTCAAATGGGCAGACTGGGTGGGCCATAGGCCCTTATCTGCCGACACTGTCTATGTATCTATGTATCTATGTATGTACTCCTCAGCACCCTCTCCAGTTTCAATTTCTCCTGTGATGTTGTTAACTGGTTCTCTAACTACCTTAGCCACAGATCTCACAGAACTGTGACTGAAGATGTTCTCTCCAGCGTTTGCCCCATCACATATGGAGTTCCTCAAGGCTCCATTCTAGGAACCCTTCTCTTCTCTCTCATGATCAACTCCCTTGCTGAAATCTGCAGACACACTGAAATAATACTCTATGCTGATGATGCAGCACTTTTCTGCAAAGACAAGAACCACTCTACTCTTCTTGACAAACTCCAGCATGATTTCCACCAGCTCCAGTCCTGGTTCTCATTCAGAAGGCTAGAATTTAACTCTGAAAAAAAACAAGTCCGTGGTTTTCTCTGGTTGTAGAAAAACTGCAGGCTTTGATTTCTCTCTCCCCTGGATAATGTTGGCAACTACATAGAATGAGTCACAGAGTTCAACTACCTAGGCCTCCTTCTCGACTGTCACCTAACTTTTGAACTTCACATTAATCAGCTAATTAAAAAAACACAAGAAGGCTATGCATGTTATATCGAGTCAGACCTTCCCTAATCCCTGAATCCAGGACCTTACTTGCCACCAGCTTCCTGCTGCCCATTTCTGACTATGGCGCTCTGATCTACTACCCCTTCCTCTCTCAAAGAAATTTCAGTAGGTTATGGAGCAACTACCACAATATCATTTGGTTTGCCACAGGCCTCCCCAGGTTGACCCACCATTCTGACCTTTACAAATTCACCAACTGCCCCCTTCAGAGGACAGGCTGGATGGCAAAATCCTAACCTTCTTCCACAAGCTTGCACTGGGACTTCTACCAAGCAGCATTATCTTCCTCTTCCCCAACTCTGCTCACACACAGTCCAGCAGAAGGTCCTCCTTCATCTTCCTTTCCTTCTCCCTCCCTTTCTGTCACACTACCCAAGGTCAACACACCCTCTCCTACAAGGGTATGACACTGTTCAATAACCTGCCTCAGTCAGTTGTCCAATGTCCCTCACTAGCATCATTCATATACAACCTAATGAGTCACCTGTCCAGCTCGCATTCATGTAAATGCCCTTGTCTATGATTATCTTGGAATGCTTGCTTAAACGTGACACTACCGCCAACGTTGATTATTTATTTGATGACACTGTTATCCCTGAATCCGAGACTGTTATGTTATGTATTAATCTCTATATGATGGCACTTTGTATATTCTTTTAATCCATACCCTTATGTATTGCACAATCCTGTATACCCTGTAATCATTCCTTTTGTCTGTCTTTAACTGGATGCTTGTGAAAAATTGGCAATTTTGCTCACATGCCTTTCCAGTATAAAAAAAAATAAAGTGAAACTGATTCTCCAAGACTCCAGAGACCCAAAACCCTAATGTTTGTTCCTTTTGCTGCCTGGGTGTGGGGAGTCAGTGCTGGAAACCCTAATGCCACATTTCTCTATTTTTGTGGCATTAAGTTACCCTAACTGGCACACTGATGAAGTGTGTGTGTGTGTGTGTGTGTATATATATATATATATATATATATGTGTGTATATGTATATATATGTATATGTAGATAGAGAAATAGATAGACTGCAGAAAAAACTTTGTTAGTGCATAAGTTAAGGTTGATAGCACAGTGACAGAAGTGAGGAAATTCCATGTTAGGGTTACAACCCCTACCACCCCACCCCCACCACCCTCCACACACCAACAGGCATTGGGGTGTGCCATGGAGTCATCAGGCCCAGCCATCACCACATTCCATATTTAAAGAAGCTGACATGCTACAGTATAGGAGAATGGGGTGAGAGTTAGGCCTGATGACCCCATGGCACACCCTGACACCTGTTGATGTGTGGAGGATGAAGGGTGGAGGGGTGGTGTGATGGGGGTGGTAACCCTAACGTGGAATTTCCACACTTTTGTTGCTGTACTATCAACCTTAACTGATGCATTAATGAAGTTTTTTGCACTGAATTTCCCTTTTTTTTGAGAAAGTGTAATGTAAGTGGTTAGTGGTATGTGTTTGTGGGAACGTGGGCCCTCTGGGCCTTATGCTCCCTTCACATTGCCCATTTTTTGCATAATGGTATGCATATGTGGGAGTGGGGGCCCCCTGGGCCCTGCGCTCTGACTTACACATATATACGGAGCCATACAGTAGCCCCATTGTACTGAAAAGGAAGCCTTGTAACACTTACTTGGCAATATCTCAGTAACCATAGCAACTATGCAAAAAATTCCACTGCAGGTGTAATCTATGACTTTGAAACTTCCTCCTAGTGGTGGACTAAGCTATGGGTAGCGAAAAATCTGTATCTCAAATCATTTTCGAGATACAGGTGCCAAAAGTCACCTTGGGTGCCGTAGTGTTATCCTATGGGAAATTCCTCAACTTCAGAACACTGTAACTAGGGGCCCATTGAATGTTTTGTAATCAAACCACCAAAAGGCACATCTGTGGGATGAAGGTTTGCCACCCTGAAAATTTCAACCCAAAAGCACTATCTACCTTGGCACAATGAAGTGAAAAAGAAAACACATGGGACAATGTTTTTGGGCACTGTTTAGCAAAGACAGAAATGTTTTATGACACCACATACCATACAATGAAATGCTTTCATGCACCAAAAAATGTTGTCGAGGTACTTTTTTTATTTTTATCGCGGTCATTGCCACGAAAACAAAAAATGTTGTCATGACAACAAAACAAAATGGTGGGAAATGTTTGAAAAACATATTTCCAGACTACCTGCAGAAAAACGAACGTCAGAGTCATGTTCCTAAGGGCCCGATTAGGTAAACACAACTGTTGGTATTTATCAAAGGGCATTATTATTCAGTTTACAACATTTTTTGTCTCTCATTAACTGAAAACAAGATGGCAGCATGAAAACAAAATTTGGGAACATGACAACAAAAAAGTGTTTGTGAAAGTTTTTGCAATGCACAGATACATTTTCCAATTGGCTAAAATGGGGTAAGAAAAACTTGCATAACTTTTTAATGGATTAATATTTTCTCACCAAATCTTCAAAAGGCACATCCTTGACCCAGGCCCCATATACAAATGTACATTTGAAGCCAGATAGATGCACAGTTTGGCCTGTGGATTATGACAAAGAAATGCACAAAAGTTGAGGATTTTACACAATTTTGACACTCTACAGTTCCGCAACCATACATCCAACTGGAATGAAACTTTCCAGATCCAGAGATCTATGGTTGGACAACATGTGTGCAGACACTCCGGCAAATTGGATAAATGGTTGCAAAGTTATTAAAGTGCAACCTTTGTGGTTTAACACAGAAGTGGCCCGCCAGCCCTAACTATACCTGCCCTACCATACAGATATAATATCTATATATCTATCTATATATTTATATTTATTATGGTAGAACGTTAGGGTTGAGTAGCACTTTTAAGGTTAAAGGGTGAAACTTTGCATCTTAATAACTTTTCCACCGTTCAATGGATTTGCCTGAAATTTGATATGTGTGGTTGGGCATAGTAGTTCTTGGGATCTGTCAACTTTCGTACCAGTCGGATATACGGCTGTGGAGTTATTAAGCGACATCTGTGTTTACAATGACACTTTTTTGCACATTCTTTGCTCACACCTACAGGTTGCACGGTTTGGGAGACCAGTCCAAAAACTTCAGGGAACGTGTGACCAGCATCCTCAATGTGCCTTTTGAAGATTTAGTGAAAAAATATTGAACAGTTCAAAAGTTATTCAAAATACAAGTTCCCATTATAAGTCAATGGGAACAGTTAACAAGAAGTTCGACACTTTCATAAATGCACTTTTTAGTGTCGCAAACGGCCCTAGAGGGGTTGCAAATCTGCCATTTTGCTTTCAGTTACTGATCAGAAAAATGCTTGGTATTTAAAATTGGGACCCTCTAGGAACACAGTTCTTTTTGTGTTCACCTAGTCGGACCCTCAGGATGCTAGCCATGTCTTTACTTTGGGGTTAAACACCCCAGAAATATGTTTTTCAAATTTCTGGAAAAAGTAGTGTAGCAAAGTAGTGTCACTCCTGCGACACTTTCTCAAAATTTTGCGAAAGCTTTCTCAAATTGCGACACTACTTTACCAGACTATGACCAAAATGACAGGAGTTCTTTGCCACCCTGCTGCAAAAGAACAGTTTGGTCTTTTGAGCTGAAATTTGGAGGGAAGGCAGCCAACAACTCTCAGATGTGCATTTTGGTAGTTTGGTGACACAATATTGCATGGATGCCAAGTTACAATACTCCAAATTTGACTTTTTTCCCCATAGACTAACATGGTGGCGTTCGCCGCACATTTCAGGGCTCATATCTCGGAAATGGTGCGAGATATGGAATTTTCATAGTGAAAATTTTGTTAGCAAAAACCTATCCAGGAAACTCATGAATCATGTGAAATTTAAATTTGTTTTCTACGTCGCACGGTTCCTGACATATAAGCAATTTAGTATTCCAACAGCTCGTTTTCTGCTCCGAGGCACATTTTTATGCATACATTCTTTGTACACACTGTGTTTCTCCATGCAGCAAAAACAGGGTGTACGCTTCCATTACTGTTACAGTTAGCATTTCCACTTACGTTTCTGTACTCGTTTGTGTTACTGTTCCCATGTTCGCCACCGTGTGTGTTACCCTTTGCGTTCTTGTTTACATTCGCGCTTGCATTTGCATTTCCATTTCTGTTTCCTTTAGTATTATTTCTGCTGTTAACATTACCATTTGCATTTCTGATTGTTGTACTGTGACCGTGCGCATCACGGTTTGCGTTTCCTTATGTGCTTTCATCTCCTTTTGCATCAATGTTCACTTTGACGTCACTTTGCACTTACGTTTCCAGTAACATTTGCTTTTCCATTTACGTTTCAGTCACCATGTGTGCAACCATTAGCGGTTGCGTTTCCATTGCACTTGCCATTAGTATGTCACAAATAATCATGTGGTGGGTGCGTGGTGCCCAAAGGGCCCTGTGCTCCCACCACCACATTCCATTCACTATTTCTACTGCACATTCTCAAAAAGAAGGGAAATTAGAGGCAAATGCATCAGTTAGGGTTGTTCCACAGCGACAAAACTGAGGAAATTCGGTGTTAGGGTTTAAAGCCTCCCTCGGTCCTAACTCTCACCCCATTCTTCTATACCTCAGCTTGTTTACTCATGTGATTGGGTGAGAGTTAGGCCAACAACGCCAATGCACACCCCATTGGTGGTTGGGGGTGGGCGGTTGGGTGCAAGGGGCTTTAAACCTCAACACCAAATTTCCTCGCTTTGTCGCTGTGGAACAACCCTAACTGATGCATTAAATGGAGTTTTTGTCTATATATATATATATATATATATATATATATATATATAGTATTATGGTAGCACGGTAGTGCTACCATAGTTAGGGTTGAGGAGCCATTTCTATGTTAAACCCCAATGTTTTGCACCTTAATAACTTTGCAACTGTTTGATGGATCTGCCTGAAATTTGGCATACATGATCAAGAACCATAGGCCTTGGGATCTGCCAAGCTTTGTACCAGTCGGATATACGGCTGCAGAGTTATTAAGCGTGATCTGCGGACGTGTTCACACTTTTTCTGGAATTTTACGGTCGCGCCTACAGGTCATACGGTTTGTGCAACTGGCCCAAAATCTTCATGAAACATGTGGATGGGGTCCCCGATGTGCCTTTGAAGATTTGGTGAAAAAATATTAAACGATTCAAAAGTTATTCAAAAAACATTTTCCCATTATAAGTCAATGGGAAAAGTTAACAAAAAGTTCTACAGTGTCGCAAATGCGTTCTTACTTTTGCAAATGGCCCTCTTACTTTTGCAAATCCACCATTTTGTTTTCAGTTAGTGATCAGAAAAATGGTTGGCATTTAAATTTGGGACCCTCTAGCAACCTAATTCTTTTTGTATTCACCTAGTCGGACCCTGAGGATGCTAGTCATGTCTTTATTTTGGGGTAAAGCACCCCAGAAATATGTTTTTCAAATTTCTGGAAAAAGTACTTTTGCAAATTACTTTAGTGCTCATGAAAGTGTCACAAATTTTTGTGAAAGCTTTCGCAAATTGCGACAGTAGTTTTCTAGTCTGTGGGAAAATGACAGCAATTCTTTGGCACTGCGCTGCAAAAGAACGGTTGGGAGTTTTGGGCTGAAATTTGGAGGGAACGCAGCCGACATCTCACAGATGTGCCTTTCAGTGTTGTGTTAGAAAAATATTACATGGCAGCAAAGTTACAGCACTCCAAAGTTGATGCTTTTTCCCCATAGGATAACATTACGGCGCCCGACGCATTACAGGAATCCTTTGGCACCCTGCTGCAAAATAACGGTTTGGTCTTTTTTCCTGAAATTTGGAGGGAAGACAGCCAACAGCCCACAGATGTGCCTTTCAGTGGTTTGGTGAAAAAATATTACAGGGAGGCAAAGTTATGGTGCTCCAAACTTCTCTTTTTTTCCCATAGGATAACATTACGGCGTTTGCCACACCTTTCAGGGCCCGTATCTCGGAAACGGTGCGAGATATGCACTTTTCGTTGGAAAAATGCCTAGTCCCCTAAGGGTACAAAACTAGCCAGGACAGTCATAAATCATATGACTTTTAAATTTTTTTTCTACGTCGTACGGTTCCTGAGATATAACCTATTTAGTATTCCAAGTCCTCATTTTCTGCTCCGATACCCATTATTATGCATACATTCTTTGTACTCACTGTCTTTCTCTATGCAGGTTTTGGGGAAAACCAGCCTGTGCACTTCATTACTGTTACCGTTGCCCTTTCCGCTTGCGGTTCCGTACCCGTTTCACTTACCATTGATGTCTACACCACCATATGCGTTATCCTTTGTGTTTTCCTTTGCGCTTGCGTTTCTGTTATTTTTTGCCATTTGTGCCTACAGTACTGTTTCTCTTTCTGTTTCACTTTGCGTCACCATGCCCATTGACATTTCCATTTGCAGGCACCATGTTACTATGTGACAACACATTACGTGGCAGACTGTTCCCGTCTATGCCACCACGTGCGTTACCCTTTCTGTTTTCATTCGTGCTTGTGTTACCATGTGTGCCACTGTTAGTGCTTCTGTTTGTGTTGCTGTTCCTGTTACTATGCCACAAGACATCACGTGGCGGGAGCGCGGGGCCCCCGCCGCTGCATTACATTCACTATTTCTCGTTATCATTCTCAAAAAGAAAGGAAATTGGAGGCAAAAAATCCATTTAATGCATTAGTTAGGGTTGTTCCACAGCGACAAAAGTGAGGAAATTCGGTGTTAGGGTTGAGAACCCCTTGGACCTTCCCCCAACCGGCATTGGGCTGTGCATTGGGGTCGATAGGCCCTAACTCTTCCCGATACTCCTATAGCTTCTGCTGCTTTACATGTGATGGGGTGAGAGTTAGGGCAGAAGACCTAATGCACACCCTAATGCCAGTTGGGGGTGGAGCAACAGGGGGTCCAAGGAGGTTTTCAGCCTAACACGAATTTCCTCACTTTTTGTCACTGTGGAACAACCTAACTAATGCATTAAACGGAGTTTTTGCTCTAATATATATATATATATAAAGACGTGTCTGACTGAAGATATCATATTTATCTTCACAAAAGGCCAATGATATCATGATATCTCACGAGTGGCGAAGCCATGAATGAGATATCTTGATGTCATTGGCCTCGAGTGAAGATAAATATGATATCTTCATTCAGGTCATGTCATGCTCTGTTTGTACAAAGGTGGCAAGCAATGTGAGAAGGCAGTAAGGAAGGCTGGGGGGATACTGGGATGCATAGGGAGAGGCATCAATAGTAGAAAACAGGAAGTTGTTATCCCTCTGTACAGACAGTTGGTGAGACCCCATCTGGAGTACTATGTGCAGTTCTGGAGACCCCATCTCCACAAAGGCATAGATAAAGTGGAGGCTGTCCAGAGGAGGGCAACGAAAATGGCACAGGGTCTGCACCAGAAGACATACAAAGAAAGACTAAAGCAGCTTAATATGTATACCCTTTAGGAAAGAAGGGAAAGGGGGGACATGATAGAAACTTTCCAGTACCTCAAGGGAATCAACAAAGTCCAAGAGGGTAGCATCTTCCAGAAAAAGAGATGTGCAGGAACAAGGGGGCACAATTTGAAGATAGAGGGGGACGGCTCAGAGGTAATGTGAGGAAGTATTTTTTCTCAGAGAGGGTTGTGGATGCATGGAACAGCCTCCCTGAGGAGGTCGTGGAGTCAAGAACAGTTGGGAAATTCAAGAATGCATGGGACAGACATAAGGCAGTCCTAGTGGGGGGTAGGAGGAAGTAAGCTGTTGGTTAACTAGGATCTGCAGCTTATCTGTTAGGTAGGAAAATGGGCAGACTAGGTGGGCCAAGCGGTCCTTATATGCCGTCACATTCTACATTTCTATGTTTTTTGGGCTTTAAAAAATTTATCTGATTGATGGTGCCATTTTTAGACTGCCATTCAGTTCAACTACTTTCACTTTTCTTCTATAAAAATGTAGCGTGATCGAGCATTAGTATTGGTTACTGACCTGCTGGCATAACATTTACAATAAGACACAATCTATGCAAATAGTGAGAAAATCTGTTTTTGTTTTATGTTGACACTTATCTGGTTTATCCTGTTGTGTTTATTCTGCCCCCAGTCATTCTGATGAGTTCAGTTATTCTACCCAAAAAGTTCCACTAATGTCTCCAGTGTAGCATGACCGAGCGCTGTTACAGTGCTGAGATCATGACACGGATTGAAAATAAAATAAGTCACTTCACATTTAAATACTCTCAAAAGCCTGTCTTGTATCTTTAGAGTGTCCTTAGTTTGTTTGTAAGAAAAGGAGACAGTGCTCTTGGTCACGCTGCATTAGAGAACAAACGTGAAAGTTCAGGATGGCAGTGTGAGAACGGCAGAATCAGTTTCAGTATGACACATAGGAGTGTGGCAATATCACAATGACATATAGGAACATAGAGATATCAATGTTATCTTCACTGACTGATTGAGATATCACTTTTTATTCTTGTATTTATCCCAAAACACATGTTGTATAAAAATATATATATATATAGATATATATATATATTTTTTTTCTTTGCAAAAAATCTTATTAATATATCAGTTAGTGTGGATACTACCATGACAAAAGTAGAGAAATTAGGCATTGGGGTTTCCAACCCTAAATCTCCACCTCAGGGTTCCCACCCCTACCACCCAACCCCATCCCCCACCCTCCACACACCAACACAGGCATCAGGGTGTGCCATGGGGTCATAAGGTCAACTCTCACCCCATTCCACATGTAAACATGCTGACACACTACAGTATAGGACAATGGGGTGAGAGTTAGGCATTATGACCCCATGGCACACCCGGCGCCTGTCGGTGTGTAGAGGGTGGGGGCATGTGGGTGAGGTGGTAGGGGTGGGAACCCTGGAGGTGGGCCTCATTTTTCTACATTTATTGCTGTGTTATCCACCCTAACTGATGCATTAAGATTGTTTTCTGCAAAGAATTTCCCTTCTTTTTCAGATAGTATAATTGTATCCTCATTTTACTGTGGGAGCGCAGAACCATCCCAGATCCAGATAATACAATAGTGTCCACATGTTACAGTGGGAGCTCAGGGCCCTTTGGACCCTGCACTCCCATCCCTCCATCCAGACAGTACAACAGTGTCCACATTCATGGTGGTGAGCGCAGGATCCCTCCATCGAGATAGTACAACAGTATCCATATGTTATGGTGGCAGCCAGGGTCCTTTGGACCTTATGCTCCCATCCCTTCATCCAGATAGTACAACAGTGTGAAAAATGTAAAACACTGGCAAAGTTACAAGTGTGTGTAGAAACTGCACAAAGCACGTTCGTAACGCTCTCATGTTTTGAAATTTTTTCACCAGATTTTCAACATCAGCATTATAGGACCTCCACTCATGAGCTGTGCAACTGTGATTTTGTTAATCCATCTCAAAAGTTGATTTCACACAGCGACCATGTCATTCTGTGCCACATGTGCAAAATCACTTTCTGGACAGGATGTGCAAAATGACAGCTGTTCTGTTCATAAGGTGGTGTAAAAAATGGCAATGTTGAAAATCTGGAGTGAAAATATGAAAATCTGGCAAAGTTACGAGCGTGCATAGAAAGTGCACAACGCACACCCATAATGCAGTCATTTATTGGAATTTTTTCACCAAATTTTCAACATGGGCTTTATGGGTCCTCCCCTCATGAACAGTGACACTGTCATTTTGTTAATCAATCCCAAAAGTTGATTTTGCGCAGCGACCATGCCATTCTGCGCCATAGGTATGAAAACACATTTTGGGCATGCTATGAAAAATGACAGCTGTACTGTTCATAAGGAGGTGTTAAAAATAGCAATGTTGAAAACCTGAAGTGAAAATATAAAAAATTGGTGAAGTTACAAGCGTGCATATAAACTGCACAACGCACACTCATAATGCAGTCATTTGGGGAATTTGTTCACCAAAATTGCAACATGGGTTTTTTGGGACCCCACCTCATGAACAGTGGCACTGTTGCTTCGTGACTCGGTCCCAAAAGGTGATTCCACACAGCAACTGTAAAATCACCTTTCAGGACCAAGAAATGAAATGACAATGATAGTGTTCATGAGGAGGGGTCTTAAGAACCCCATGTTGAACATTTGGGGCCAAAATTCCTAAAATTGACTGAGATATCAACCTAAGTTGAAACCCCTCCATTGAGTCCTAGTATGCAGTGCTTACCCGATTCTTCATTTCACAGTTCGGCTTTAAAGAGTCTAGACAAATTTCTATCCCATTGGAAAGCGGCCCCATAACCCCCATTCACAAAAGCAGTGACCCTACGGCCACGGGCAACTATCATCCTATCTCTATCCTACCCCCTCTCCAAAGCCCTGGAGTGCATCATCTCTGATCAGCTCACTGACTACCTCACAAAATATGATCTCCTCTGTAAGGAACAGCACGGCTTCTGCAAAGGCCACAGCACCACCTTGGCACTCCTGGAATTTACCTTCTCTGTTCATTCAGCCCTGGACAGAAGTCATCTTACCAGCACTGTATTTATAGATCTGTCGAAAGCATTTGACACAGTTAACCATGCCCTCCTCCTATCTATCCTCCCCTTGCTAGGGTTTTCCAAGAAAACCACTAATTGGTTTTCTGACTATCTTACAAGTAGAACCCAGTAGGTCAAGATAGGAAGCACCCTCTCCACCTGCCTCTATGTCAGGTCAGGGGTGCCTCAGGGATCCATTCTGGGCCCCCTGCTATTTAGCTTACTGTATATCTAAATACCCTCCCCACAGCTTGCTCTGATAACCTGCTACTATATGCAGATGATGTCATCCTCTAATACTCCCACCCTGATCCCTGCATACTTCCAGGAATCGCTCCAAACTTCCTTCTCTGAGGCTGAACAATGGTTCACCAACCAGGGTCTTGTCTTAAACTACAAAAAGATGAAGTTCATGACTTTTGCCCACAACCAGAGCACTCACAAAAATTGCCAGCCCCAAATCCTTAACTCCCACCTGACCCCCCTTGAACATGTAGACACCTTCAAGTACCTAGGCATCATCCTAGAACCTGCCCTCAATTTCCACCAGCATATCCATCTCCTCTCTACAGCTGTCAACACCAGAATCAGCCTCCTGCACAGATACAAACACTATCTCACCCCAGATGCCCTCCAACTAGCTGTCTCCTCCTCAGTCCTCTCCCATATTGACTATGGGATCCTTATATATGGGGCAGCTGACCCCACCAACCTCAGCAGAGTATGGCAATCTCTCAACAAAGGCTGCCACCTTATCCTTGGTTGTGACTGCACCACACACACTTGCACCCTCTATAGCTCTACAAACTGACTTAACCTAGAAGATAAACTCAAGTTCCACACCTGTCTCATGACCAAAAATATATCCCTTGGCCTCTCCCCCACCCCCCAGGTCTCTCAGCCCTCATAAAACCAGCTCCTGTTATCAGAAACACTCAGAGCTCCTCCAAACCTCTGCTCTATGTCCCCAGGTGCCAGACCTCCCTATGCCAGAGATCTTTTAACTATAGGGCCCTCTCCTGGATGAATGCTCTCTCTAGCTCTTTTATAACAGAAAGTAAGATTGGCCAGTTTAAATCCCTTCTCAGGGACCACATCTGCTCAGCCAGTACATGCAGCTGCTACTGAATCTGTCTGTACACCCTGACACCACAGTCCCCCCCATTGTTGCACCCACCTGTCCCAATCCCCTTGACAATGAACTCTGTCCGCCCCCCCCCCTTTTTGTCTTCCTTCTGCTTGGCTTCTCCCCACAATAGACTCATTCTTTCTACTGTGTACAGTATATTGTATATTGTACCACCTATGCACCTGTATATTGTATACTGAATCTGTTATGCACCTGCTTATTGTAACACTATCCTGATGTTCCTACACTGTATATTGTTCATGTTACTTGTTCCTCCACTGTTGACAATTATTGTTGTACTGTTCCAGTCTTGTTCCCATGAGGTGGAGTCTTTGAAAATGAGTCTCTGACTCAAAGATTGTTTCCAAAAACTTAAATAAATACATACATACATACATAAATAAACAAATAAATAGTGCAGTCGTGTCCCGGTGCAGAGAAGATCGTGGCTCCCAACCTCCAGAGGGTAAGTATGGGTGAGGGGGTTGCAGGGTGGTGGAAGCTTAAAGGGAGGGCGGGGATGAGGGAGGGGGAAAGGTGAGATGATGATGGACCTCATTCTTAATTACAGGTAAAACAAATAAAATAAAAAGGACTTCAAGGGATGGTTTTCTTCATTTACAGGGACGAAAATAAAAAAAAAAATTTGGGCACACTGGTGTGGACTTTCAGTGTGCCACTTGAGTTGGGCGGGTGGGCATACATGATGCCGACAGGGGGGATTGGGCACCTCTGTCGGCAATGAAAGACAGTGGGGAGGAGACATACAGCACCAGGACTGGGCATCCCAGTGTCAGAAACCAAAAATTAACTTATCTGTGCACAATGAGGTGAGCTCCCAGTGTGCCAGAATAGTGGGGGTAGGAATACAACAGTAATGTACGCACAATGCCGACATGGGGATTGGGTACGCATGTTGAAAAGCATTGTGTGGCACATTACAGTACTTCGATGCAGGATCCTGCATTGAAATTATTGAAAATTTCGATGCAGGATTCTGTATCGAAGAAAAGATGTCAGGGACAGTTTTCTTCTTTTCACAGGTTTTTCAAGGAAACAATACATTTGAGCACACTGGGGTGGGCTTCCAGTATGCCCCCTACACAGTATGTACTGTGTACACAAAGCGCAAAGCTGGTCTTCTTTGACTCTGCAGCCAGCAGCATGAGTTCCAGCTGTGGCTGCTGAAGTCAAGAAAATACCACTCTTGTCTTACAGAGAACAGACTCAAGCCGTTCTCTGTATAAGCTGGAACCCGAGAAAAAAAATTCTTTGGGTCCAGCTTAAAACACTAAAAAAAAATCAGAAAACACCTAAAGAGGGTCTCTTCAGCTGATTTCTGATGTATGTTTGTATTTAAAACCTTCGGTACTTCAACATCCTCGCTAAGCGGCAAAACAAGATGTCGGCCGCAACACAGCTCAGTCGATCGCAGGACTGTGAACTGTATGAAAAATACTTGCACTCTTTGCATAAAGAAGCTGGTATTTTTCGCACAGTAGTCCAATTGTTCAAAAATAAGCGCTATTTTTTGCACAATACTATTGTGTGAAAAATATATCTTTTTGTGCCTGACATATACATTTTCCAGTAGGAAACAATGGGAAAATCAAAAATGTCATAACTTTTTAACAGATTAATATTTTGTTACCAAACCTTCAAAAGGCACATCTGTGATCCACATAATTTCTATGCTGAAAACTGCAGATCACAACATAAAGGCATTCCTGAGATACAGGTGAGCAAAGAAATGTTGAAAAAATAAAGAGATTTTTCTGTTGCTGCAACACTTTATATCTCATAAACCACTTGACAGATTCTCATGAAATTTGGCTGGTCAAGAGACCTACCCCTAGAGGTTATGCATGCCAGATTCCATCCAACTCTATTGAAGGACTTCAAAGTTATTTGGACTTTAACATAGAAGTGCCATTTCACCCTAACTATACAGGTGCGACCTCGCCAATATTATATATATATATATGTGTGTGTGTGTTTTATTTTTATTTTTTTCATACTGGCACGATATAAGGGTTGGCCGGGCAGTTTAATGTTAAACCTTAATCTTTGCACTTTAATAACTTTGCAACAGTACAACAGATTTGTGCAAAATTTGGCATGCTTTGCAGGTTTGGGGAAGGTCTCTTGACATGGCAAATGTCGTGTGAATCCTTTTTGTGGTTTTTGAGATACAGAGTTGTGTAAAACACAAAATTTTAAGGTTTTGTCAATTTCATTTGACAGCCGTTTCTCAGAAATGGCATTTTCTTGTGGTCTAAAATTTTCAGGGCTGAAAGCCATTGCCCTACAGATGTGTCTTTTGATGGTTTGGTGAAAAAAAGTTAATCCGTTTGAAAGTCATTGCAGTTTTAATTTATCATTATTTCCTAAAGGGAAAAAAAAAAGTGTTAAAGGGAAAGTAAAACAAGCTTGTTTTCACAAATATGTATCTTGTTTTCGCAAATATGTATCTTGTTTTTGCAAATAGATATCTTGTTTTCACACATGTTATCTTGTTTTTGCAGGCAGGGCTACATAGTGTCGCAGGAAGCCTTCCCCATCATGAATGTTTGAACCTTTATAACTTCGAAACCGTTCAATAGATTTGCACAAAATTTGTCATGCGTAATCTCTAGAGGTATGTCTCTTGACGTGTCAAATTTCATGTGCATCTGTTTTGTGTTTTTGGATACAAACTCTCAACAAATCCTAAATTTACATGTTTTTGCCATTTCTTTCTAAAGCCATTTCTCAGAAACGGCTTTGTATTGTTATCTGGAAATTTCATTGTCTAGTGGCACCCCCAACCGCTGATTACTGGCCACTGTTCCCCTCTCCCTGGTGTCTAGTGGCACCCCCACCCTCTTCATTTATTTATTTCATTAACTCTGACACTGGGATGCCCACCTGGTGTCAGATGCCTCCCCCAACACACACACACACTTAGTCCCTTCTGTTTTTTATTTTTATTGTTGAGATCAGGGGGCCAATAAAATGTCTATACTGCAATGTCCCCAAAAGTGTGGAACACTAGGAAGCCCACTCCCAGTGAGCCCAAATGGTTCTTTTGTTTCCTGTAAAGAAGAAAACTGACCCACAAAGTGTTTTTGTTTTTTGGTCCTGAAATAAAGAAAACAGTATGCCATTGTCCCTGCTGGCCCCTTCCCATACCCCACCTCCTGCTGAGCACCAACCACCCCACACCCCCACTCATACTTACCTCTGTTGGTCACCCATTATTATCTTCTGTGGACCAGGATATGTCTGCACTCTTCAAGACTGAACCATGAACTGAAGAATAAAGGTACAGTAAGTGCCGTATAATGTGTTTCAATGGCATAGAAACATAGAAACATAGAATTTGACAGCAGATAAGGACCACTTGGCCCACCTAGTCTGCCCATTTCTCTACCTAATGGATAAGCTGCAAATCCTAGTTAACCAACAGCCTACTTCCTCCTACCGCCCACTAGAATTGTCTTATGTCTGTCCCATGCACTCTTGAATTCCCCCACTGTTTCTATGACCATCTCAGGAAGGCTGTTCCATGCATCTACAACCCTCTCTGTGAAGAAATACTTCCTCATATTACCTCTGAGCTGTTCCCCCCATCTTCAAATTGTGCCCCCTTGTTCTTGCACCTCTTTTTTTGAAAGATGCTTCCCTCTTGGACTTTGTTGATTCCCTTGAGGTATTTGAAAGTTTCTATCATGTCCCCCCTCTCCCTCCTTTCCTTGAGGCTATACATCTTAAGCTCCTTTAGTCTTTCTTCATATGTCTTCTGGTGCAGACCCTGCAACATTTTGGTAGCCCTCCTCTGGACAGCCTCCACCCTGTCTATGTCTTTGCGGAGATCGGATCTCCAGAACTGTACACAGCACTCCAGATGTGGTCTTACCAACTGTCTGTAAAAAGGGCCAACAACTTCCTGTTTTCTACTGGTGATGCCTTTCCCTATGCATCGCAGTATCCCCCCAGCCCTTCTTACTACCTTCTCACATTGCTGGCCCACCTTTAGGTCTTCTGATATGACTACCCCCAGGTCCCTTTACATTTTTGTTATTGTCAGTATCTCACCCCTCATTGCTTAGTCTTGCCCTGGGTTATTGTTTTCTAGGTGCATTACTTTCCACTTCTTTGCATTGAATCTAAGATGTCATGCATCTGACCATTCCTCCAACCTTGCCAAGTCCCTTTTCATCCTTTCCACCCCACCTTACGTATCAACCCTGTTGCAGATCTTTGTGTCATCTGCAAAGAGACATACCTTCCCTTCTAGTCCCTCTGCAATGTCACTTATAAAGACATTAAGAAGGACTGGCCCCAGAACTGAACCCTGCGGTACCCCACTAGTAACCCTCCTTTCTTTACTGTGGAATCCATTTACTATTACCCACTGTGTCCTGTTGTTCAGCCAGTGTTTTATTTAGGCTACCACCCTGGGACCCACTCCCCAGGCTGGCTAATTTGTTTATTAATCTTTGTATGGACTGTGTCAAATGCCTTGCTAAAGTCTAGGTGGGGCCATGTCCACAGCCCTCCCTGGTCTACTACTTTAGTCACCCAGTCAACTAAATCAATTTGATTTGTTTGACATGACCTTTCCACTGTGAATCCAAGCTGCCTTGGGTCCTGTGCCCCACTGACCTCTAGGTACTCAACAATTCTTTCCTTCAGAAGTGATTCCATCATTTTCCCTACCACTGAGGTCAAACTGACAGGTCTCTAGTTTCCTGCCTCTGTCTTGCTCCCACTTTTGTGAAGGAGAATCACATCTGCCCTTCTCCAGTCCGCAGGTAATACACCATCCTCCCATGATTTATTAAAAAGGGTAGTAAGTGGTGTTACTAGTTCTTCCCTTAGTTCTTTTAGAATTCTAGGGTGAATCCCATCAGGCCCCATTGCTTTATCCACCTTCAGTTTTAAGAGTTCTTTCAGAACCCTTTCTTCTGTGAAAGGACGAATATCAACCCCTCCCCCCCCATCCAGAGTGCTTCTATTGACTGGATTAGGTCTCCCCTGTTTTTTCACTGTGAATACTGAGCAGAAATATTCATTCAGTATCCATGCTTTTTCACTGTCACTCTCGCCCAACCACCTTCTCTTTATTCAGCCTCAGTATCCCTGCCTTCATCTTTCTTTGCTCCCTAATGTACCTATAAAAGGTTTAGCCCCTTCTTAACGGAGGTTGGCTATCTTTTCCTCAGTTTGGGCCTTTGCTATTCTGACTGCCTTCCCCACTTCTTTCTGCTTTAACTGGTACTGTTCTCTGTCCTGCTCCTTCTGTGTTCCTTATACTTCCTGAATGCTATATTTTTCTCCCTTACCTTTCCCGCCACTTTTTTTGAGAACCATAGTGTTTTTTCCTTTTGTTTTGATTTATTTATTTGCTTCACACAAAGGCTTGTTGCCTCTGTGATGACAGTTCTGATGTTTCCCCATTGTTGCTCCACCCCACCTTCTTGCCTGTTTGCTAGTGCTTTTCTGAGGCACTCTCCCATTTTGACAAAATCAGCCCTCCTGAAGTCCAGTACCTTCACTTTTGTGTGGCTTGATTCTACAGCTAAGTTTGTCATGAACCACTCAGTTTGGTGGTCGCTTGTTCCCTGATGGCTACCCACTTCAAGATCAGAGATCCTCCCTCCATCCCCATTTGAGAGTACCAGGCCTAAGATTGCTCCTTCCCGAGTGGGTTCCAAAACTAACTGTCTGAGGCATGCCCCCTGTAGGGCATCGAGAATGGCCCAGCTCTTGGATGTGGCTGCAGCAAAGGTGCTCCAGTTAACATCTGGCATATTCAGATCCCCTATCAGCAATATCTCACCTTTCTCTGCCATCCCAAGGATGCCTTCTATCATTTCCTTGTCCATTTCCTCCCCTTGAGATGGGGGTCTGTATACAACCCCTATGCGTATTGTGGAGCCATTTCCAGTCTCCAGGGTGGCCCACAGTACCTCCTCTCCTCCGTGTTTACCCTTTAGTTCTGTTGCTTTGATCTCTTCCCTTACATAGAGCTCCTCCTCCTCCTCCTCTCTTCTTCCCTCTCTGTCCCTCCTGTAGATTGTGTGCCTTGGTATGTTGACACTTCAGTCATGGTTCTCTGTATACCATGCTTCTGTGGCTGCCACAATATCCAGGCAGCCCTCTTCCATCAAGGCCACCATTTTGGGGAGCTTTTTACCTAGACTACAGGCATTGGTACTCATTACTCTCCATTTTTTTATGGCTTTATTTCTTTTTGCCCCATCCCTGTCCTTACTGCCTTTATCTTTTTCTCCATGTACCCCTGTACTTATCCCTATCAACTGCTCTATATTGGTGTTTATGCTGATATTGTCACCATTTTTAGATATTTTTTCACCATATTTTCAATGTGGGCTATTTGGGACCCCACCTCATCAACACTGACTGTTGTTTCATTATTCAGGCCCAGAAGGTGATTTTGCAGTCGCTGCACAAAATCACCTTTCAGGACTGAGTAACAAAATAACACTGCCACTGTTCATGGAGGTAGGTCCAACCATGTTGAAAATTTGGTGAAAATTCTAATAATGCAAGTTATGAGCAGTCATTGAAATATGTCTACACACATGCATGGTTTTGGTAATTTTCAATATTTTCGCTCCAAAGTTTCAACATAGCCATTTTTTCACACTACCCCTTGAATTGTTAAGCTGTCATTTTTCACTTCCTTCCCGAAACGTGTTTTCACACATGTGATGCAGAATGGCATTTTGCCACAGATATGAACATTTTCACCTACAGGGTTTATGAGGAGGGGTCATAAGGAGACTATGTTCAAAATTTTGGGTCAAAATATGAAAAAATGCAAAAGTTACAGACAAATAAGGATACAAGTAAGCTATCTGAAAAAGTATGGAAATTCATTGCAAAAAACTTTGTTAATGCACCAATAGGGTTGAACCATCAAAATTAGGAAAATGCAGCTTCAGGGTTTCCAAGCATCAGACCACACCCCCATTGTGCACGCAGGATCAGGTATGATGGATGTGTTTTGGCACTGTGAACCCCAATGCTCACCCCATTCCATGAGTAAGGTAGGATAGGTACAGTATAGGACAATTGGGTAAGCACTCACTGATGCATTAACAGAGTTTTTTCGCAGTGAATATATAATATAATATAATATAATATAATATAATGTAATATATATATATATATATATATATATATATGTAAATATGTGTGTGTGTGTGTGTGTGTGTGTTTGTATTGTATATATATATATATATATATATATATATACATATACTCATTAAAAAATCTCCCATAACTGCATCAGTTGAGGTTACTATTATAGTGACAAAGAAACAGAAATTCAGTGTTAGGTTCCCTAACTATACCACCCCACCTCCATACAACCAACAGTAGTGCTGGTGTGCCTTGGGGTCACTCTGGTCCTAACTCACCCCATTCTCCCATACTCTATTATCTCAACTTCCCTTATACATTGAATGGGGTGAGAGATCTGATGACCCCAAGGCACACCCCATCACCTGTTGGTGCATGGAGGGTGTGGGAGTGGTAGGGTTGGGAACCTTAACACTGAACTTCTGTACTTTTGTCACTGTAATAGTAACCCTAACTGATGCACTAATGGAGGTTTGAGCAATGAATTTCCTTACTTTCTATTCATACTCATCTGTATTGCTACCTTATGCCTATCCCATGCCTGTTTGAAGCCCTGCACTGTATTCATATCCACCATTTACTGAGGTAGGCCATTCCATGCATCCACCACCCCTTCTGTGAAAATTTACTTCCTCATATTACCCCTTAATCGGCCTCCCTCTAATCTCATGCTGTGTCCTGTTGTCCTACTATTTTTCTTATATTGAAACATGTTAGACTCTTTCACCTTGTTAATGCCCTTAAGGTGTTTGAATGTTTCAATTATATCACCTCTCTCCCTCCTTTGCTCTAGGGTATACATATTGAGCTCCGTAAATCTGTCCTCATATGTTTTCTGATGCAGTCCATGCACCATTTTGGTTGCCCTTCTATGGACTGCCTCAATTTGGTTAATGTCCTTGTGAAGGTGTGGCCTCTAGTACTGCATGCTGTACTCCAGATGGGGCCTAACCAGTGTCTTGTAAAGAGAGATTATTACCTCCCTCTTATGACTTGTGATACCCCTACTAATACACCCCAACACCCCTCTAGCCTTACCTACTGCTTTAGTGGTCTGATTGGATGATTTTGGGTAATCTGTGATGATGATGCCCAAGTCTCTTTCTTCCCTTGTAACTGCCAGCAACTCCTTTCCCAGCCTATAGGTGGCTTCAGGGTTTTTCTTCCCTATGAGCATGAACTTGCACTTCTTTGCGTTAAACCCCAGTTGCCACTCTTCCAACCATTTTGCCAGTTTAGCCAGATCTCTTCTCATTCTGCACACCCCATCTGGATTATTTACTGTGTTGCAGATCTTGGTATCATCTGCAAACAGACAAACCTTACCCGCCAGTCCATCTGCAATGTCACTGATGAAGATATTGAAGAGGACTGGCCCCAGGACTGTAATCCCTGAGGTACCCACTTGTGACTTACTGTCTCTTCTGACCTGTATACTGTTTACCACCACTCTCTGTTTTCTGCCATCAACCAGTTTGCCACCCAGTTGACCAACTTCTGACCCACCTGAGCACCATAGCTTATTAATCAATCTTCTATGTGGAACAGATCAAAGCTTTGCTGAAGTCTCTCGTGCACTCCACCCTCTTCTTTTATTAAGCCTCACTATCCCTCCATTTTGTCTTTTCTTCGCCTCCTAATACTTTATAAAAGTTTTGTTCCCTTCTTAGCCAAGTTGGCTATCTTTTCCTCACTTTGGGCCTTTGCTATTCTGACTGCCTTCCCTGCTTCCTTCTACTTTAACTGGTACAGTTCTCTGTCCTGCTCCTTCTGTGTTTCCTTATACTTCCTAAATGCTAACTTTTTTCCTTAACCTTCCCCACTATCTCTTGAGAACCATAGTATTTTTTTCCTTCATTTTGATTTGTTTGTTTACTTCACACAAAGATTTGTTGCTCTGTGATGGCAGTTTTGATGTTTCCCCATTGTTCCTCCACCCCTCCTTCTTGCCTGTTTGCTAGTGCTTTTCTGAGGCACTCTCCCATTTTGACAAATTCAGCCCTCCTAAAGTCCAGTATGCTCACTTTTGTATGGCTTTACTCTGTGACTGTTTATCATGAACCACACTGTTTGATTGTCACTTGTTTCCAGATGGCTACCAACTTCTAGATCTGAGATCCTCTCTCCATCCCCATTTGAGAGTACCAGGTCTAAGACTGCTCCCTCCTGAGTGGGTTCCAGCACTAGCTGTCTGAGGCATGCCCCCTGTAGGGCATTGAGAATGACCCTGCTCTTGGTGGCTGCAGCAAAGGTGCTCCAGTTAACATCTGGCATATTCAGGTCCTCCATTAACAATATCTCTCCTTTTTCTGCCATCCCAAGGATGCCTTCTATCATTTCCTTGTCCATTTCCTCCTCCTGAGATGGGGTCTGTATACAACCCCCATGTGGATTGTGTGCTATTTTCTGGTCTCCAGGGTGACCCACAGTGCCTCCTCTCCTCCCTGCTTACCCTTTAGTTCCCTTGCTTTGATCCCATTCTTTACGTGGAGAGCTCCTCCTCCTCCTCTTCTACCCTCCATGTCCCTTCTGCAGACTGTGTACCCTGGTATGTTGACATCCCAGTCATGGTTCTCTGTGTACCATATTTCTGTGGCTGCAACAATATCCAGGCACCCCTCTTCCATCAAGACCACCAATTCAGGGAGCTTGTTACCTAGACTACGGGTATTGGTACTCATTACCCTCCATTTTTGATGGTCTTACCCCTTTTTGCCCCATCCCTGTCCTTACTGGCTTTTACTTTTTTCCATTTACCCCTGCCCTTCTCCTTATCAACTTCTCTAGCTTGGTGTTTACCTCACTAACTAACCTGATTATTTTTTTTTGGGGGGGGCTAACCTCTACAAAACTAAGTAGCTAAGGAAATTAGTTCAATTTGGTTACACTTGTGATCGTGGTTGCACTCACTCACCCAGCCCCACTTTTAAAGTGTGTCCTCAGAATGCAAAGACATTACTGACTTACTGGGCTGTCTCAGTGTCACTGAAAATTACAGACACAGTCCCCTGTCCAATCCAATAATGCTGATATATATATATATATATATATATATATATATTATATATATATATATATATATATATATCTCTCTCTCTCTCTCTCTCACTTGATTACCATTTCTGATCACAGACTTACAGTCACAGTAAGTCCACCTATACAGATCTTAAATACGTTCTTCCATTGCCACACTCTGACAATCAATATGGTTGGGGAAGGGAGGAGGCACTGGGGGAGAAAAATGCTACAGTATGTACAGATCAATTGTTACTGTTGCATGTTTTTCATTAACTGTTTAGGTGGGAGGAGCCATCTTCCCACCATCTCCCTATCCAGGCCGGGGTCCCACAGGCCTCTATTCTGGGTTCAGTCTTCTTCTCCATCTTCCTAAACAACCTCATCTCCACCTGTGCCTACTTACATATTCACATGTATGCAGATGACGTAGTTCTCTATATCCTTGGTTCCATGAGTACATCTCTGGAAGTCTCACTTCAGCAAGACTTTCAGAATGTTCTAAGCTGGTTCCAGTCCTACCAACTTTGGGTCAACACAAAAAAATTATTTCTATGACCTTTGGTATCAGCCAGAAGCTGAACCAGCTCACCTTCTTCCCTGTCTTGTCCATGTGACGTAATCCCAGCTTTTAAGTGATTCAATGTGTGACTAGATAGCAGGCTTCATGTCTCTGCTTACATTGATGACATCCATGCCAAACTCCACCCCAAACTTTGTGCCTGTACCACAGTAAGGACTGCCTTTCTCCCCAGGTACACACAGAACTGGCCACCAAAATGGATCTTCGATCTTTGACTATGCCGATATGGTTTGTGGCACCACCCCCTCCACCTCCCTTGCCAGACTGGAAACGCTCTGCAATGCTATCTGCTACTTCACTAACAACTCACCCTCTTGTACTCACCACTGTTTCTTTTACTCCTCCATCTCCATCTTCCCTTTCCCCTCACATCACCAGTTCCACTGTGCATCCCTCATTTCTAATTATTGGTTTGGGTTTCTCTCCTCATATCTATTCCATCTCCTCTCCCCATCTCCTCATCCTCCTACTCCCTGCACTCAAGCAACCTACATACATTCTCCCTTCTCCACCCATACTCCTCTGCCAGGAAATCTGTTTTCTCATACTGCCTCCCTTCCCTCTGGAACCAGCTACCCTCTTCCAACCATCTCTCCCCCTCCCTTCCTTCCATTAGCTGTCAGATAAAACTCCTCCCCCTGCTCCTACCAACACTCTTCCTAAACCCTTCTCTAACCTTACCTGGCTTTTGACCACCCACTTACCTCCCTCTCCCCATTTATCTCTTAGTTCTGGCAACCTTGTTGAAGTTTATCAACCTGTTTTGACTCTTACTTACAGCACCAGCTCAGCCTCCCTTCACTCCAGCACTACGCACTTTGAATTTGCCCAAATAGCACAGATGATGTATTTGTTAATTCATTTGTCCTCCATATGCAATGTTTTGCTATTTCATCTGTATTGCACTCAGTGTATGCTTCTTATGTCATCCTCATTGTAACCACATCACCTGACAGACTGTATTTTGTTTGTAGTTGTGCTTCTTTCCTTCCCCTTCCCCCTGGTTGCACCTGGAAATGAGCCTCAGCTCAGTATGCCTCTCCTGTTTACTAATTTCATAGAAATAAATAGACTGACAGAATTCAGTTCACCTCACAGTGCTAATGTCATAGCATTCTACCTTGCTGTACCACAGTAGTGATGCGCCTAGTGCAGCACAACAACATTTTTTTCATCACTACTTTGGTACAACAACCCAATTCTAAGCATAGAATTACATGCACAACAGCATTCCACCATGCATTAGGTTCAATAAGTATACGCAACTTAGAGAGAAGTTACCCTTGTGCAACTTTGTTGATAATCTGAAGGTATTTGAATGAATGTTTTGACTGCCATACATGGATACTTTGGCCATTTGCTCTATCTGTCCCATGGGAACCTACCACCCTGTCGGAGTACTGTGAAGGCAAAGGAACCCTCTTGAGGAGGGTTCCACCTCTAGAGGTGCCACAGGAACATAACTCCTTTCATCTAAAGGTACCTTAGGAAGAAGTCCTAAAGAGAGAAGCATGCCACTGGAGCAGATGGGGAGGATGGTGGGGCATAGAAACAGTACTTCTGAGTGAGGCTGGAGGAAGCTGGCTTAAATAGCTCAGAAAGGGTGCGGTTGGTTGCTCCCACTCATTGAACTGCTGGCATAGCTTTGATTTCAATGGGTGTATGCAATTTAGTGAAAAGTTATGCTTGTGCAACTCTGTTGATAGTCTGAAGGTATTTGAATGAATGTGTTATTGACTGTCATACATGGATATTTTGGCTATTCACACTCTCTGTCCCATGGGGAACTACTACCCTGTCAGGGAACCATGAAGGCAAAATAACCATCTTGAGGAGGGTTCCACCCCTAGAGGTGCTGCAGGAACATCATTCTTTTAGACTAAAGGTACCTTAGTAAGGAGCCCACAAATACTGTGCATCAAGTGGTGAACACATACTTTGAGTGAGGAGATAGTGACAACAACTAGGGACAACTGACAATAAACTGAGACTGAACTGAGCAACAACTGACAGTAACTGAAACTAGTAGCATAACAGGCATGAGTTCCATAAGGAGAGAGGGAATGGCAGGATGGAAAGAGGGCCACCATCCAATCCCAGCTCACAGTGGAAATCTACCTGGGTAAATGTCATATGCCAATGTCGTGCCTGAAATAGGCAGGATTTGTCTAGTGCACTTACCCGGTCAACAAAAACTAAATAAATAATAAATAAATAAATAAATAATAAGATGGACTACATTATGGACCATCTGCTACAGAGACCACCTAACGTTTATGACCTTCAGCACAGAGGAGAGGAAAAACCCCATATGAGGAGGAAACCTCTGGGGATCCATGGCTTTGGTCGCCTTCCCTCCAGGCTTGGGATAAAATTAGTGATGGCTCATCTAGAGGATGATGAGGATGCCAGTCCATAACTTGTAGCTGGTAGAGGACTTGAATGGGATACCAAAATGAGTTTGTTGTGAAATGGGATACATGGACCCTTTATTACTTCTGTCAGTTTTTATCTTGATAAAGTAAAAGTAAAGTGATTTCCTGATGTTTCCCTGAGGCTGTTCTTTGTTAGGTGAATCACAGGATTAAGGACCGATGAAGAGGTAAATTCACTAGGATTTAGGAATCCAAGGAATGCTAATGTCATGTCTGGTTGAACATTTAGATCTGGGGAAGATCTGAAACTCCATATTTTAAGAGGCCCATCAGTGAAGAATATAGATTTTAATCTATAGTCTTCCTTGAGGGATGATGAGGAGTATATTTTCTCAAACTTTGAAAAAAAAAGTCTTGATTGCTAAGATAAGTAAGAGTATGTGGTATCAGGATGGATGGACAACAAAGTATACCATATGCCTGACATATATTGTTTGATTGTTGGGGCTGTCAAGCTAAATGTTTCAGAGCAGAAGGATGCAAATGCAACAACACGAGGAACAGAATATAGCAAAAGGTCTAAGTTTTGCAGGGTTCAAAAGATAAAAGTATTTTCTTCCATGCTACTCTGAAGGCAGACTTGTTGATGCAGCTAGAGAATGCCAGATGGTAACAGAAGCATGGTTGAAATATATTTTTTATATAATTTGCAGCTCTTGGAACGATGGCGAAGGAGTAATTTATTGTTGGTGTGAGGATAAGTGTTCTGAATTGATCAGAGAAATAGACAGTGTGATCGAATACAGCCGAGGAGAAGTCAGTACATTCTCTAGGTTATAGGAGTTGAAAGAATGCTAAGATCATAGCCTACTGTAAGAGCTGAGCAGTTAGTGAACCAAAGACTTCATCCTGTAAGAGATTTGTTAGTTAGCAACATAGACAATGGACTACAAGCTTCTTTGAGGGTAGTCTTTGAGGAATAAATTTATCAGGTATTGAAGGGTCTTGAAGGAATGCTTTAACTGCTGGACTAGATAAGTATGAGTTAGGATAGATGGATTCTAAGGTAATTTGAATGTCCAATATACAGTTTAGCATCTGATATTATTGGCTAACAGGCCTAATACTTGAGAGCAGTAAATCTAGCTGCCAGCCAAGTACTTTTTTTTTTTTAGTCCTTGGTAACTGGGTAAGGCCCACTAGGCACAAGTACCTGTTTTTAGGGGTGACCTGGGAGCACTGGGTGGTTAAGTGACTTGCTCAGAGTCACACAATATGCAAGTGGAGATTGTAAGATTCAAACCCAGGTCTGGTCTGCTGCATGTACCAAGCTCGTTCACAGCTCATTACTCTAACCTCTAGGCTATACTGCCAGCCCATTGGAGCAGTATGACGTAACAGAAAGTCTGATTGCTTGTGAGAAGTACAGTATGATGACGTCAACAGGCAGATTGCTTGGAGCTGTATAATAGGCTAGACAGCTATGAGATGTATGATATAGATGACAGGCAAATCACTTAAGCAATATGATGTGGTCAATAGACCGAACAGCTATGAGCAGTATGATATGGATGACAGGTCAATTGTTTATGAGCAGTATGATGTAGCTGATAGGCTGCTTGTTTGTTTGCAATGTGATATGGCTGACAAACTGAATGCTTGTGAGCAGTACACAGATCCTAGGATGATGGAGTAGGAGGCATAATTTAGGTAGGCAGAGGATGGAAGTACTAAACTGAATATGAAGTTCATGTCAATCTTCTCAGGACATTCAGCAGGGAGGAGGAAGATGGGCCTGTATTTATTACAGCTAAGGTTGATTGGTTATCAGAATAGAATACGACAGGTTGATTGTTCCAAAAGGTGACCCAGGTGAGAGCAGCTGTTTCAAAAGAATACAGTTCTGACAAGGAAGACATGGATTGAAAACATGAAATCTTGAATTTTTGATGGCCTTAGATGGGCAAATCAAAAATGCCACAAAATGCCTCAAAACCAGAGGATGGTGCTGCATCAAGGAAAGTTTGAGTGTTAATTATGTAGCCGGGTCTTTACAAAACTGGATATGCCTTTCCAGTCTAAGATGAAATGTGACCACATGATGAGGTCTGAACGGGTGAAAACAGTGATGGTGATAATCCAGAGCAGAGCCAGTTATGAAATGTGTCATATAAAAAGGAATACAAAACTTTCCTCAGGGAATACTCCTCATTGCACACTTGAGGTGTCCTAGTAAGGAAAACAATTTCTCATTTGTACAGGATCATTTGGATGAGACAGAAGAGACAAAATCGGAATGTTGAACAGTCTGACTTGAGATGTCTGGATATATAGAAGCAAACACATAACTAAGTTAGATGGCCTAGAACAACATCTGGTATGAAAGCCTTTGTTGAGGCCTGAGAGAAACATTTTTTACTCGGAACTGGTTCATGCAATTGTGCAAAGCTGTGTGTGGATGCTGCTGTGCCAGCTGGCTGCCACTACAAGTTCATTCATTTCACCAACAGTCTAGCATCGCCTTTAAAGAGCTTCATGATTCAGTATTTATGGAAGTGCAATACAAATGCTGATTCTGAATAGCCTTCTTCAAATGCTCATAAAAAGAGAAGGCAGAAGGCTGCAAATGGCAAAATGGCTCCATATAGAATGCGTAGGGCAAGTAGTCCAGCGCAGAGCCTGCAATATACATCATTATTTAGAACCACCCAGGATACTTATGATTTAACTCTTGATAGACAGTAGGTGTAGGTACTGGTGGTGAAAATAAAGCTGATTTGCTGGTACTACTATAAGATACAGTACAAAGTAAAACAGTTACTACTTTCTAGCAGAAGGAGAAATGATGGGCCTTCAATACAGCAGCTCAGAAAAGTCCATTTCATAAGTTAAAACAGAGATTACAAGGAGGCATCCTGGGAAAATTTTGAGGATGGCAGACTACTCGGAATTAATGTCCTCCATATTCGACTGGATTAAGTGAGTAACTACGGGGTTCAAGGCTGGGAACCAGAAAGGATAATGAGGAGAATGGATGAGTTTGAGAGGAGCTCAGGGTGTTGAGCCTGTCCTAAGGAAGTAATCACTATGGACAGATGATCCCCAGTGTCCCAAGCTATGCTCTGGGGATGGGATCTGGTTCCACATATAGACTAGGCTAGATGCACAGCCACATGACTGTGCTCCTACAGGCCATTGCACTACTGCTACATTGCTTATCCTAGGAGCCATAGGAATTAATAAAAGATAAAGTCAACAGAGAATTACTGAGGAAACCAGAGGTCTCCAAATCCAGCATCCACCAGAACATGTCATAGGAGGTCCAGAGGGAGACAATGCCATTGGAACACCTGAGTATGATGATCAAAGAGAGGTACCAACCAGGAGCAGCAGGAAATACAAATAAGGCTGCAAGGCAGACATCCAAAGCAGCAACTGAGGAAAAGAAGGTTGTGGCTGGATGGCTTGGACTGAATGGTGAACACGTGCTGATCAGGTCCATGAGGGACGTCAGTTAGTTGCTGATGCACTGCAGGCTAGGTAGGCTTAGACAGTAGAGAAGAATAAATGAAACTGCTAGGAAAACAGGAGGATATGAGAACTAAATCCTAGGAAGCACCATACTGCTGAACTGAGCACCTAATTAAACCACTAGAACATAAAAGGGAGTGGCTACCTAGCTAGGGGCCAGGTGGAAACATTTAAGGATTGTAGGTAGACAGAGAGATTGCAATTGGTATGGAAAAATAAACAGAAAAATTGGGAACCTGAAATAGCACAAGTCAAACAAAAAACAACAAAGGCAGGATACTGGAAAACTAGAAGCTGGCCACGCCCACCTGATTCCCCAACCTGCCCGCAAGCCACATGAGAAAACAAAAGCTAGCCCCTGAATGGATTATGCTCTTCTCTGGTGCTGAACAAGATCACCACCAGCTGCACCCACCTGCTTCCCCAACCTGCCCACAAGCCACAGGAGAAAACAGCAGCTAGCCCCTGAACAAGCTCTGCTCTTCTGGGGCACCAGCCAAGATCACTGCTGGCTGCGTCTGCCTGCTTCCCCAACCTGCCCGCAAGCCACAGAAGAAAATAACAGGTATGTTGCTCCCCGAGACAAGATTGTAACCTGTGAGATCACATGATTTATGCAGCGCCATAGCAGCTCATCTTTGGAGCTCCCTCCTCACCACTCACCCATCTGCAAATATGCTGAATTCTTGGTTTTGGTAAAGCTCCAAAGCTGCTCTGATCTGCTCTCTTCTACCTGCTGAATCCATCTGATTGCTTTTTCTGCATCGGAATTGTCATTTTCTGCCACAATGGACATGGATACCAGGCAGGGCCCCGCTGCGACATACCCCTCCGACTTCTCCAGAGAAGGCCGCAAAAAAAATAAAACTGAGCCTGCACCACTGACCAAAACATCATCTTCTCTTGCGATTCCGATCCCCTTGACTGAGGACCGATTTCTCCATGAGCTGACGCCTTTCAGTGATACTCTTTCTGAAATCTTTGCTAAACTCAGGTCTCTCCGAGCTGACCTAGGAGACCTGGGCCACACAGTCGGGGACACCGAAGCTCGTACTACATCCCTGAAAGGATGGAAGGATCATACAGAGCCTGAAATCACTAAACTCAGACAACTAGTGCAGAAGTTTCAACTCAAGACAGAGAACATAGAGGGCCACTCCCACAAGAATAATATACTAATATTCAGGCTGCCAGAGGGGGAAGAAGGCACCTCTACAATTCCCTTCCTTCAGAAATTGCTGACCAAAATAGTGGACCCTCCCCCCCCATAACCCGACCTACCGCTTGAGCATGCCCACTGCTCACTGTTCCCCCGCCTCACAGATTCTGCCCGCCCGACCCATTATTTCCCATTTCCTCAACTACCTTGAAAAGCAGCATGTCCTGGCTAAGACCAAAGAGCTTCACTCAATCCTCTGGGAGGGGAAACAGCTTCGCATCACTCAAGACTTTCCATTTGAGATCAGGCAAAATAGGGCCACCTTTCACCCGATCATTAAGCAAGCTCATTCGGCAGGCTTTAAGTTTAAATGGCCTACCCCATTCGACTCCAGACCCTTCGTTGTGGGCTCCTGAATATCCTTTTGACACCCTGCCCAGGCTTGTAAGGAATTAGCTGCTTGCCTCCCAGACCTACTCAAAGATCCATGAGTCCTGCTGATGCTTTTTATGGACATACCTGTTTGCTGGTTTTGTTGGCTGATAAATCTCAACTTGACCCTGTGGACTTCTGACTGTATTCCAAGTGGACTGATCCTGGCATGCCCCCTGGCCTGATGTCTTTCTCTGTGGCTTTGAACCTCCGATCGTCTGTCTGAACTTTATGCTGGAATTAGCTCTGGAATAATCCTTTCCCATTTGCCGCCTGATGTAACCTGCAAGGAACTCTGGACTCTGGTTCTGGTTTCCCTAGGGTGCGAATTTTTCTTTGACCAAGTCCAGCTGCATTTTGGTTCCTACCTGACCCATTTGGACTTTAGTTGTGGGGGGGGGGGGATTTAGTTTAATCTTGGGATTCATTCTGCTAGTGTTATTTTCCTTGCTCCACTTGTTTTTTCTTTGACAGCTACTGGTAAGTGTTAGTTCTCTCTGCCTGGTGAAGTGTCTCCCTCATGACATGGTGGGTTGCTCACCACTCCCTTCTTACCCTCAAGCTATCCCCCCTTTTTGTTGAGTGACCCTCAAAGGCTCAGTATTACTCTCTCTCTTAATGACTTTATTATTCTCTTCATCCTGTTTTTCTAACCATCCAGACTGCTTTTTCTTCTTTTTCCCTTTCATTCTTGACTTCTCTTCTATACACTTATCACTGGAATTGAGCACCACACTGGGAGAGCACCAGCTTTGGCATACACCGGGGCCTTCCCAACGCTGTTACAATCAGGTAGGCCAGGTGGTCTTAGCATAATTCCATTGTTTAATTTCTCAGTTATTTATGGCTGTTTACGGGTTATACTGTAGATGGGTGGGTGGGTGGGTGGGTGGGGTGGCTCCAGGTGGGATTCTACTGTGTGCTGTTCTTCCTCCCATCCTGGATTATAGGGAGGTGGGCCCTGTATACCATCCTATATGCCCATATTCCAGCAACACCTAGTAGACTGAGCTGGGTGTGGGGAGTTCCCTCTCTTGTTTCAGAGGTGGGTTTCATCTTTCTCCTCTACTACCCTTAGTACCCTTGCAGTGGTGTGCTTATGCCATTTTTGGGGGGTACCAAAGTTACCAGGGCCTTGGGGACATGGTCTTCCCCTTTTCAGCTCTGTATAAATTACTAAACGCTTGGCTTTTGGGGGCCCTGGATATAGTTCTAACCTGGGGAGGAAAAGGGACTCAGTATTGGGAAGGGAGATGGGAAGGGAGGGTGAGGGGTTGGGCAGATGGTTCTATATCCTACTTGTCACGCAGTACCTGTCTCGCTGAGTTGGTAGGAAAAAGTATAACAGTCTCAGAGTTTCCAGCTATAGGCACTGCTCATCTAATTGGTTGTTATGGGGGGGACTGGTGGTTTCCTCATTACCCCCTACAGGTGTGACTTGGTGGGAAACATTTCTCTGTGTTACACACGTTTTCTTGCACTGCAAGTTACTCACACTTGCTTTACATACCTGTTGATTATACTGCCCAGTCGACAGGGGATGGGGAATCTGGGAGGGTGGGATGGAGTGTGCTTCTACTTGCTTAAGTATAATATTAATCTGGTTGATTGTGGTGGATATGGCTAATCACCTAATTAAGTTAGCATCTTGGAACGTCAGGGGACTCAGTGATCAGCTCAAGAGATACCAGGTATTAAAACATCTCTCTATATTTCAAGTCCAGATAAGATTTCTTCAGGAAACCCACCTCCTCTCTCATGAAGCAGTTAAATTCCACAGACAGAGATTTGGCCAGGTATTTGCCTCTGGGGAGTCGCCCACCAGTAAAGGTGTAGCTATCTTAATAAGCTGTACTGTCTCCTTCCAAGTGGGCCATATTATTTGAGATCCTCATGGTCGATACATATTTATTACAGGTCTGCTTGACTGCCAAGAGCTGGTTTTAGGTAGTGTATATGGGCCGGTGGGAGGTAACCCAGGTTTCTTTATGGAGCTAGCTGACAAACTGACCCCCTTCCTTACCCTTCCCTTCATCTTGGGCGGGGATTGAAATATCCCTTCCACCCAAGACCTTAACCATTCAAATTGTCCCCTTAGACCTTCCTCAGCTGTACAACAAGCTCTAAGGGAGTTTATGGCGTTATTGGGACTTTGTAACCCCTGGCGAGCTCTTAATCCATTATCTTGCAGCTACTCCTTTTACTCAATGGTACATCATACCTCTTCCAGACTTGACTATGTACTTACTAGTTTCTCCCTACTCCATGGTCTTTGTAATGCTGGTCTTGAACCCATTGTGATTTCTGACCACCCAGCAGCCTGGTTACCACTTACCCCAAATACAAACCATCAGCGTGATACCTCATGGAAGCTTAATACTCAGCTTCTCAAGGACAACCAGGTGGTTTCTAGAATTTCTAATCTTATTCAGTCCTTTATCGCTGTTAATCAGAACACTGTTCAGAGACAAAAGCATGAGTGCTGCACCTTAAAATGTTTTTTGAGGGGTGAATTAATCTGCCTGGCCTCCACCCAGAAGTGTCACAGAGAAGCTGAGGCATTATCGACTTTTGCCCAGATACACACCCTGGAACAATCCCTTTCTCCCACATCCTCTCCGGATTCTTTAAAGGCCTTACTGTCCCTTCGGGACAAGTATGCCAATCTCCTGCAAGAGAAGGCTGAATACTCCATTCTTAATACTAAGTCCAAACATATTGAGCAAGGAGAAAAGGCAGGGTGTCTGCTTGCTCTCCGACTTCAGAAACTGGAGGTCTCTCGGGTTATCCCTTCAATCTCTGCCCCAGATGGCTCCTTAAAAACATTTCCCAGGGAGGTGATGGCTGTATTTGAAAATTTCTGTTCCACTCAATATGGCAGGTGCCTTTCCCCACTGACCATCGCAGAAATGTCATCCTACCTGGACTCCACTCCATTACCCTGCCTCATGGACCGCCATCATGCTCTTCTCCCTGCTGCTATCTCCCTAGCAGAAGTGGGAGCTGCAATAAATAGTTTAGCTCTAGATAAAGCCCTGGCCCCAATGGGTTTCCTTTGAATTTTTACAAACTTTTTCTCAAAGATCTGTCCCCTCTCTTACTCCGACTTTATCAATATTTGTTCTCTGACGAAGAATTGGACTCTTCACTTCTGGAAGCCACTATAGTTCTCCTTCTTAAGCCAAACAAACCCCCTTCCAATCCAGTTAGTTGCCAGCCTATTTCCTTATTAAACTGCAACATTAAAATCTTAGCCAATCTCTTAGCTACTCGAATTAGGAAAGTATGGCCGGGGCTATTAAGTCCGGAACAGGTGGGTTTTGTCCCTGGGAGATCCTCTGCTGATCACCTCCATAAGATTGGTCATTTGTTTCAGGTAGTCCAAGCCTCCCCTCTCTTGATGGCCTTAGTTTCTCTTGATGCAGAGAAGGCATTTGATAGAGTGAGCTGGTCTTTTCTGTTGCTTACCCTACAGAAGATGGTCCTTCCCACTCCATTTCTTCAATGGCTTAAAATGATCTATTCCTATCCTTCGACAAGGATTTACTGCAACAGTGTCTTCTCCTCCGCTTTTTCCATATACACTGGCACTTGTCAGGGTTGCCCCATCTCCTTTCCTTTTTAATCTGTATCTTGAGCTGCTTATTCGACACCTGAAGTCCTCCCCTAACATACAAGGCATTCCCATAAGCAATCTAACACCTTCTATCTCGGTGTATGTGGATGACATCCTACTACATCTCTCTGACCCGGTTCCTCCCTCACCGAGGCCATAAATGTCGATCGACCAGTTTAGCTGTTATTCTAATTACAAACTTAATCTCAATAAAACTAAAATTTAGCCCCTCAATTGTTTTATCAGCAGTCTGGACTTTGCCTCCTTTGGTATGCAATGGTCTCCTCGTTCCATTAAACATCTGGCCATTTCTCTCACTTCTGATCCTTCTCTACCGGTGAAACTGAACCTTGAAGATTTCCTGGTGGTGATTCGGCAGGACATAACAAGATGGAAGGACCTTCCTTTTTCACTTTGGGGCAGGATTAACATAATTAAAATGAATATTCTCCCTAAGCTTTTTAACCCCCTAAGCATGCTTAATATCATTCTCCTTCTTTCCTTCTTTAAACGTATTCATTCCCTGATTACCTCCTTCATTTGCCTGGAGAAATCACCCAGATGATCTTACCTTAAGCTGGGCCTCCCTAAAGACTTTGGTGGACTCCAACTTCCTAATTTTTTACCCGATTGGGCCATTCACCTTTACAAATGCGGAAAATGGTTCTCTAATCTACATCTTGCCCCCGAATCTGACTATATCCCTGTCTGGCTACAGATAGAATCTCATCTCCTTGCTGCCCACAACCTTTCATCTGCCACAATTCTTTTCGCCCCATGGAAATCTTTGCCAGTGGTCGCCTCTCCAATCGGTGTCTCTATTAAAGTAGTTTCTCAAATTTGCGCCTATCTGAAAATCTCCCTTTCTAAAGATGTCACACAACCTATCTTCTCTAACATAAACATTAAGATTGGGGAACGCCCATTAACTCCAGGTAGGCTTCCCTTGCCACAGAACATTAGTGTATCTGATTTCTTTTCTCAATCCTCCCTTCTGACATCTCCAGAATTACTGGAAAAATTCCAACTGGGCCCAACATGCTTCTTCAAGCTTTACCAGATACGGCACCTGATATTACAACAATTTGGCCCTGCTCCAAAACCCTCTGGTCTCAGGGACCTCCTCACCCAGGCTCAAGACTGGGCCCTTAAGCCTCATGGTACATCGGGCTTATACTTGTGGTTTTATTTATTTATTTAGCTTTTGTTTACCAGGTAAGCACATTAGACAGTCAGGTGCCTATTTTCAGGTGTGACCCAGAAGAGTTACAAAGATACAGGCAATAACAGCACAGAGGCTAGCAACAAGTACACAAGGTACAGTGAAAATACAAGCAAGAAGGACCAGCAGAAACAAAGTACAGAGGCTTGGGTCCAACTGTTAGGCATAGTACAGACAGGTATAAGCAAACAACAACAGTCAGGTAACAGGCAGTGAACAATTTTAATGCAGTTCAGTATGAGGCAAGACAACCCGGGGGGGCAGCCAGGGAAAATTAGAACCAGTGTCGTGTCAGCAGCAACAATATTTGTGATATTTGTGTATTTGTTATTTTTTGGAATAAGTACACGCCCACAGCCAGAATTGTTATTACAGGCACTACACGGAGGGTAGGACTACGGGGGACAGAGGCAGCTTGATGCTTGTTTTAGGTGACGCCAGAGGGAGGACCTGAAGCAACTGTGGGTGGGGGCAGTTCTAACATGAGGAGGTAGGAGGTTCCAGGTTTTTGGGGCAAGAGCCACAAAGGCTCGATCTCCTGCAAAGGAGTGAGTCTTCAGGACCATAAGTGCCTGGGACTCGGTGGACCTCAACTGATAGCCAGAGGGGACAGGCTGGAGGAGGTCAGCAAGTGCCGGAGGAGTCGATGATCGGAAGATGTTATCCGTGAAGTTGCCCATAACGAATGAGCGATGGTTACTAGGGGAGAGCCAACTCAGTCTAGAGTACAGTAGACACTGATGGGTGAGGTGAGGGGCTGATAGGGCGAAACAACATATGTTGTTATACGAGGTCTCCCATTTGGAGAGTCAGGTTTTTTGGGCATTCGTGAAGGAGGTAAGCCCATAACAAAGTGAGGGGAGGAAGACCCCTTTTGCCAGGGCAAGTCTGACAGCTGGGGTGAGGCAACTTTTTGCTCTATATCCGAGTACCAGTTTGCAATTGGTGGCCTTACAGGAGTTAAGTATGTGCAAGGAGAGATCCAGTTGTGGGTCGAGAGTTACCCCCAAGTACTTGAATGATTCCACCACCTTCACAGGGGTGCCATCAGTGCCATTGACTCTGAGCTCAGCCGGGCATGCTCTCACCTTGGGAAGGGAGCCCGAATAACATTGCCTGCATCTTCTGAAGGTTGATGACAAGCTTACTTGCCTTGAGCCATGATTGGATGCGACCGAAATCTGAGTTGAGTCTGGAGTTTATGTTGTCAATACTTTGTGAACTGGTGAGGAGCACCATATCATCAGCATATAGAGTGACATGTCCGAAGGTTGGGATTGAAGGCAGCTGGTTTATAAAGAGGGAGAACAATAGGGGGCCAAGGACCGACCCCTGAGGCACCCCATAGGCTACTGGTGATAGGCCGGATATGGCACTATGGAACCTCGTGTACTGTTTTCTACCCAAGAGATAATTAGAAAACCAGGCTAGAATGGGGGGGGAGAGGGCAAAGGACTGGAGAGCAGAGCCCAGGAGTGTGTGATCAACCAGATTGAAGGCCTTGGACAGGTCGATGAAGACAGCCTCCATGAGTTTGCCTTGATCAATCACAGCTCTGATGTTGGAGGTGGCCTGTGCGAGGGCAGTGGAGGTGCTATGTCCTTTTCAGAACCCGTGTTGCTCAGGGGAGAGAAGGCCATAGGTTTGAAGGAAGAGGGCAATCTGGGAGGCCACTACTTTTTCAAGCAGCTTATTAACTGCAGATAGAATCACTGTAGGTCGATAGTTCTTAAGTAATTTGGGATTGCCGTGCTTGAAAACAGGGATCACATGGGTCACCTTCCAAATGGTAGGGACAGACCCCATTGTGAGTGAGGAGTTAAAAATATGAGAGATTGGATGGGCCAAGAAGGGAGCCCCCAGGTTTAGCAGTTTGGGCACAAGGTTGTCATGCCCAGCACTGGAGTAAGTGAAGAGACCTACTAGAAGCTTCTGGGTGTCTTTGAAGGAGACAGACTTAACGTAAAAGGGAGGTAGAGAAGGATGGAGTGGAGCCCCAGGAGTAGGACCCATATCATTAGAAATTGAAGGCATAGAGGTATAGTCAGATAGGTCTGAGAACAGGCCATTGAAAGCATTTGCTATCGTTTGGGCATTATTGCAACTGACTCCATTTATTAGCAGGTCAGGAACCTGCTGGCAGGCCAGACATTTTACCATGTGCTTTATAGTGCACCAAAAACTCCTCGGGTTCTTGGTGGACACTTCGAGGGATGATTTGCAGAAATCACTCTTTGCCAAGCGGATCACCCATTTGCATGAATTCCTAAGCTCCCTGTAGACCTTGAAGTCTGATCTGTTCCCAGAGACCTTATATTTTAGTCAACTTTTGTCCCTAAGCTTCATCAGGGCAAACAGTTCCCCTTGTAACCATTTTGTGACTGTGCCCCTCACTCTTGTTTTAATAAGTGGGGCATGTCTGTCTTGTAGTGAGGTAAATATGGTCAGGAAGCTGTCCAGAACAACTGAGGGGTCCGGGTCTGCATATACCGGGGACCAGTCCGTCAGGCTGAGGTCGGTATGGAAGTTGTTTAAGTCAAAGTTTGAGTAATCTCTCATCTGTATGACTTTTGGTGGGACCCTGGAATTTTGAACCTTCCAGATACAGTATGTAGGACAATGGTCTGAGATCGAGTCAGGGAGGATGCCTGAGGCAGATATTCGGTCTGGCCTATTACACAGCATTCAGTCAAGCAGCGAGCCATTTTCCCTGGAGGAAGAGGGTCTGGTAGGTTTGGTGATAAGTTGGCTGAGGGCAAGGCCAGATTGAAGGGGTTTGTAGACTTTAGCTTTCCCACTCAGCCAGTTGAGGCTGAAGTTCCCAAACATTAGGAGTTCACTAGTCCTCACCTTGGGGCTAAGGCAGTCAAGTAGATAGGAGAGGCCACGAACACCTCCTTTTGGGGGGTGGTATACACAGGCCAGGTGAAGCTTCTTAGTGTTACCTAATAGGATGAGGACATGTATAAACTTACAGGAGGGGTGGGGGGGTATGCCAGTCACTTTTAGATGAGATTTGTAATAGAGCACCAACCCACTCCCACGCTTTTTATGCACCCTGTCCTGTCTAATCATAAGGTAGCCAGGGAGAGCACAGACAGAGTCAGGGTGCACAGGTTTGAGCCAGATTTGGAGACCTCGAGGATGTCAGGTTTGTGGTAGATGACCCATGCCATTAGATCCGAGTGATTGGCAAGGATGCTACGTATATTGAGGTGGGCAATCTTTAGACTCTTTGCCTCCTCCCACAGAGGGGGCAACATGATGAGTTAAGAGAGGGTTGGTAGTTGGTTTAGGGCTTTAACCACAGCACCAGTCAGCTGGGTTAGGAAGTGGAAGTAGTAAGTGAGAATCGGCCAGCAATTTAGCTGTAACTGAGTTGGTAGGATTTGGACTGGGACATTACAGGCAGGGATCAGGTTAAAAATGGGACTAGGTATATGCGTTTTTGTTTGGCCACCTCAGGGAGGTCAGGGGAGAGTGGAGCAGGCTGAGCACAGTATTATTTTTGTGCAGGGTATTTTATTACCACGGGTCCCCAATCTGGACAGGGCAGGGGCCGTGACGAGCTAAGCTTGTTTTGAAAAATTGTTTTGCAGGCTTTTTTCCATGCCCGCTCCGACAAGACAAAAAAAAAACTGCAGCCAGATTATGAAGCACAAGGTCCTTCCTATTTAGCCAGCTGATGAGGAAATAGAGCAGTCAGAAAATGTGAGATGTGCCCGCTATTGGAGGAAGCTGAGAACCTGCAAATGGGAAAGTGAGCTGATAGGTTATAGAGCTCATGTGATCTCAGCTATATAAGTAGATGCTCACCAAGGGCAGTGGTGGGGGTGATGGGGAGCTGGCACACAGTGCCAGCCGGGCTTCCACTGGCAAGTTCACCGAAGTTGGCGCAGCTGAGCTCCATGTGTCTGTACACGTTTCTTTGCTCCCTGTGGGGAGTCGAGTCGGCAGGGGTCCGACCTGGGGGGAGGGCGAAGCAACCGAGGGCCCTCACGACCACCACAGCTAAGGAAGGAAGAGAGAAAGGCACCAAATTTATACACAGGTAGGCAGAGGGAGGGGCTGAGAAAACAGAGAAAACAGAGCATGCACTACTGTATTGATTCGAATTGGGCCTAGACTAGCTGCTTCAGCTCCCAAAACTACTATGCGTGCATGAAATTAAATCTGGGCAAACAGAGGCTTTAGCAGCTATTACTTATCTTGTGCAAATTGCTTTAAAGCATCTGAGGCAAAATGGAGAATTTCGCAGCTTAGCTAGGCAGTTATTTGCTATTTCTTATCCTGTGCAAATTAATTTAAAGCACCTGAGGCAAAACGGAGACTTTGGCAGCTTAGTTAGGCAGTTATTTGCTAATACTTATGCTTTGCAGGTTGAATTAAGGCACCAGAAGCAACCAGAGACTTTTATAGCCTGAAATTAATTGCACTTAAGGTTCCTAGGTAATCAGTGAGATTTCTACACAAACTCAGCAGGTTTAGAGTGTTACAAAAACTATCTCCACTATTCTGGTGACTTTAATATAGCAAGTCTTTTTTTTAAAAATGGCGCCAAATCCAAGAGCCTTTGTCCTCCACTGGCAAGTTCACTAAAGTTGTTGTGGCTGAGCTCCGTGTGTCCATACCTGTTTCTTTGTTCCCTGCGAGGAGTCGAGTCAGCAGGGGTCCGGCTTGGGGGAAGGCGAAGCAACCGAGGACCTTCACGACCACCACAGCTGTTTCTTTGTTCCCTGTGGGGAGTCAAGTCAGCAGGGGTCCGGCTTGGGTGGAGGGCAAAGCAACCGAGGGCCCTCATGACCACCATAGCTAAGGTTGCTTACCACCCACCCCTCCTTTTCCCCGGCTGGCTCCAAGGTATGTGAATCCTTGCTCCCAGGTGTTAATCTTAACTGGCCAAGTCTTGGAAAAATCTTTATACTTACCTAACTCAAGACCGGTTAAGACTCACACAGTACCATATCCTAAACAACATGTATTACACTCCGGTCAGACTAGCCAAGATGGGTCTCCTTCCCTCTCCCACTTGCACTAGATGTGGAAAAGCAGATGGCACCCTATTACATATTTTCTGGTCCTGTGAGACAGTATCTTCCTTATGAGCACAAATAGAAGAACAGAGCTACCCCCTCCTGGGATTGTCAGGCCTCTTCTCCCCTGAAATATGTTTTATCAGTGACTATTCCCAGATCCCGGTCAAGGAGATGAGGTACCACATGGCCTTCACCTCTTTGATGGTTAAAAAAATGGTCCTTAGGCACTGGCTGGATCAGACACATATCTCATATTCTGAATGGCTGCAGGAACTCTCCTTTTCCCTTCAGAATGAGCGTGTGATTGCCAGCCTCCATCACCGTTTACCCCTATTTCAAGAAATGGGGTAAACTTCATGCCCTTTACTTAGCCTCAATCCATCTGGGAACTCTCTGATTTCCCCACTCAGATTTCTGTAATAATATTTAGTTACTTGTATCAGGTTTAAGGTTTGTCTCTTAATGGGTTATCTGGCACACTCTGTGGGGGGGGGTTGGAGTGGGGTGGGGAAGGGGGTTGGGAGGGTTTTTGTTTCTTTTGTTTTTGTTTTGTTTTTTTCCTGATCAATGTGCATCCTCATTGCTCTGCATTTATTTCTGGGTATGTTCCTTCCTTAAAAATTAATTAAATTGATTAAATTTCAAAGAAAAGATTGTAACCCACGCCGGCGATTGGACTGCAGAGCAACAGTGTCTGTCCCTCTATTGGATGAATCCTGGCTCTGGCAGCTGTGGATTGGCTTCACCCCTTCCTGACTTTTTTTAGTCTGAATTATTTAGCATGGCTTCCTCAGAAAACTCATGCTGGGGCCAGCCCGGTGGCACTGAGGGTTGAGGCGCTGGATGCCACACCTCTCACTATGCCGGCTACCCGGGTTTGGGAACAAACCCGGGCCGTCGGAGGTCAGATGGGAGGAGGAGAAGGGGTGGGTTACTGGGTTGCTGTAAGCACCCATAGCTTCACTGCCTGTGGAAGCATGGGCAGTAGGAGCACACAGCTCTCCAGATTCAGGGGAGGGAGGATGCTGTCGGGCACTTGATGGCATGCATTAGCATGTCATTCATCTGGACGAACATCCTCTGCACCAGTGCCCTCGGGGGTAGGGAGAAAATGGGGGGAAGAAATGAATACACCCCTGGCTGAATGAGCAATGTGAAACCAGGGGGATCCTGGTGGCAGGACCTGGCGGATGGAGTAGGAGTGGGGTACAGGGCCCCCTCTGAAGCTGAGGAGCTGGGCAAGTAAAAAAAAGAAAGAAAGAAAACTCATGCTACAGATCTGAGCACCTATTTCTGTCATTTACTGCAGCCTGCTCCTAAAAAATAATACCTTAGCTGGGCACCCATACCCTTAAATCTGCTGCAGGTTGCTCCTGTACAATACTGACTGCAGTTCTATCTAAGCAGAGAAGCTGTTTTTCACCTGTCTCCTGAAAAACTAATTCAGCAGATCTTTCTACATTAGCAGGGTAGCTGCTCCTGCTGAATCTGGGGCTGATTTTTTAGGGAATGTATTTATTTGCTTCTAGTATGATTAAATATTATGTGCTAGACAGGCAATAGGTTAATTAATTGTCTAGAATCACAGTTATAGGTTTTAAATTAAGGAATATATGCTTGTAGAGTAAGGAATCTCTGTTAATCCTACTGCACTGGTTAAATGGTATTTAAATTGTATATATAAGTGAAATTTTTTACTGTAAAGAATCTATCCTCCAAATGTACAGTTCAGATCTCTTTTTTTTGAGGGGCCGATAGTGTTTTAGAATTTGCCCACCTTTTCTCTTTTTCCTGGACTTCCCTTCCTCATTTCCCTATTGTAAGCCCTCTAACTTCCCCCCACTGGTGGAGCCTTAACCCCTACTATGTGCCCAGCACACAGCCCAACTATCAGCACCTCAGAACTTAGGGAGTTGGTGGTGTTGTTCTATTCCCTTTCTCTCCTCTTCAATGGCCAAAAAGTGCTTAATCACAGGTCTTTACTGTCCGCTTCTCCCCTCCTACACTCCCGCTTCCCAAAAACCTCACTTTTGTTCAGTTAAAACTTAATTTCTTTCTTTGCTCTTCCCAACCCTTCTGGCGCCCTTGCCACAGACCCCCCCCGTGCCTTCCGTGGTCGGCCCCCACCCAATTAAGGAATTAGTAGTCTCTTCTGTGTTGGTGCAGTCCCTCCCACCACTTTAGCAGCAGGAATTGTATTTTTTCAGAATTTTATAGCCAACCTAATCCCCCCTTTCTCTCCTTTATAGTAATTTCCTGAATGGGCTCTGCTCTTCTGGGGCGCTGGCCAAGATCACCACCAGCCGCACCTGCCTGTTTCCTCAACCTGACCACAAGCCACAGGAGAAAACAAGAGGTACGGAGCTCCCTGAGGTGAGATTGTAATCCACGCCCATGATTGGACTGCAGGGCGATGGTGTCTGTACCTCTACTGGGCGACTCATGGCTCTGGCAGCCGTGGATTGGCTTCACCCCTTCACGGCTTTTTTAGTTTGAACTGTTTAGCACGGCTTCCTCAGAAAACTCATGCTGCAGATCTGATCACCTATTTCTCTCATTTTCTGCAGTCTGCCCCTGAAAAATAATACCATAGCTGGACCTCCATACCCTTAAATCTGCTGCAGGTTGCTCCTGCACAATATTGCCTACAGATCTGTCTAAGCGGAGAAGCTGTTTTTTAGCTGTGTCCTGTAAAGCCAATTCGGCAGATCTTTCTACATTAGCAGGGTAGCTGTTCCTGCTGAATCTGAAGCTGATTTTTGGCCCTCCCTCCCCACTCTGCCCCCGGCACTCTTTAAATCCACCTCCCCCTGCCTTCTCCACGTCTACTTCCACTCTCTCTCTCCTCATAAGCACACTCCACCCTTAAAGGGAAACTCTCTGCTTATTAGCCTGCTACTCTAAAAGGGAAAGTGTCTTTCTTCCAACAAGTTTGCTAACCATTTGAGTTGTGGCACTGCCCCCTCTGAATCACCCACCAGCCCAATGATGATTACTCTTTGTGGACTGACCAGACATCAGAGCCTTTTTCTCCTAGCAATACTAGCTGCACTGGTAAATGTAGAAATTGGTTCAGCTTTTCCTCCTCAGTGGTCCAGCTCATCACTCTGCCCTTTGGGGCAACCATGAGGCATAAATATGTGTCAGCGTGACACACTTAAGGCCTGTCCCTCCTGCATTCCACCTCCACAAGGGTACTGTTTGCTTAACATAGTCCCTATCGCTAATTGCTGAATTCCTAAAAAATTGCCAATGGTCTGGATGCTCTAAACACATTAGACTTACCAGACAGACCTACTCGTGTAGTATTAAGTCTTACTGGAAACATACACTGAGAAGATTAATAATTATCCTGCTACTTTTATCAGGTAATGTGCACCCTAACCATGGTCCACCTAGGTCAATACTTAAGGAGACACTTGGAACCATCAAAATTGTATCACTTAATATTGGAAGCCTGTTGCCCAAATAAACTCTGTTTCATGCCTGGGTGGCACTACATAACTTAGATATTATCTCAATCACTGAATCATGGCTATCCACAAAGATACCTGATTCCTCCATAGCCTTAGACAGCTATAATATTTTTCGGCTGGACAGGCTGTCCAAATGTGGGGGTGGATGTCTGGTATACCTGAGATCAGATATAAAAGGTCAATGAATGCCAAATAGCCTGTCTACTAAGGAAGCCCAATTTCTATCACTGAAGCTCACCATTGTCCAACACTCTAAAAATATCCCATTCACTACAGTCTACATACCCTTGAGTGGACGAGGTAAAGGCGTTGAACAATTATGTGACTTCTCTAAACAATGCCTTCACAAATGGGAGCACATCATCATGGGAGGCTTTAATTCAAATTGGCTTGCACATGATGCTGCTAACACCAGAGACCTTATTGCCAGCCTTTATCCTGCACAGCCCACAAGGAGAAACTACCAAACAGGTACTGCAACACTTATCGACTGGCTGCTCACCTCCTGCCCAGAGCATATTGCCAACATTGCAGTGTTGCCAGACAACCTGAGAGATCACTCCCCAGTGTCATTCCCATGGTCCAACAAATTCTGGAAAAATCTTCCTCTGCATTCAAGACTTGGTGCCCTAAAAAAAGGGCAGCTAAATAACCTAAAGCAATTTTTTAGAATGGCTGACTGGTCACCTTTACATATTTCCATGGATGCTAACCAGGCCCTTGACTACTTCACAATAATCTTTAACAAAGCATGAGACATTTTTGCACCATTCAAGTCCTCAAAGCTAAAAGATACCGCCAACCCATGGTTGACAGGCTCAATCATTTATCAGCTCAAACAGAGGGACAACCTATGGCATAAGGCCAGGACCTCTGAAGGCACGTCAGACTTTACTGCATATAAAGTAGCAAGAAATAAATGTACTCGTTTAATTAGAAATGCAAAAGCAAACTACTACAAAGAAGAACTTAGTAGAACCTGGGGTAATGGAAAATTATTTTGGAACAATCTAAAAACTCTTATGGCTAAGGACTCCAAGGCTCATCCAGACTTGATTGTCACCGATTCTGGTACCTTACAGGAACCTCAGGACATAGCGAATGCGTTTAACCATGCATTTACAGATTTCAGCTCAGTTTTACCCCAGGATTACCAAACAAATGCTCCCCCAAAAGAGTACCCCATTGGTGACTCACACCCTGCCCATAACTCAGGAAAACCACTGTTCTATTTCAAACAAATTTCTGTTCTGAAAGCGACAAAATACATTAAAAAAGTTTTGGGAAAAAACAGGATGGCCAGTGACATGCTGGACATGAAACTAATAGCCCTTACACTAGATGGAATTTCCATACCCCTCACCAAACTCTTTAACATATCCCTCAGAACAGGTATTTTTCTGGACGAATGAAAGATGGCACATGTAACACCAGTTTTCAAAAGTGGAGATAAGACTTGCCTGGGCAATTATAGACCAATTTCTATAGTTCCTCCCTTATCAAAAGCTCTGGAAAGAATTGTGGCAGATCAGGTGGTTGAGTACCTCAGCAAATATAACATTCTTTGTGCCCAACAACATGGTTTAAAAAAAAAACATAGCACAGTCATGGCTCTTGTTGAATATACATCCCAACTGTATGATGCACTCGACAGTGGCAAATCTGTAGGGTCTTTTGTTAGTTATTTAACCAGGACTAGCAAGGTCTATTTTCATAGACCTTACTAAAGCCTTTGACACTGAGAACCACCAACTACTTCTAGGTAGCCTTGTGCCATTAAGCCTGTCATATACCATCAATTGGTTCAGAAGCTATCTGTCCCAAAGGACACAATGCGTTAAAGATAGCCGGGGTAACATCAGAACCCAGAAAGGTGTCACTAGGGGTACCCCAATGGTCCATACTTGGCAAGCTACTTTTTAGACTTTTTATTAACCCATTACCATCCTCCTGCTCAGCAAACATGATACTCTATGCTGACAATGTGGTAATCTCAGTCCCAGGTGCCCATCCAAATGAAATTTCTGCTCACCTGCAGGTTTGTTTCAGGGAGCTCGAATCATGGTTCAGTCTAAATAAACTGTTACTTAACTACAAGAAAACAAAAATCATGCATTTCACTCTCCACCACAGCAAGAAAAAAGTAGGCCCACTTCACATCACAAGCAACGCAGGAATTGCCCTAGAGCAGGTCAGCACATTCAAATACCTGGGCATTTACCTTGACAACTCCCTCTCCTTCACTGTTCACATTGACCACGTAGTCAGAACAGTGAACACCAAACTCGGCATTCTATACAGGCACAGACAGTCAGTGACAATGGAGGCACTGATTCTAGCCACTAGTTACTCAGTCATGGCTAAAATCAACTACGGGCTAGTTATCTATAGTGCATCCACTGACTTGGCCCTAAAAAGAATCAGAACTGTAATAAATAAGGCCTGTAGACACATCCTAGGGGTGGATCGCTATACACATACCTGTCTCCTATACAGTAAGACTGGATGGCTCCCCTTACAGCAAAGAGTCAAGTACCAAGCATGCCTGCTAGGATAGAAATCCCTACTAGGTCAGACACCAGCCTCAATGGCCAATATTTTCCAGTGCACTAATTCCACCAAAACAACCAGGAGATCCTCTAAGGGAGTCCTACAGATACCTTTCAGGGGGTACTTCTTTTGCGCAGTGAACACACTCTGTAATGGGACCTCAATGGTTCAGTGACCTCCCAGTCACCCTGAGAATGAAAAAATCAGTGTATTCAAAAAAGACCTTCACCACCTGTTATCGCAAGAGATAACTTGTGACTGCACATCTTGATGTCCCACTCTACCATTCCATAACCACCGCTAGGTCTGTAGGCTCCTTTAACACCCCTCACCCCCCTACCTACCACCCCTTGAGCCCCACCAAAATTGGAAAAAGCCTACTCCTGGCTGCTACCCTTACCTTCTCCCATTCCTCCCTCTGAAAACCCATGCCTGATCCCATTCAACCCTGCTGCCATCCTGCCCCCAAACTGCCTCTACCCATTCATGATTTCTGACCCCTGTAGCTTTTCAATCCTCTCCTTCCCTATTTTCCCACCCAACCATCCTTCTCACTAACACTATCCTACCACCCTCCTCTCCTCTTCACCTGCCTAACAAAGCCTGTACGTCTCAGGCAGCTCCTCAATCCCCATGTAAGCACTCCATGCAGTACTCCACACTGCATAATGAGGTTATAGAATTTAACTGGAACTTGCGCTTTAAAACAAAGTATTGTATTCTTTAGCAGTGCATGTTTCAACTGTTTGTTTCCACATGTGTACGTATAATACTGTAATCTGTTGTCTTGTCTTTTTTCTGTGCCACGTTGACTTGGAGCCTTTGTAAAAGAGCCTTTCTGTGCTCAAAGGTATTAATCTGTAATATAAAATAAATAAACATGAAAACCAACACAGAAGAAATACAAGGTACATGAGAACAAGAGTGCAGCAAGAATAGTGACTGAGAGAAGGGCAAACAGTAGCCAGGAAGGTAGAACTTCACACTTGGTATTTCCTTTGCCATGTCAACTTGGAACCACACCGTCTGGTGATCATTATTCCCCAAGAGCTCCTCCACCACAATGTCCTGGACATGTCTCATGTCAGCTTGGTCAGCCCCTGAAGCAGATACCCATCATGGACTGAATCCAGTATCAGGTGGTTCCTGGAAAAGGTGCACAGACACTCCAATTCATCTCAGGCAAATTGAAGTCTCCCATCACTACCACTTTGCCTCATCCAAATGTCATCCTGATCATGGTACTCAACTCCCTATCCTTGTCCTCATCCTGATTTGGTGGTCAATAAACCATGTCCAGCCTTAACTTTATTCCTGCTGGTATTTGGATTTGTACCCAAAGTGTCTCTATGTTTCCATCCCCTTTAGCATGTCAAGTTTTACAGTATTTGACTACATGCTGGTACAGCATCTAAGTTGTGGTGCTAAGCTATTCTAAGCATGGGGAGCTCCAAAGGAAAAATGTGCTCTACCACATTAAGCAGATGAATATTTAGGTAACTGGTAACAGCAATGACTGAACATCTCACAAGGCATACCTACAGTATGAGAAAGTACCAGCAATCGTTCAGGTAAGTATGAAGCAGTTTGGTTGTTTATGGCCTTGTAGACCAGAGAAAGCACATGTAATTCTCTCCTAGAGGAGGGGGATAACCAGTTTAGTCTCTGAAGTAATGAACAGAGATGTGCACCCCATTGTCCTTTAGAATAAACTGTAGCAGTTGGTAATAAGATGAATTTAAGGGAGCCAGAGCAGACTCAACGGCGTGATGGTAAATAGTATACCCCTAGTCTAATATTGGAAGCATTGCTCAATTTGAGTAAAATCATTTTTAAGCAGATGCAAACCAAATGAGGATAATGCACGTTTTAAATTCAAGCCTCTGCTGCTTTGCCAAAGAGCATTAAGGCTGCCCAAAAGACTATAGTTGCCAAAATTCCTCATACAATTTATCAGAGTTGTGAGACCTGAAAGTTTACTTGTTTTAAATTTTGACAGACAATACAAACAACCTACGAGAAATGTCTTGCTAGGCAAATCTAAAGAGACAAAACTGAATTAAGTTATCCCCCAAGCGTGTTAGACTCAATTAAGGAGCAGGGAATAGATGAGTGGACAAATATAATAGCCCCTCCTCCACACCTGCTCCTGTCTGATCTAAAAGAGAAAAAATCTGGCAAATTTACTTCAGCACCAGGAATTAAAGGACCAAGCCAGGACTCGGTTATGGCAACAACTGAGGGCTGAACATGAGATGGCCAAGTTAACAAGTTTATCTCTTTTTGGTAAAAACCTTTGCAGCTTTGAGGGATAAAAACTGATTCTATTTGAAATAGACTGTATTTTGCCAGACCCAGTGGCACTGAGGGCTAAGGCACTGGACGCCTTACCTCGTGCCATGCCGGCAACCCGTGTTCGGGACCAAGCACAGGCCACTGGGGGTCAGCAGGGAGGAGAAGGATTGTGCATCCATTGGACTGCTCTTCTTCTCTGGGGAGGGGGGGCACCAGCAATCTGTGCACTGCTGGCTCCTAGCAGAGACTAGGGGCTAGGGCGCTGAGGCTACAGCAGTTGAAGCCAAGGCAGTCATTCGGAGAAACACATACGGGAGTGTGCATGTTTGCTCCTTGGGTGTCATTGAACGTCCTCGGCTTGAGGGAACAAGGTGGGAGGTCTGGATAGTCAGCAACATGGGTTTGTGCCAGGTCGATCATGTCAAACCAATCTTGTGGAGTTCTACGAATGAGTAACATCAGAACTGGACAGGGGAAAGCCTGTGGATGTATTATTCTTGGACTTCAGCAAGGCGTTTAACTCTGTCCCCCACAATGGTCTGGTGGAGAAACTGATGGGGTTAGGAGTAGGCCCTTTGATGGTCAGATGGATTGAAAACTGGATAGCTGGATGCACCCAGAGAGTAGTGGTCTGTGGGGAGCTCTCAAACCCTAGAGAGGTTGGTAGTGGGGTACTGCAGGGCTCGGTCCTGGGTCCGATCCTGTTTAATGCATACATATCGGACATCAGGGAGGGTATAGGGTGTGAAATGAGTCTCTTCGCGGATGACTCCAAGATGGGAGCAGTAGTTTAGGGAGAAGAGAGAAGGTTGGCCCTGTAAGGGGACCTGGACACCCTGGAAAGCTGGGCTCACACAAGGAAATTAAATTTCAATATCACCAAGTGCAAGGTGTTGCATCTTGGTCGGGGAAACCCTAAACACAGGTACACCCTGGGAGAGGGAGCGCTGGAGGCCTCAATGGGGAAAAAGACCTAGGGTCATGGTGGATGCATGTATGAATAACTCTGAGCAGTGCAGGAGGCGGCTAGCAAGGCAAACAGGATGTTAGGATGCATCGTAAGGGATCACCTCTAGGAGCAAGGAAGTGATTCTGCCACTGTACAATGGACTGGTTAGACCACACCTTGAGTACTGTGTACAGTACTGGAGACCACACTGAAGAGGACATACAGCTCCTGGAGAGGGTACAGAGGAGGGCAACTAAGATGATACGAGGGCTAGGTGATTTGGCGATGAGGACAGACTTGAGGAGCTCTGCCTGTTTTCATTGGAGGAGAGGAGAGACAGGGGGGACATGATTGAGGTCTTCAAGTTCCTCAAGGGAATAAATAGGGTAAACATGGAGGGGATCTTTAGACTAAAGCAGGGAGGTATCACCAGAGGACATGGTTTGAAGTTGGAAGGTGGAAGGGTGAGGGGGAAAAGAGGAGGAGGTTTTTCACTGAGAGGGTGGTGGACCCTTGGAATGCACTACCTGGCGAGCTGGTTCAGAGTTCCACAGTGGAGGGCTTCAAGAGAGGGTGGGACAGACACAGAAAGTGGATGTATCAGATAATGGCCTGTCTCGGAGGGGTGGGGATGGATGATAGGGGTTTCTGGAGCACAAGGAAGGGGAGGGCCTCGGCACCCAACTAAGGATCTGAGGTTCGAGCAGACTCGATAGACTGTAAGGCCTAATCTGCTGGCAAATAGTATGTTAGTAACAAAAATCAGGTGGAACAAGGTCCTGGCGTGCTTCATGGTGGTTAGTCCCCGCAGGCACCTCCCCCTCGATTGGCAGCAACACACCTCCAGCACCGAATTCTTGTGAAAGGTGGGTCGAGGTGCTCCCCACCACCCCATCACAGGGGGAAAGCCATGGGGCAGTTGGAGGTTGAGCTGCGAGCAGGGGACGGAGCTGGGAGACCGACAGGAGGGACTGCTGACAGGGACCAGGAGGAAAACAAATTAACTGCAAAAAAAAGAAATAGGCTGTATTTTTATTTATTTTTTATTTATTTAGTGATTCAGAAAAGACCTCTGAGTGCAAGCTCTTTTACCGATGGTCTAGGTCCTCCTTTGACTGCATTTAACCCAATATCGCCAGCAGTTAACAAAAGTAGAAAATTAAACTGAAAAACAGGATATTTAAGGCACTCTGTGGACCAATGCAACCATTTCAATTGTTTAGTGAATATCCTAAAAGAGGTGAAATGCAGCATTGAAAAACTAATGCTTTTAGACAAAATGGCCAGAGAATTATCAGACCAAGATTAAATAAAAATTGAAAACTGAGTTACATTATCAGCAGAATTCATTGTAACAGTAAATGGGTAGCTTGCAGAATATAATCTATATGGGTGTAAATTATTCCAAAAACCCATTTGTGGCAGGAACTTATTAACGAAGAGAAACTGAAATAGCTTTCTCCACAGGAGCAACCACAATTGTAAGGGTTATTAACCCCATCCCATCTCCCACACCAAACAAAAGAAACTAAAGCAAACTACCTGCAGATATTCTATATACAGGAACTGTCATCAACAGGATTTCTTAATGTCTGAAAGACCATAAAAAGCTAATTTGATTGAGACATTGTGTTTATCTGTGGGTCTTTGCTGTCCAGAGTTATTCATATGTAAATCACTCTGTAATTAAAGGCTGGTGTCAGCCATATGTTTTGGGCTCCTAACAGGAAATGATGTCACCGAGGGTCTAGGTTCTCCTTTGACTGTATTTAATCCAACAGGTTAAATAGGACATTGACTGTTATAGTAGGTGTGTTTTAAAGTGTTATTACAACATTTTCTACATCTATAATAATTGTTTTGTATGTGCATTGAAACCAGTGCATTATCACCTTTATATTTCAAACTGTTAGTAAAAATAATCCATCTTCATGATTGCTTTAACCTCTAGGCTATACTGCCAGCTGATCATCAAAAACTCCACATCTCAAGGCTGTCTCTGTGGTGCCAACAGATATTGGGGCCCCATATCAGGATGTCTAAACCCTGGCTGTGTTCATGTCGATTTCTAGGACTGCCACAGCACCAACTTCTGTTTTTTTCCATTACCTCTCTTGCAGCCTTTTCTTTTACAATTTCAGGTGTGAACTCAGGTCTACAAGATGCAAATGTGGCTACGTACATACTGGCCTGGAATCAAGAGGCCAGCCTTGAAATGTGTAGTTTTTGATTATCAGCTGGCAGTACAGCTGCGAACAAGCTTCATTCATCCAGCAGAATGGGTTTTGAGCATGTGTTAAGATTCTGAAAATATTATACTCTTTCTATCCAGGTTATAGGACGCAACTACTTATTTATTAATTGCAAAAACACATAGATGGACAACATTGTTAAAACATGCATAACCTGAAATGCATTATTAAAATATAGAATAATATATGGGTGGGTGTGTGTAACCAGAATTTTACACACACCCAAGGTGGGGGGATGCAACATAAACCCCAAGGGGTTTATAAAAGCACAGCACACCTAGTGTGTGAGTAAAATTCTGTTTTTTACATACACACAAATATAAATTATTTTATTTAATTGATGGTGATATTTTTTCCCTTTCAGCACAGTTCAGTTAGTGCAGCACTTCTGTCAGAGACAGACACACACACACACACACACACACCTGTCTCTTCCTTTTGTTTTTCTTTTGTTTTACATTACCGTGGTAACGACATTCTGGAAAGTCACGATCTGTCAGCATTGCTGCATAGTGTAAGACACGCTCAAAGGGTATGAGCAGCAGGATCAACCAGACTGATTTTTTTCATTTTCTAGGCAGGATCAACTAGACAGATAATTAAAAATATTTAAAATCTTACTTGTCTTAACTGTGTGGCAAAGCTTGAGTGCTCATACCAGTGCTCGTTAATGGAGCCACCATGTTGGGCAAGATGTTCAGCCTGCCCACAGTGAAACTACGTGCCAGTTAGCTTTCTGTGGTGACGGTTGATTGACAGGTGTTGATTACAACCTCCTGGTCGTAACCACAAATATTAACCTGGAGGCTGTAACTGGAGATAAAAGTGTCTTTATCTGTATGTAAAAAATGATCACCATTAATTAAAGAATATTTTACTTCTTTTGAGAAAGTTAAAAGTCTAACAGTTTCTTACTGAATTACTTTGGATGGAATGAAATGTTCTACTTTAACAATGCCAGAATTCTATTGGATTATTAGGAGGCAGTATAGTGCAGTGGTTAAAGGCACTGAGCTACAAACCTGGAGACCTGGATTTGAATCCCACAGCCCCCCACTTGCATATTGGTGTGACTCTGAGCAAGCCACTTAACTTCCTTGTGCTCCCAGGTTGCATCTGGAAACAAGCTTCAGCTTAGTGTACCTTTCCTTGTTAAACAAGTTCCCCTTTCCCTTATTTTTACCAACAGTTTGAAATGTAAAGTGTAACCCCTACACCCCTGCCTTTTTGAAAATGACAGGTGGCATGCTGTTGAAGCTAACAGCAGTACCAGGTGGGGGACTGGGTTCGGGGAGGACTAGGTTACTCGGCACAAGGGCCTAGGTTTGGCTACTCTGCACAGGGGCCCCCAAGTAAACCTGAACACAGGAAGCAATAACTGTAATGTTCAATACCAGGAATGGGATTCTAAAGTGTGGCTTTATTTACATCCGAGCAAAACAAAACAAAGCATAGACGGACCCCCACAGGGCTACACTTCTGGTAATGAAGATTAAGAATCAGAACACTTCCTCAACACTTCAGCCCTCAGGCTCTAAACCCACAAGGCACACAGCCCAGACTTGCACGCTGCTTTGGGTACACAGCCCGACTTGTACACTATTTGGGTTTTCCCTGGCCTGGCTCCTCTGCTGGCCACTTGAACCCCATCCATATGGCATGGACACATCTTCCTGGTGGCTCCCTAAACCACCTTAGAGCCTTCGACTCCTTAAGGGAAATCTCCTTTCAATCCCACATCTGGGTACTTCCCTCAGCACTGGCCAAGTGCCTGAGGCAAAGTAAAAGATCCACAGAGCAAATCCGTAGAGGTGAACCTGGTTACTAAAGCTGGGGGGTCTCCCACCTCTAGCTTCCACAATCCATACCCAGCCATCTCTGGACATTAAACAACTCTTCTTGAAAAGCTTGGCAATGTAGATTAAAGGGTAAATGCATAGCATATTTCCTCTACATGTCTTGACTTTCCCCTTGTACTAGACTTGAACATACTTAAACATCTCTTTCTGAAAAGCTTGGCAGTGTAGATTAAAGGGTAAATGCATAGCACATTTCCTCTACATGTCTTGACTTTCCCCATGTGCTGGACTTGAACATACTTTTACTCTAGGCCTCCCACTGATTAAGCAGTCCAATCCCCACTTTAACAACAGTTCAGGTGAAACATAGGCCCGATGGAAAGAGCAGAACTCACCCTTTGGTTGCAGATGCCCCACAGGCAAATCTTGACAGCTTCTGGTGCCACAACACATCTTGGAAAAATAAGGCAGCTTCTTCCCTAGCCGGAACCAGGAGGGTTGCCCCTGGAATAACAGGCAAACCTTTTACCCCCCATCCCATCAGGGATGGGGCACAGAGACCAGTAACAGCGGTCTCCACCACTTCAAGAACAGTTTACTGTGTTCCTCTTTTGGCGGAAACACACACCTTTCCCTAAAAGTAGCTCTATATCAGAGCTTTAGGCTCCAAGAGCCTGTGCACAGACTGCTGTGCTCCGCTCTTCAAGACTGCTCACACACAACTGCTGCTGCTCACTGTTCAAAAACTCCCAACATTCTAACCTAATTCCCTTCTTCAGATTCCAATGTGGCTCATGCAGCTGCGATAGTTCTATGGTGATGTCATCCCTCAGTCTCAGCTGAGACTGAGAACAGAGTGAGACAGTGTGAAGTTCATTTAACTGGAGTTTCACAAGCTGCCTTCCCTGCCTTCTACTAGGTCTTACTGGGATTCTAGTAACCCTGGGTAACAGGGGGGTTACACTCCCCCTGGGCCAGGAAAATGACTGTCCGCAGTCATTATTTACCCGGCTTAGACCATCCCACCCTATGTGCTACCAGCGGAGGGGGGTGATCAGGCCCTCTCCTACCATGTGCAAACACAGGCAGGCAACACTAAGGGCCTAAAGGCCTTTGGCTGACATATCAGCCTCTACTTTACCCACTAACTATGGATGCCTAGTGGCTCTGGTAGAACTGTCCAGAGCATAGCCCTAATAGATCAGCACTGCAACCCCTACTGCAGGTCAGGGTCACAGCCTGTCTATCCCCCCTAGCCCTCTAGGGAAAACCTATCTGCCTCTAACTCAAATCCCAAAACAAAACAAACAGGGGACCTCCCCAACCTTGGGCACCCTGCAACCACACACCAGGAACTAATACCATCTATTACATTACATTACTGCCTCCTACCCCCACAACCACACCTGTGGAAGGAAAGGGTTACTACAGTAACAACAACAACAACTACAACAGTACTTTAAATACTACACACTAAAGTACTAATTAGGAACTTCGACGAGCCCCTCCTCCTCTTCTTGTCTTCCCTTCTATCTTCTTCAGGGACACCTGCAAGAAAAAAGAAAGACAATATACACTCCTAATCTGCATACACAGTCTATCTAAACCCCTACCATCAAAACACTGGAGTATCCCAAAAAGATTTTTTTAGAAAAGGTAGAAAAACAGTATATACACTAGAAAACAGTAGAAAAACAATGACATTATTTACAATACACATTTGGGGGATGGGGTGCCCTAAAAGTCCCATCTAGTGACCACAGTGCCTGAAGGCTAGTCCATTAAAGAGTCTCTCCTGGGCCGGAGCCCGGTGAAGCACAGTTCTAGCAGGCCAAAGTCCCAAAGGGGAGAGTCTTTGAGGACAGTTCACACATTCTGAAGTCTGCTAGTGTAGGGTGTGTACTGCAATGTCATAAGGATAGGAAAGTTTGGACTTACCAGCCCCTTGTAGAACGAACAAATGGCACCGACCTGCTTCTCGGCCGAAGACTCTCCCTGGCAGCATTCTTCCAATACAGCTGGGCAGACATATTCCGGGACCTACAGGAGGGCACATCTAGAAACTGCTGGGGTGATGTCATCTCTGGAGATGGAACCTTGGAACAGGAACAAAAAGGAAAACAGCTGGTCTGACATCATCCGATTACCAGGCGATGGATCAGTATACAGCTGGGCTGGCGTCCTCTCTGGATCTGAAGTCATCTGGTAGGCCAGTCGATGGATTCTGGAAAGTCAGTACATTGTAGAACTGATGAATGTGGGGCACCTGAGTCCTAGATGTCCATACTGGCAAAACAGCAAAGGCAATGGTGCAATGGATGGTGTGGCAGTATTGACTACCACTGCTCTGTTTTCCATTTGGTAGGCATGGGCACATTTGCAGGGAGGTCTTTGCATTGAGGCCAATAGTACAGTGGGTCAGGAGCTTGCATTATTACCCCATCTGGGTGCACATAATTCACCCTGTGAAAAGTTTCACGTCCCTCTCCATCCGCTATTCGAACAGTGTCCATAAACAGTGTCCTGCCTCTTTTCCACTGGCTGTATTTTTCATGAAACATTCTGTTCCTGACTTGCTTGTTTGCACCAGGATGCCCACATTTCATTGCTTCAGTCCAAATCCAGGGTTTCCTGCTGTTCTCAATCTTCCCCCAGACTCTCCGAGGAAAGGTAGGAAAGGACATCCCATAGATTTCATTCACCTTCCTATGAACCTATCTCTCCTCTTTACTAGTTTGGTCAACCTGAGACCGCTGGACTGGCTTGGGGACGGCCAGTCCTGGTTCTGCCAGCTACGCATTCTCAACGAGATGAAAAATGGATCCCTGACTTCTTCTTCTTGCACAGCCAGGGCAGTGGCATCACCACTCTCTTCCATGCCTTCTTCTGAGGCAAGAGCTTGAGGCTGTGTACTCGTTCCTTTTTCACAAGGCCACATAGGTTCCTCCTCTTTTTCTTCCTCACTAAGAATCTGTTCCCAGGAGTGAGTAGTCATCCTCACTCCTGAGACTATCCACTCTTCACTGGGCATGGAGGTTGATACCTCCCATTCAAAGGCTTCCCTCACCTCATCTTCTCTTATGAGACTTGGGCTAGGCCCCCCAGGGGTCTACTGATGCTCTGTCTGAATTATCTTTCTGTGATCCAGCATCTGAAACATCAGCATATGGATCTGTCTGCAAATCTGCACCCTTTAGCTTTGTGCCACACTCCACCGAAGGGCCTTCTCCAACAGGCTCCGCCTGGTGCTGTGTGCTGCCAACTACAAATTCCTGAACTTTCGTCCATGTGGGAGCCAAACAAATCTTGGATGCTTTAAACAAGCCATATTTCTCTAAGCACCCCAAACAGTGAGGTACCATGAAGACGTCCCTTTCAGCATTTAAGTATATTAAACACACTTGCACTGGGTATCCAGGAATCGCCACATGAGAAGGCAGTTGTCCTCCATAGAAACACCTCTCAATGTCCCTTAACTTATTCACTTCTGCTGCTACCACAGCCTGGATATGATCCAGGTAACGGGCTAGTCCTGAGGCCATGACTGCAGAGAAAAACAAACAAATGCTCACTGTTACTGAAAGTCCTACATCACTGAACACTCTCCTTTACTTTTAAAATGGCTCCTCTGCCGCTGTGTTTACATTACTACCCCACCCTGTAATGGCGGCGGCAGCACTCCTATGCGTCAACATTCAGAAATTGGGTCAAGCCACTGCGCATCCGATTTACACACACTACTGATAACTTTTGCTCAAACTACACAAACTTGCACTGTTCTTCTTCCTAGCACATTTATATGATTTGCCACGGACTTTTCACTTGCTGAAAACATTGCTTTAGCTCACAGTCCCTTAAAGCCTCAGGATTTCAAGCACAGGATTGCCTGTAACTAGTGCTGCACATTTTGCTACAACTCACAGTCTCTCTACTGGCTTTGAAACTTTAAACTGACGCTGAACCCATAACATTGTTCACAGTCAATTGCTGAACAGAATTGTTTTAGCTGGTAAAACTTGACTCAGTCTTTATTTGCAAAGCGACTACAATGCTGCACACAGATTCAGCTGGCTTTTGGCAGAAATCACTGTTTGAGCAATTATTACTGTTGGTACTCACTGTTATCAGTAGCTGTTTGCTGCGATGGAAAAATCGGCCTGCAGCCAATCTTGGAGGCCTCAGAAAAGAATCGGGTGGGCAGTCCTGCTGATCGTCTCTCCGATCACCACACTCACAACCAGTCGATCGAGATGTGGGTTGAGCCCGATTTTAAACAGAAAAATCTGCTTTTAATACTTTTACAGCGCTTTTTAATCACTGTGATGCTCCTCCACTAAGCCAGTACATGCACTCCACTCACACTCCCTCTCAAATACTGGGCAGTCACTTGTAGAGCTGGCTGGGGGGCGGGACTGATAGCAGCCTCACCAATCACACGACGCCATGCAAATGAGCCTCTCTCCCTCGCAAGTGCTCTTCTCTTCATGGCGATCATCGAGCAGGCAAATTTAAACTGCAAAACACTTTTTTTTTTCTCAAACTGACTCCACGACGGGAGCCCATTTCAACCATTTAGCATGGCCATTAACACAGCAAGTCTCTCAGTTTACTAAAAAGCATTTCCAATGTTCAGGGCACAATTTTCCTGTTGCTACCCCAGTCTTCCACACTTTTCTTTATCACAACAGTTCTTTAGAGAGCATTTCCAACGTCCAGGGCACAATTTTCCTGTTGCTACCCCTAGTCTTCCACACTTTTCTTTATCACACACAGTTTTTTAGAAAGCTGGCAAAAACGCTATAAATATTTGATGTAGGACAAGGGCATACTCTTTCAGCTTTACTGATCCTTGGTAAACAGTTGGCATTTTAACAGCAGCATATGAACCACAGCACACAGCGACACACTAGTTAAACTTGCTTCAGCTTTTTGGGCTACCCACTGCCAGATAACCAAAACGCTAGCCCCTTGCCCAAGCACCTTTCCTCCCTAATTTAAAAATCCAAAGCGGTGCCTCCATTTTGTAACCCCTATACCCCTGCTTTTTTGCAAATGACAGGTGGTATGCTGTTGAAGCTGACAGCAATACCAGGTGGGGGACTGGGTTCGGGGAGGAGTAGGTTACTTGGCACAAGGGCTTAGGTTTGGCTACTCTGCACAGGGGCCCCCAAGTAAACCTGAACACAGGAAGCAATAACTGTAATGTCCAATACCAGGAATGGGATTATAAAGTGTAGCTTTATTTACATCCAAGCAGAACAAAACAAAGCATAGACGGACCCCCACAGGACTACACTTCTGGTAATGCAGATTAAGAATCAGAACACTTCCTCAACACTTCAGCCCTCAGGCTCTGAACCCACCAGGTACACAGCCTGGACTTGCACACTGCTTTAGGTACACAGCCCGACTTGTACACTATTTGAGTTTTCCCTGGCCTGGCTCCCCTGCCGGCCACTCGAACCCCATCCATATGGCATGGACACATCTTTCTGGTGGCTCCCTAAACTACCTTAGAGCCTTCGACTCCTTAAGGGAAATCTCCTTTCAATTCCACGTCTGGGTACTTCCCTTAGCACTGGCCAAGTGCCTGAGGCAAAGTAAAAGATCCACAGAGCAAATCCGTAGAGGTGAACCTGGTTACTAAAGCTGGGGGTCTCCCACCTCTAGCTTCCACAATCCATACCCAGCCATTTCTCTGGACATTGAACAACTCTTCTTGAAAAGCTTGGCAATGTAGATTAAAGGGTAAATGAACAGCACATTTCCTCTGCATGTCTTGACTTTCCCCTTGTACTAGACTTGAACATACTTAAACATCTCTTTCTGAAAAGCTTGGCAGTGTAGATTAAAGGGTAAATGCATAGCACATTTCCTCTACGTGTCTTGACTTTCCCCATGTGCTGGACTTGAACATACTTTTACTTTGGCTTAGCCTATTCCTCTAGGCCTCCCACTGATTAAGCAGTCCAATCCCCACTTTAACAACAGTTCAGGTGAAACATAGGCTCCATGGAAAGAGCAGAACTCACCCTTTGGTTGCAGGTGCCCCACAGGCGAATCTTGACAGCTTCTGGTGCCACAACACATCTTGGAAAAATAAGGCAGCTTCTTCCCTAGCCAGAACCAGGAGGGTTGCCCCTGGAATAACAGGCAAACCTTTTACCCCCCATCCCATCAGGGATGGGGCACAGAGACCAGTAACAGCGGTCTCCACCACTTCAAGAACAGCTTACTGTGTTCCTCTTTTGGCGGAAACACACACCTTTGCCTAAAAGTAGCTCTATATCAGAGCTTTAGGCTCCAAGAGCCTGTGCACAGACTGCTGTGCTCCTCTCTTCAAGACTGCTCACACACAACTGCTGCTGCTCACTGTTCAAAAACTCAAAACATTCTAACTTAACTCCCTTCTGCAGATTCCAATGTAGCTCATGCAGCTGTGATAGTGCTATGGTGATGTCATCCCTCAGTCTCAGCTGAGACTGAGAACAGAGTGAGACAGTGTGAAGTCCATTTAACTGGAGTTTCACAAGCTGCCTTCCCTGCCTATACCATTAGGTCTTACTGGGATTCTAGTAACCCTGAGTAACAGGGGTGTTACATAAAGGTGGTAACTCTCTAGTTTCATTGCACATACAAAACAAATATTATAAATGAAGAAAGTGCTGTAATTACAAAATCTCTTTCCTTCCAAAGTATTTCTGTAAGAAACGGTTATACTTTTAACTTCATCAAAAGAAGTAAAATACCCTTTTAATAATGAATTTCAGATTATACATTTTTATCAGTGTTGTCCATCTATAATAATTGAGTCCTATTTTTTTTCCTTTTCAAGTCAAATCTGGATAGAAAGAGCATATTTTCAGAATCATAACACATGCTCAGATTGTTTCTACTGTCTTTGTCCAGGAAAGGCACACTGAGCAGCAGCTTGTTCCCAGGTGTATTGTGGGGAACACAGGGAGGTCATGATGCCAGTCTAGCAGATATGTAGCCACATTAGCATCTTGTAGACCCGAGTTCACACACAAAATTGTAAGAGAAAAGGCAGGCTGTAAAAGGGGGAATGGAAAAAGACAGAAGGTGGTACTGTGGCAGCCCTAGAAATCTGCACTGACATGTTCAGCTGGCAGTACTGTATATCCTTGATGTTAAAGCAATCCTGAAGATGGATTATTTTTACTAACAGTTTGAAATGTAAAGGTGATGACTCACTAGTTTCAATGCACATACAAAACAATTATTATAGATGTATAAAGTGTTGTAATAATACCTTAAAAACACATTTAATAAAACAGTCAATTTCCTAGTTAACCTGTTAGATTAAATACTGTCAATGGAGGACCTAGACCCTCAGTGACATTATTTCCTGTCAGGAGTCCAAAACAGATGGCTGCCACCAGTCCTTAATTACAGGGTGATTTACATATGAATAACTCTGGACTGCAAAGACTCACAGATCAACATAATGGCTCAATCAAATTAGCTTTTTTATGGACTTTCAGACATTAAGAAATCCTGTTCATGACAGTTCCCCTTTAAGACCACAAAATAAAATGTTAAAAATTAAAACAAATGAAATTCATACCCAACAAAGCCTAAAGAGACTGGTGCAGCACTAGCTGCTAACAGCTGAGATGCCACTGTGTCTTGAACCAGGATACTTTTTACATCCCGGGCTGACTCCTCCATAACCTAACTGCCACCAGGGTTGGGCAGATCAGTAAGCAGGGGAGTGGGCTTCAAAGGAGAGCTACAGAGATACAAAAAAAGGGCTATCAGGTTAAAATTCACTGTAAATGACTGTGCAAAGATGACAGGTACTGTTTAAAAAAAAACACAGTTTATTGCAGATACAGATACACATAAAGACATAGTCCTTATAGATACCTTCCACTCAGCCTCACAGACTGAAGCTGTAACAGCAAGATGATGTTCCCCCCTCACAGGTGGCACAGACTTTCACTGCTAGAAGCCCTGCCCTCTGCTAACATGCTCCTCAGCTGCCAGTTTGTCACTAAATCCCTTAACCAGCTTACTGATAAAACAGAGCTGCTATGCAATATCTAAAAGCAGGAATTACTTGCAGCAGGCAGCCAGAGAGTTGGATTCTTAAAGCCAGAGACAAAGAGACACCAGCACCAGCTTCTACTAGCTGACTCCAGCAGACTCAGCACTTTGACGCTCCACCTAGCCACCACCATGTCAAAACTGGCTTGATGATTTTAAAGCTGAGTTAGCTGGATGTAGCCATGTGCTCTGTAGGAACCTCCTGTGGTGCCAGGTTTGACTGTTGATACTCCCACCCTCAACCTGCCCTCTGGTGGTGTCCCGCCCCCCTTTCCTGGTCTCACTCACAATGTCCCTCCATTAGCAATCTGCTCACAACATTTTGAAGAATCAAAAAAACTACCCTGCTAAGAGAAATTCTGCACAGAATTAAACAATTATATTAAATACAAGCATTTGCCTGCCCTCTGCTCCTTCCTTCCCAATTGGTCGCAGTCTGCTGAAAGAGGATCGAACTACAACTGCACGCCCTTTTAAAAAAAAACTATTGCAGCACAATTGTCTGACTGTAGCCACATGGTCTGCGGTGACCACCAATGGTGCTGGATTTAGCTGCTGATACTTCTGCCCTCAACCTGCATTCTGATGGCATCCTCCCCCTTCCCAATCTCACTCACAGTGTCTCTCTATTAGCAATCTGCTCAAAACATTTTTAAAAGTCAAAAAACTGCACCTGCTAAGAGAAATGTTGCATACACTTAAACAACTGTATTAAATACAAACATTTACCTGCCCTCCTCTTCCTCCTGCCCACTTGATGGCCTGCTGAAAAGTAGAGCACTTAGCCTCAGTGGAACGACCACTTAGACCCAAGTATAGTAAATAGTGGTATGTGAGTTGATTAGGTGAGTGCAAAGCAGCAGATATTGTTATAGGTTTTGTCCCAGCAAGGTTACTTTTGGTGGCACCAAAATAGAAAAGCAGGCTGTAGGTATTACTAGGCAGATGAACACCTTGTGAAACAGCCAGACAAGCTTTAGGGCAAGATTATATTAAACTCTGTACCTAAGGCCCAGTCTGTATTAACGATTTACAAATAGTCATGATATGAAGGAAGAAATCCAATGAGGGGTCCAAAGTGATCCCAAAGTACTTAAAGTGAGAGAGACCTTATACAGCTGAGACCCATTTATACAAGATATAGAAAGCTGAGTAGGACTGGCATAAAACTTAGGGAAAGAACCAAAGAAAACAAAACCTTTTAGTGTTCATGACCAGATTATTGTTCAGGAGTTAGCCCTGGACCAGCAGACGTCAGAATTCATTTGATTATTTAGCCCAGTCAGACAATGTGAGGTCTAATGCAGTACCAAGTCATGAGCATATAATATGGATGAAAAGAGAGAGGTGAATTGAGGACACTTATTAATAAAGAGGGTGAAGAGCAGAAGATCCAGGGGAGACCCTTGTAGGACACTAATGTTGGTGAGAGTAAGGTCAAGGATAGAGGGAGCAATGCTAACAAACTGCCTCCTGTTAAAATGGTAGCTATTGAATCAGGACATAGCACAGGAAAAGAAACAAATGCAGCACCTATAAATTGGCCTGTAGCCAGTGCAGTACTAATGTCAATAGCTAATTTGGCAAGAGCCCCATCTTCCTGAAGCTCTGTTTGGGTGAAGGCATAAGACTGTTCTTATAAATGACATCTGTAAACTGAGTTGATACCAATTTTTTGAGAATTGTGTTGAGGACTGACAACATGGCAACAGGTTAATAGTTGTCAGTTATTTTATGATCTCCCTTTTTACAAACAAAAATCACTCTGGCAATTTTCCTGATATCAGAGACAATGCTAGATGTCAGAAATTTAAGATATGGGTTATAGGAGTAGCCCAAGAGGGGAGAGAACAGTTTGAGGAGCTTAGGCTCCAAGCCATTAGAGTGAGCACTTGTACTGGAGGATGCAGATGAAAGCAACTCAAGGACCTCACTACGAGTAATGTCTCTTAGGTCAAACAGAGGATGGTCAGAGACATTATAGGCAGAGTGGGATAAAAGTAAAGCAAGCATATTTCATAAAGTAGTAAAGGGGCTAGTAGAAGAAGACAGATCAGAAATGTGGACATTAAAAGCATTATAAATGGTGGTTAGATTAGAAGTGTTCACCCCATTTGTCATCATGTCTTTTAGAGGCTGGTGACTACTTAACCCATTAGCCCTTTAATGTGACCCAAGAAACTGCAGAGGTCACCAGCAGAGGAAGTACAGATTTTTGCAGTAAGTACTTTTGCTTATCTGGATAGCCCTCTTCCAGGAATTCCTCAATTTCCTATACTCTTCATGGTCAGTGGCAAGGAAGAAGGCCTTGAACCTTGACCAGCATTTATTCCTTGCTTTGATTTGGGACAGTAACTCACTAGTAATCCATTTGGTTGAGGCCCCCTGATTCTCAAGTTAATAATAGGTGCATGTTTGTCTTGGATAGCAGAGGATTCAGCCAAGAAGAATGTAGAAGTAGAAGAGACTTCTGTGCCATTACAAAGTTGTGAGCAGTCCATTTTGTAGAGAGCAATGTTATGGTTAGGGGACTGTGAAGAGCAAGTCCTCCAGAAACAAAAGGTAGGACAACGATCACTGAGAAAGTCAGGGAAGATCCCTGCACAGCTGATCTTATATTCCTGTTTATCCAGATCCAATCATTCAGGATATAATGAGCTCCTTTACTAGACAATCTAGTGGCATCAGAGATCAGCTGGGCTAGATTTAGTTTACTAATTAAGGAGTTAAAGGTTTAATTTTGTACCCAAGCCAATACAAATTTAGGTCTCCTATAACAATTAATTATTTATTTTTAGCATACTGTGTGACATGGTCAATTAGGTGATTCATCCTAGAGGTACCATTCATAGGGGGAGTGTAAATGCAGATAAAACATAGTTTTCTAGTGCCACCCAATAAGATTAAAGAGTTTAGATGTTTGCATGGTGATTTAGTAGCGATGTTATGAGGTAGGGTAGACAGGTTAAGCTATGAACATACGATAATGCCAGCAGAATTAGGCCTCAAGGTCTATCTTGTCAGCTCAAAAATGCAGTTCACAGTTCAGACAACTGCTGCTGCCACCCCCCTTTCCATACCTCCCACCAAATTTTCCCTCCCAGAGTTCACCACCATGGTCTGTTCTCTCTCTCCTTGTACCTTGCCCATGAACCTATCCAATCCCTTCTTAAAACTCGCCACTAAATCCAATGAGATCACCTCCTCAGGCAGTGCGTTCCAAGCTGCCACCATCCTTTCCATGAAGTAATGCTTCCTCAGCTCCTTCGTGAACCCTCCCCCCACCAGTTTTCAGTTTATGTCCCCTCTTGGTCCCTTCCTCCTTCAGTCTAAAGATACCCTCAGTATTACCTTTGTTAATGCCCTTCAAGTACTTAAAGGTCTCAATCATATCTTCTCTGTCCCTTCTATCCTCCAGGGAGTACATGTTGAGCTCTTTTAGTCTCTCCCCACACGATTTCTCCCCCTTTCCCCTGGATCATCTTGAACGCCCTCCTCTGGAGTCCCCTCAGGAGCCTGACATCCATCTTTAAGTATGGGCACCAGAATTGCACACAATACTCCAAGTGTAGCCTCACCAATGATCTGTACAGTGGCAGAATAACCTCCTCCCTCCTTGAAGTGATCCCCCTAGCAATGCACCTCAGCATTCTGTTTGCCTTTGCCACTGCTTTTTTACACTGTACTGAGTGGTTCATATTCCCTATAATCACCATGCCCAGATCCTTTTCCTCCTCAGATACAGATATCTGTCCCCCCACCACCAAGTGGTAACTGTATTCTGAGTTCCTGGTCTCAACATACAGTACACTGCACTTCCTAGTATTGAGGACCAGCTGCCATGTGTTTGGCCACTGTCCAAGTCTTTCCATATGTAAGCCCCCTCTCATTTGAGAGGGGCTTATGCTCACCTTAGGGACTCCTCCCACTTCCTTTTTCCTCTGGAGAGTTAGGCCTTTTAATATTTTGGGGGAAGTAAGTCCTGCTGGCCACCACCTGGGGGCAGCAGAGAAGTGAGAATATACAGAGGGAGCAAAGAGAGGTTTGGGAGGTTGGTTGAAATAGAGAGAGAAAAGAGATCAGTGGGCACTGCAGCAGGACAATGTGATGGGGGTCCCCCCTTCCGTTAGGCAGGTCAGCCAGTTCAGTGGTGAATCACTAGGTTCTTGGGCTCTGGGCTTCTGAGGGTGGTGGTAGGTAGCCACAGATGCAGTTGTTTTGGGTCCTGGGTCCCTGGGGTGCTGGAGGGAGGACAGCAATCTCAGGTAGAGTAGGTTAGGCTCTGGGGGACAGCTTTGGGACTCAGGTCAGTGGTTTAGCTTCCTGGGCTGTCAGGGCTGCAGAGGTAGTGGCAGTGCTTCGGCAGAGGAAGGAAGCTGGTGGCAGCAGTCCTCTCCTTTCCCACATGTCAGGGCAGCCCAGGCATAAGTGAAGGGGCTAGGGGAGTCTTTACCAGATATGGGGTCTGTTTGGAGGGACTGGCCCTGGGGGCCAGATGAATTTGCCCAGGCAGGTTCTCCAGGCTATGGAGGCCCTTTAGGCTCCCCGTGCCGGTAAGCTGTTCTCAAACACAGGAGGAGTATGTAGGGAGTAGAGCTGTGCAGAATGGGAAAATTCTGAATTCATGGAATTTTTATGACATTTCACAAAATTCCATGAAATTTCACATAATTTCATCAGAATCTTGCTGAATTTTTAGAATTTAGTAAGTTGATAATAACTCAGTCATCATTCAAAGGAAACATCTAAGATTTAGCATATATACTTTGTGTGATAATGTCCATAAATGTGCCAAATACCATGACATTTGGATGGACAGTTTCAAAATTATAGGTTCTCAAATGTTGTAATTTTATTGTTTGTGTGAAATGTCTTGAACATATTTATCTGCATATACCTTAACCATCTATTGGGTCAGGGATCTTAAATTTGGCATGATTTCTTGATGATAGGTGTTCTAACAATGTGCCAGATTTCATGACAATATAATGCATTGTCTCAAAATTATATGTGCTCAAAATCTGTCATTTTATTTTTTTCAGGAAATTTTATGAAAAAAATTTATCTGCATATAACTCAGGCACCTTTGGAGCTAGCCAAGTGTAAATTAGTATGGATAACCCTTTTGTAACGCTTATAGAATTATCTAAATATAGAGAGCATTAGATAAGAGATTTGTAAGTTACAGGGGTTCAAAACTTTGCTATGTAAATATTTGCAAAACGTTGTGAAAACTATCAAAAATGTGGATGTTTGTAACTTCTCTGCTCTTGCAAGCATAGAGTTAACATTTGACATGCATATCCATAGTCAGTGTGTCCTGGTGTCTAACACAACTGGATACATTGGTTAAGCAGTTTTAATTTTGCAGAAGAAAAACATTTTTTAGTAACAGTTCTTCACATATTTATGATAGCATATACTGTAAATGAAGCTTCCAGAATTTTTTTGTGGAATTTAACATTAACAATGCACATATCACTTCATTTGATAAGCTGTGCTGAACTTTTTGCAGTCCTGCTCTTCCTCTCTGGGTGACTACCCCCCCCTTCTCTTTTGGCATAGCCAGATTGACTCAGTAGAACTACTGATCCTACTGATATCCTCTTTGTTCTTTACAGTGACAAACTCCCTTAAAACATGAGTCACCTATTCTTTTTCCTATCGCCCTACCCTGTTGGAATAACAAGAATTCTTTCTTCCTGCTGCCCAAGACATTGTCTTCCCCCAATACATCTTTTTGTGTACCTCTAAGTCCTATACTTGCATGTACTTCAGGCTACCCAGATCATAAATTTACTGGATGTGATCCTTAAATATCCTGCATTCAGGCTGAAATTGTTAACACTCTGTGCATTCTTGCTCCAACATGGGGGACTTCCACTGCTGTGCTACCCAGTTCAGCTGTCCATTTCTTGGTAAAACTGTGCATCTAACTCCAGAACCTGGTGACTCCCTGTGCTACCTGCCTCTTATACCCCTATCTGTTAATTAGAATCTCGCAGATAAGAGAAATTAGAAAATTCCAGTTTTATGGAATTTTTCACAAAATTCTACAATTTTCACAAACACTCATGGGATTTGACTTAAAGTAAAGATGTTATTTTGCAATTTCTCACAGCAAGCAATTAATAAAAATTGGCACATACGGTCTCCTTGTAAGGTCTAAGAACCTGTCAAATTTAATGACACTGTATTGCATTCTCTAGTTTTAAAGTTTCAGGGGTTTATAAATTTGTAGTTTACATTCTTGGAAAATTAAAATTTTAAATGTTGTTAAAGTTTGACTACTTTTAATTCAATCCCATTTAAAGTTGCAAATAAGAACTTTTCCAGAAATGACCATGTGGTATAGTAGTTTAAATGTCTCTACTCTGATTAAATCTGGATATGTAGTGTTAAAATTAGAGAGAATTAACCTATATTTAAATATTAGCAGCATGTTTGGCAGGCTATAACTCCATCTCATTTAAAGCTAAAAATCTGAAACTATGTGCATATACAAATGTAGTGATAACCTGTATATCTCTCAATTTTTGTAACATTTCAATGAATACTATCAAAGTTATACAAAAATTACAGAAATCCAAATTATGGCAAAGTATTTGGCTACCTATAACTCAGCTCCCATTGAAGCACGAGACTTAAAACATGGTGCATATATGCATTCTAGGAGCTTCTCTAAATCCTGATATTGTGGAGAAATTTTGACAAGAAATTTAAAAATGATCTCAAAATAACTGAAAATTAAATGTTGATTAAATGTTTGGCCACCCATAACATCTCCCCCTTTCAATCTTCAACTCTGAAATTTGGTACACTCATGTAAACAATAGGATACTGTCAACATTCCAAATGTGGTGTTATTTGAAAGCGTATATTTAAAATGATAGCAAAATAACTGAAATTTAAGATTTTGCAAAATTCTGCAGAATTCCAAGGAATCTGAATGGTCATTCTGCAGGTATTCCATGGGTGGAATTTTTTATTCCACATAGCTCTATTAGGGAGACTTTGTGTGGCTGGTGGAGCAACCTAGGTCAGTGGGTTGAGCAGGGGAGGCCTTGTGGTGGTAGCCAGGAGATCAAGAGCCTGCAAAGAAGGAGTGCATCTGGGTGAACCACTGTAGGCAGGCAAAGACTAGGGTTGCAAAGTGCTTGTGAGGTATGGTGGCAGCTGGGGTATTTGGAGGCTGCACCATCTGTGTCCCTTGGGCTGGGAAAGAGAGCCAGGGTTGACAAGCTTGCCATTTCTCAAGGAAGAGAATGAGGGAGTTTCCTCACTGTGAAGAATGGAGAGCCCTAAAAAACATAAGGTGAAGCTTTAAGGTAGGTACTTACCAGTGCCATAGGGGTTTGGGTTAATGGAGCTTCGTGGTCCAGGTTATCTAAGAGTCTTTGTGTTTGGGGTAAAAGAACTGCCGCTGTGTCTTGAGCAGTAACAAATCTTTCTCTGCCTAGGACCCGGTCTGAAAGTAATGTCTCTCTCCAAACCAGGATCTTGTAAAAAGTTTAGCCCCATGGTGCTGTGAGCTTTATTTTTTCTTTAAGAAAATTGACCCCTGAGCCCCACTGATTATTTGGGGCTCATGCGAATAAAATTTACTGTTTTGGGGAAAGAAATCTGGAGTCCCAGTTTTTTATTTGTAAATAAGGATCTAATGAAATAATAATTCTTAAGTTTTAAAAAGTCCCTATGAGTTTGCTTACAGAGGTTCAGTTGAGATCCTGCATCCTCGCATCTCTGAGGCTGGTGAGGGTCCAGGAGGCTGATACATGGAGAAGAACTAGATCAGCGGACCCTCTTTTCGGTGAATCCTGTGGTGAAAATGCCAGTTCTTGCCGGAGAAGCCTTGGGTCCAGGTGCTCCAAAGATGCCCCAAGGTAGGCTGCATTTATTCTATGAATTTTATTGAGAAAGTCTGGTGAGATTTCTATTCTGTAGGCCTTCTATCCCCAGAACAGAGGACCCCTAGATGATTGGGGAAGGGGGGGGCTACACAGATCTTCTTGGAGTATCTTCCTCACTGTCCACCACTGCACCTAATTTGGAGTCATCAGCGAACAAACTCCTCTTGCTCTTAACTCCCTCCATTGTAACTGTTATGAAAGCATTAAATTGCAATGGACCCAAAACCAATCCTTGCAGGACCCCATTGGTGACCTTCCTGGGTGACAAGAATCCCCCCCCATCCCCACCCTCTGCTGTCTGTTGCTTTGCCAGTTCCCTATACACTGTACCAGCTTCACCCCTATCCCCAGGTTCCTCAGTTCGCCCATCAGTCTCCCATGTGGCACAGAGTCAAATGCCTTGCTTGAAGTCCAGATACAGGACATCAACTGGCCAACCTCCATCTAGAGCTTTTGTCACCCAGTCAAAAAATTTGACCAGGTTAGTTTGACAAGATTTCTCCTAGATGAACCCATGTTGCCAGACGTCCTGAAGGCCGTTTACTTCCAGGAATGCCATCAATCTCTCCTTTAAGGTGGTCTCCATTAATTTCCCCACTATGGACATAAGGCTGACTGGTCTGTACTTTCCCAGCTCATCCCTGTGTCCGCCCTTATGGAGGGGCAGAACATGCAAGGCAAGGCACATTTTATTTAAAAAGATGCCCATCCTGGAGGCTCTGGGCATCATACATTAATCAATAATTACAACACTTCACAGTAATAATCAATTAAATACAATATTCTGAACAAGTTAAAACAAAATTTGCTATATAATTAACTACCCTCAACTTCAGCAGCATTTAAAGACTCTAAGACTAAATTAACATCAGATTAATCTTTATTAAAAAGACAGGTAAGGAACTATAAAACATAGTCTGGGAAGGCCTGATTGTACGAAAGGCCCTGAGGCATGCCTTAAAAACATCAACAAACGGGGCGTCCCTAACAGCTAGAGGAAGCGAATTCCAGAGGACGGGGGTGGCAACACTAAATGCTCTGTCACCAGCAGTTCTTAACCTCGTCCTGGGAATCGCTAGTAGGCCCCTAGAGGAGGAGCAGAGAGAGCGGACCGAGACAACAGGTGCAAGAAGGTCCTTCAGGTAGCCAGGGCCCAGGCCACATAGGGCCTTAAAGGTGAGCAAACCCTCCTTAAAGAGAACCCTCCACCTAACCGGCAGCCAGTGCAGTTGATGCAGCACCGGGGTACTATGACAATATTTAGACTGTCCTGTCAACAGCCTTTCTCTGTGTTCTGCACCAGCTGCAGTCAGCACAGGGTACCCCCAGAGACCCCGAGATAGAGTGCATTACAGTAATCAAGCCTGGACATCACAAAGGCATGCACCAAAGTGGGGCGGTCCAGTGTCGGAACTAGGGGCTTTATCTTGGTGATATTTCTCAGATGATAAAAGCTGGTACAGACAACAGACGCCACCTGAAACTCAAGTGTCAAACCATTGTCAAGAATAACACCAAGATCACGCACCCTAGAGGAGGTCTTCAATGGTACAGAGCCAAGACAAAGTCCTGTCTCTGCACCAGAGGCCAACCTATCACGCCCTCTGTTCGACTCCACCACCAGTACCTCCATCTTACTGGGGTTCAGTCGCAACCAGCTGGAGGCCATCCAGTCACTGATTTCAGCTAGGCAGCTGTTAAGGACTTCTACTGTGCAAGATGTTCTGGGGCAAAGGAGAGGTACAGTTCGGTATCATCAGTATACAGTAGCAGTGAAAACCCAGACTGCACTTCCTAATGATCTCTCCCACTGCACTGTCCTCCAGTTCAGTGGTACATATTCTGATTTACAGTAGGTGTTGAACAACTCCAACAGAGGTGCTGCCAGGACCTCTGCCAATTCCTTCAGGACTCTGGGATGGATTTCATCTGGCCACGGTGCCTTATCTGTCCACAAGGACTTAAAGCCTTCCCACACTCTCTTCACTGGGATCTTGCCATCCGTTATTTCCCCCCATCAACCCCCCAAGCCTACCATTCCCCTGCGGAATTGGCCTTTCATTTTCCGTTATGAAAACTGAACAGAAGTACTCATTTAGTACTTCTGCCTGCTCAGTTCCCCCTTCTGCCCACCCACCATTTCTCTTTATCCTGGTGATCTGGCCCCTACATTTTCTCCACTCTCTAATGCACTTAAAAAATTCCTTCTCACCATCCCTGATCCCCTGTGCCAACCTTACCTCCTTTGAGGCCTTGGCTGCCCTTATCACCCTGCTCACCTCCCTCAATCTCTTAATGTACTCCTCCCTGTCTCCCCCCCCCCCGGCAGGTTCTGTTGTATTTTTTGAAAGCTAACCTTTTCTCTCTTACCCTCTCCTGCACCTCCATGGTCCACCAGCTGGGTTTTCTAGACCTTGCTTTCTTACTGCAGGTCTTTGTGCTAGTTTTTGTGGCCTCTATCAGTCTGAACTTCAAGATGGCCCATTTGCTTTTTGTATCCATGTCCAGGCTGATTGTCACTATGTTCCCCTCAAGTATGGCTGCCATCCTTCCAAAGTCCACACCCCAAAAGACAACTACCCTCATTTTGGTAAGATTTCCCTCCCACCCCAGATCAAGGGAGAACCACACTATACAGTGGTCACTCCCTGCCAGTGGGTCATCTACCACCATATCCCTTATCTGGTCACCATCTGCCAATACCAGGTCCAAAATGTTCCCCTCTCTGGTTGGTTCTACCACCTGTTGTGTCAGGAATACATCCTGGAATGCATACAGTATCCATTGTTCCCTAGCACTAGTGTAAGTCATTGTTCTCCAGTCAACCCCTGGCAGGTTGACGTCACCTACCGCCACCATCCTGCCCCTGCCATAGTGATTCATTATGTTAACCACCAGTTTCCTGTCAAGCTCCTCAGGCTGAGGTGGTGGTCTATAAATCACTCCCAGACTAATCCTCTTGCCCTTCGCATCCTGTATGGTAACCCACAATGTCTCCACATTTCCCTCCTCTCCTTCCTCCCTACTACACTCTATCCCCTCCTTAGTGAATAAAGCCACCCCTCTATGTAAAATATAATATAAAAGCCACAGAGATTCAAGGGGACAGGGAGGAGGGGAGATACTGTGGGTTAAACTAGAAAGAAGAACAGGGTCAACCATCTGCACAAGAGTAATATACAGACCACCAGCCCAGAGGGAGGAGATGGACAGAGAGGTGATGCTGGCTATCCAAAGGATGGCACATGATACTAAGGATCATAATAAGGAAACTTAAGGAACACAAAATGCAAGATGCCCATAAATAGCTCCTATTGGTTACTTATAATATAATAGATTATTATTTGATAGTAAAAACCTGTCTAACCTGTTTTTGAATGAATTTTTGGTTTCACTAATAATTATAGAAGTAGGTAATATATTCTGAGAGTTAATTATTCTTTGTGAAATATAGTATGCTCTTTTTTTTAATCTAAACTTATCCCTAGCCAGTTGAAGGGGATGTCCTCTTGTGTTAATAGTAATCTGTTTAAATTCTAGCCCACAATCAAGCATGAGAGATTGATCCCTAATAACTACCCAGGTGAACAAAAGATCACCTCTCATATGTCATTATTCTAAAGACATTAGGTTAAATTTGGATGGTCTAAGCTAGTAAGATAACGTTTTATCTGTACTTATGAATTTTGTTATCATTCTTTGAAATTTCTCAATTCTCTTTATATTTTTGTGCCTATAAGGACACCAAAGCTGAGAAACGTAGTCAAAATGGGGTCTAACATAAGCACAATAAAAAGGTAGCGGTATATTTGAATCTTTTGATTTAATGCTGTGCCTAATGGCCCACCATATTTTATTAACTTTACTAAGTATGTTAATAATATGAGGATCAAAATCAAGATTAGCGTAAATAATGACACCACAGTCTTTTTCAGCTGTCCTACTATTCAATATTTCATTGTATAGTAAATATTTATTTCTAGGGTTTCTGTTTCCCAAAATGTAAAACACAACGTTTGGATATGTTAAAACATAGTCCCCATTTCAGTGACCAGGAGCTTATCTAGGTCTTTTGTAATGCATTGATTTCCTCAGTACTGCTACATACATTACTGATTTTTAAGTCATCAGCATACTTAATGATTTCACAGTTTAAGTTATGTGATAAATCAGAAATAAATATTTGAAAGATGAAAGGAGCCAGGGCAGATCCCTGTGGTACACCACTATTTACTGATGGCCAGTTAGATGCATGTCCATCTATAACTACTCTTTGGGATCTATTTGTTAACCAATTAGCTATCCAACGTATGAGGGGAGAATGTACTCCACATAATTGTAATTAATGAATAAGAGCCCAATGAGGGACTAAGTCAATGCCTTTTTGAAATTAAGGAGGATGACAGCAGAAGGGGTTTTATTGTCCAGATTGGAGCTTATATTGCTATAAAAGCTAACTAAATTAGTTGTACAAGACCATCCTTTAATGAACCCATGTTGAACATGGGTAATGTTTCATTGATGTTGATTTCATGCTACTCAGTGTATATTGCTCTCTCTGTAATGTAACCTGTGCCTATTACTTCAACCTTGTATTGCCTGCCACTGTATGGCCCAGGTCACAACTGAAAATGGTCCTTTGGATTAGCTTGCCTACCCAGTCACCAAAAACATAAATAAATAAATAAAAACATTATCAATATCTGCAAGCTTAAGAGTTAATATGTCTTTAATAACTTTCTCTAACAACTTACAAAAGATTGATGTGAGACTAATAGGCCAGCAATTATCGAGATTACCTTTGTTTCCCTTTTTGAATAGTAGAATAATGTTAGCTTTTTTCCAGTCGGATGGTACCTTCACCTGTATTTAAACTAGTATCGTAGATGATCTTTAATGGGAGGAGCTTTACAAAATTGGGAATTTAAAAGATGTGCCATTTCTCATGGAGAGGAAATAATAATAATACTAAATAATATCTTTATTTTTAAGGCGCCTTTCAAAAACCAAGGCGCCATACAAATAAGATCAAACAAATTAAGTAAGACATTTAAAACCAGACAACATCAACATACTAGTGCAAATCAGCTAATCAATCACTTCCATATGCCTGGTACCATAAATAAGTCTTTAAGGCTGATTTAAAACTTTCCACAGTCATGCACTCCCATAACCGACGAGGTAGAGAATTACATAATGTGGGAGCCATGAACATATAAAATCTGGCTCCTGAAGATATCAAACGCGCCTAAGGTATCTCTAGCAACCCCTCGCTGGCTGAGTGAAGCGATCACCCAGAATAGTAGGGGACCTGGAGCTCTTTCAGATAGTCCAGGCCCAGTCCATATAGAGCCTTGAAAGTCAGCAAGCCAACTTTAAAGGTGATCCGCCACTGAACAGGCAGCCAGTGCAGATCACGCAGCACTGGCATAATATGACTTGATCGAGATGTTCCTGTCAAAAGCTGGGCTGCTGCATTCTGCACCAGCTGCAGGCATTGGATTTCTACCCCTGAAAGCCCTAGGTATAGGGAATTGCAGTAATCTAAGTGAGGAGACACAAAGGCATGAACCAAAACAGGAAGGTCGCTGGACGGAACCAGATGTTTAATCCTGGAGATATTCCTAAGATGATAAAAGGAAGATCTGACGATAGCTGACACCTGCACTTGCAGGGTCAGCCCTTCATCAAAAATCACCCTTGGGCTACGCACCCAGTTAGAGGTCGGGAAAGGGACTCCCCTGAGAACAAGTCCAGAGGGACACCCACTACCCAGACCTCCTGTCCAGCGACCAGGTTCCACAACCATCACCTCAGTCTTACCCGAGTTCAACTTCAGCCAGCTCATATCCATCCACTCCTGGATTTCTTTGAGACAGTTGTTAAAGACTGAGAAAGCACTACCCTGGTCAGGTGCAAAAGACAGGTAGAGCTGGGTATCATCAACATAACAATGAAACCTCAGCCCATACCTCCCTACAATGTCTCCAAGGGGTAGTATGTACACCGCGAACAACATGGGTGACAAAACCGAACCCTGAGGAACCCCACAAGACAGAGACACGGGATCTGAAGAAAACATTCCAGATACCACTCTCTGAATTCTTCCGATGAGGAAAGATGTAAACCACCTGAGGACAGATCCAGTTATTCCACAGATGTACCTCAGACGTCTAAGTAATAACCCATGGTCCACGGTGTCAAATGCTGATGATAGATCCAGAAGAACCCAGATGGAGCAGTTCTTCTGATCCCTCACCATCAGGAGATCATTGAGTACCCGAACCAGTGCTGTCCCAGTGCCATGTCTCTTCCGAAAACCAGACTGGAGGGACTCATAGATGTCATGGATGGTTAAATGGTCCACCAGTTGTGCTGCCACTATTTTCTCAATAAACTTCCCTAAAAAGGGAGGTTCGAGATCGGCCTGTAGTTGACCTAGCAGTTTGGGTCCAAAGTAACTTTCTTCAAGAGTGGTATCACTACCGCCTCTTTCAGAGAGTTAGGAAACTCCCTAGATTCCAAGGAGCACCAAACTATCCATGCTAGGACTGGACCGATAACATCAAGACATCCCAATATCAGGGAAGTTGGTCCAGGATCCAAACTACAGCATGTAGGGTGCACATCTTGGATGATCCGCATGACATCCATAAAGTCAGGGTGGATGAAGGTACTCCAGAAAAACCGAGGGACAGTGACCTCATGCTGATCATAAGAAACACCCAAAGAATGCGCTGGTTGGAGCCCTGCCCTGATGTCGGCCACCATATCAGCAAAGAAATGAACAAGGTAATTGCACTCTATTTGCGAAAATGCTTTCCAAACCTGGAGACAGGCTGGGTTGCACAGTCTGTCCACAGTACGGAATAACTGAGCTGGTCGGTTCTGAGCTGCCACAATCTCCCTGGACAGGAACTCTGCCTTCTTACAGGTGATTGTGGATTGATAGGCTTGATAATGGTCTATCAATCTAAGGCAGTCGGCGTCAAGGGCAGATTTCGACCAGCAACGTTCTAACCTTCGTCCTTGTCACCACATCTCCCTCAAAACCCCATCAAACCATGGGGATTGAGGGCAAAGGGAAAGAGGACGAACACAGACTGGAGCAATCACATCCAGAGCCCCTGAGATGGCCTTATTATAAGCCAACACGAGGGTCTCTGGGTCACTGCTTGCCACAGAGAGGGACGATAGGTCAAGTGCCGCAGAGAGGCTCTGAGAACTTATGTCTCATAAAGGGCGGTACTGGACCATCGCCACAGGGGAAGGCCTACTGAGGGGGTGCTAAAACTAAACCCCACGGTGTAGTGATCAGACCAAACAACAGGTTCCACCCCCAAATTGGAGGCCTCGATCCCTAGGAGGAAAACCAGGTCAAGGGAGCGACCGTGTTTGTGAGTGGCAGTGGTAACCACCTGTGTAAGGCCCAGAGATGTCATTAACTGGAGGAAGTGCTGTCCAAATTGTGAGAGTTCGTCATCGACCCAGGCATTAAAGTCACCCAGAACCATCAGTCTGGGTGACTCCAACGTCATGTCGACAATGAAGTCCGCCACTTACTGAAGGAAATGCTTCTCATCATCGGGTGGACGATAGATGAGGGCTATCCGACAACCTCCTCCTGCCACAACAATGCACTCGAATGACTCTGCATCCTCAACTAGTACACTCGAGAAGTTTAGTTTGGTCTTGAAACAGACCATAACCCCTCCCCCCCCACGGTCCAATCTCGGGCGGTGTATCACTGAATACCCGGCTAGAGTTAAAGTCTCCAAAATGGGGCCAGAATTTTCATCCAGCCAGGTCTCAGTGATGCAAGCCAGGTCTACCATTTCAGCAAGATCAGCACTAATTGCGGTCTTGTTTTTAATGGCATTGCATAACACCACCTGAGTTGGATGAACCTCTTGGGCCGCCCGAACCATCTACCTACCATATTCAATAGTGCCTTTGGGTATGGAAACCAAACATGGAACCCCACGGTCTGGGTTCCATTTCGCCCCATGGCATCTACTGGATCCTACTACCCTGATGTGATGACATCCCTCACTTGCCCTCCACTGTTCGCACCCCCAACCCCTCTCCAATTCCTACATGCAATACCCAACACCCTGCACCATAAATAGGTGTCAAACTGAAGAGGAGGAGGGGGAGAGAAAAGATGGAGGGCATGAAGAGCAGAGGATGAATAGTGCACGACTGCAGACATCAGCATCCCAGGCATTCAGTAACCCAAAGAACACAATTAAATAAATATCAAAAACAATACAAATAATTAAATAATAAACAGTCCCAATATTAACTTATCTAAATAATAAAATATTTAACCATAAATAATACACTCCCCATACCCAACAAATAACAATAAAATTAAAACCTAGACTTTGAGTCCTTCAGTCCTAGAATAACTTAGTCCCACTAGGAGGCCAAGACAATAAACACTTAGCCCCAAGGTCTCTCACTCCCCAGGGAGCATAAGGAGAATGTATACTCAAAGTCAAAACAATTAGTCAGACAAGCTTTAAATGAGACAAGTTTGAGTGCAAAAGTGGAGATGGTTGAAGATGTCCAAGCCCTCTCACTGCTTGAACAACACTGGAAATATAAGCACTCTCACTGCTTATAAAGTTGTTAGCAAAATCCAGGCCACCAGAATTTAGGAGGAAAAAAAAGTCTAACCATGTATGTAGATCTTCAAACACAGATATCCATAACCAAACCATTCCTTCCAGGCCAACATCCACTGCAGGCAAGCACAGAGGAGAGATCTATGTGCAGGGGCTCGAGCCGAAAATATTCACTCCAGCAGAAGGAACCACCACTGGGATTCACCAAGCAGCAGAACCCCTGGGGAACCAACGAGGATCCTGAACTCACCGGTCAGTTCCCCGGCCGGTCCACAGCTCAGATCCTCTATGCCACAGAGTAATTCGACCGGGACTCCCAGCACAAATCAAGGAACCCCCTGTATTGCAAATGTCCAGTTAGTGGATTGGCACAGTCCCACAGCTTCGGTTTCTTCCAAAACTCCAAATCTCCACTCCGGTCACAATCCCAGTTCTTAGGTCGAACTCCAGGTCCCTAATCAAAACGCTGTTCCAAAGAAACCACAAGAGAGGTATCCAGCCAAGGAGAGGGGGACAAGTTCACCTTACTACTCCCTAACTCCATAGCCTGCCACACTGTGGTCAAGTGAATGATAAGCAGTGGGCGATAGCCATCAAAACTCCCCAACAGAAAAGAAGGGAAACATCACTGCTTGAAGCAAGCAACAACTCCTCCTTGTCTCATCCCCAAAGCCGCTCAAACTCAAGCAGCTCCCTGACCCTGCAGCCGGCTCCACAACCTATCACACCTCAGCCGTAAAGGAGCCCAGCACTTGTACAAAATCAAAAAGGAATCAGGACATGAACAGGGACCGAGAGAAAGACCATCAATCAAAAACTACAGACTTAAGATAAATAAAACGTCTTCCATCATAATCTAGCTCACTTCTTCAGCCCTAACTAGTCTATAATAAAAGCAATACACAAAAAAAAAACAAAAAAACAGGTAAAGCAAATAAAAGCAATCTGACTAGTACTCAGGCTGGCTCAGCCTAGCCGAGCCACCATCTTGAAAGAAGGAGTCGCACTTTTCACATAACAGTGTCATCATTCCTAAGAGTCAACTTTATACTCCTGTTTCTTCAAGAAATTAACATAACTGAAAAGGATTTTTTGATTATCCTTCTGAGCTTGTGATGCAATAATTTTTTCAGTGTTATATTTAGCTTTTCTGATTTCTAACTTGCACCTCCTTTGGATCTGCTTAAATGTAGCCCAAGTTCTAGCACATTTCTTGGCTAAATATTTTTTTCAAATGTTCTTTTTTCTTTTAGTAAGTTTTGTTAAGTTTAAATGATAACCATTTTGGATTGTTACTAAGTTTCCTTTTTTTGACTCTGGGGAGAAATTTATAAGCAGTGCCAAGTATAATATCTTTAAATGAAGTCCACATAGAATCAACATTAGAGCCATTAAGTAATGCTACCCAGTCAATATTTGCAAGGTGTTTGCAGATAGCAGCTTTATTTGCTTTGCTGTAAATGAAAACCTCTGCCACTTTGTTAGTTTGTTCTCAAACAGTGTGAAGTTCAAATTTAACTGCACAATGGTCACTGTTACCTAGGGGAGCAGTGACTAAGCTTTGGGCAGGTAGTGCTGGTTGGCAACTTCAACATGACAGACATTGACTGGAGCCTCCCCACAGCAGCAACAACCAGGAGCAGGTTCATCCTGGACTACCTACAGAGAGCCTTCCTTAAGCAACTGGTGGTAGAACCCACACAGAAGATGGCAATACTGGAACTGGTGCTCAATAACGGGGAAAGTGTGACAGGAGTCACAGTAGGAGAGCACCTGGGAAACAACGAACACTGATCAGTTCTGTTTGAGATAACTGAAGAGGCAGAATCCAGCCACACAAAAACATGAATCCTGGACTTTAGGAGGGCAGATTTTGGAAGAATGGAGAAATCCCTGGAGGAGGCATTAGCTGGAATAAGGAGAATATCAGGGTGGAGGAGCAGTGGGCAGGGTTCAAATCCGGGATAGCAAAGGTGACACAATTATGTGTAAAACAGGTTAGCAAGTAGAAAAGGAAGATGAGACCATTATGGTATTCAAAGGAGGTAGCAGAGAAAGTGAAGGCAAAAAATATAGATGGGGACAGGGAGACGTACCAGGAGAAACAGAGAGAGGCAGGAAGGGCAGTGAGGGAAGCCAAAGCACAAACAGAGTAACACACTGCGAAATCAGTGGGGAGAGGAGACAAAATCTTTTACAGGTACATCAGGAAAAAAAGAAGGCAAAGAGAGGGATAGTGAGGCTGAAAGGGGGAGATGGAAGTAGAGTGCAGAATGATACCCATAAAGCAGACATACTTAACAGATATTTCTGCTCAGTCTTTACAGATAAGTGAGCAAAAGATGGGCCAGAGAAGAGTGGAAAGGGTAGGAAGGACACAAAAATGGATATAAGTCCTTTTCTCCAAGGGAAAGGGTCCTAAGGGAACCAGAAAAAATAAAGATGGATAAGGCTATGAGGACAGATGGGGTACACCCCAGGGTGCTGAGGGAGCTAAGAGAGGTGGTGGCAGAACTGCAGGCAACCCTGTTCAGCCAATCACTGGAAACAGGGGAGGTACCCAAAGACTGGAGAACAGCTGATGCAGTTCCCCTATACAAATGCAGGAACAGGGAGGAAGTAGGAAAACTACACACCAGTCAGTCTGACCTCAGTAGTGGAAAAGATCATGGAAACACTACTAAAATACCTGGTTGCCAATGGTCTACAGGATCAAATGCAGCATGGTTTTACTGGAGGGAGGTTGTGCCATACTAACCTCATTGAGTTCTTCGACTGGGTGACAAGGGAGGTGGATTGAGGTGGGCAGTGAATGTGGCCTACCTGGACTTCAGCAAGGCCTTTGACACTGTGCTACATAGAAGGCTTTTAAACTAGCTGGGAAACATGGGGGCAGGCAGTAAGGTGGTGCAGTGGGTGGTGAAATGTCTGAATAGCAGAACACAGAGGGTGGTGGTACATGGCTGTCACTCCACAGAGGGAAAGGTGACCAGTGAGGTTCCCAAGGGATCAGTCCTGGGACCAGTCCTCTTCAATATCTTTATCAGTGACAATACAGAGGACCTGGAAGGGAGAATATGTCTGTTCGCTAATGACACAAAGCTCTGCAACAGGATGGACATGCAAGAGGGTGTGGATAGAATGAGGAGAGATCTGCAAAAGCTTGAGGACTGGTCAACGGAGTGGCAGTTGAAATTTAATGAACAAAAATGCAAAATAACGCACATGGGACACAAAAACCCAGGAGTAACATACAGTATCAGCTGGGGTGGGAGGTTATAGAATGCTCCAGACAGGAATTGGACCTAGAGGTTATCATCTCAGAAGACCTCAAGGTAGGGAGTCAGTGTGACAAGGCGGTGGCAAAAGTAAACAGGATGCTGGGATGCATAGGCAGAGGTATCACCAGCAGGAAAAGGGAGGTCATAATTCCACTATGCAGGGTATTAGTGAAAGCACACCTCGGGTACAGTGTACCTTACCTCTGTAAACACATGGACAGGGTGAAGGCAGTTCAGAGGAGGGCAACCAAGATGGTGCAAGGGCTTTTCATAAAAAAAGATTCACCAGGACTAGGGGACATGGGATGAAACTGTGGGGGGAGCCAGGTTCAGAGGAAATGTGAGGAAGTACTTCTTCAGACAGAGACTGGCGGACAGGTTGAACAGCCTGCCAGAAGAGGTGGTAGGGGCAGAAACAATTACAGGATTTAATAACGCATGGGATAGGCATAGGGGGATCCTAGCAGTCGGGGGAAGGGAGCATCCTAGTCCTCAGGATGCTTGAAGTAGCACAGTGAAGTGCGTAAATGAGCAGACTAGGTGGGCTGTAGGCCCTTCTCTGCCATAAACATCTGTGTATCTATGTATCCCTGTCTAATTTTCTTATCGCTCCTATACAATCTGTACTATGGGATTATTAAGTTCCAGTCATGATACTGGGTGGTCCATGTCTCTGTGATGGCTGCTACGTCCACCCCCCCTTCCACCATCAATGCCTGAAGCTTGGGTAACTTGTTACCAAGGCTCCTTGCATTTGTGGAAACCACCCTTCAACAGCCCCCCAATCACTCCTATCCATCCCTTGCCCCATCCCTCTGAGATTCCTTACTTCCTCCAAATTTCCAGTTGGGTGAAGAGGCACAAGGCCTCCCCAACTTTGTGTCCCTGCTTTGCTCACCAAGTCTAAACCCACCCCTCCTAATTTAAATCATGTGTGTTAGCAATAAACTCTCCTAGTTTCCTCTTTAAGACTCCTGAACCCTCCCTGCTCAGATGTAGCCTATCCTTGGCGTAAAGATCTTTGTTTTCCCATGTTCCTCCCCATCCCTCCACCAGTTCAAACCCCACAGTTTTACACCATTCTCCCAATCATTCATTAAAACCCCTTATCCTCTGTTTTCTTTCTGTGCTTGCCCTCTGCACCAGCAGAAGTTCGGAAAAAGCAACTGTATTCCCTTCTATTTTACATATCCGGGCCAGGTCCCAAAATCTAGCCTGTACCTCCTGCACACTATTTCCTTCCAAATCATTCATGCCAGGGTGCACCACTATGTGGGGGTTCTCCCCCTGATCCCTCACTGTTGAATGAACTATATGTTTTGCTCTGTGCGCTATCGTGCCTAGCATATATTCAACCCAGATTGAGCTCCTCCTCCCATCCCCATTCCCCCTCAACTGATACCCTTAAGTATGGCATCCCCCAGTATGATAACTCTGCTACCATCCCCATCCTGGCCCTCTTTGAGTCTTCCCCCCATGTGCCCCTTGTCACGCTCACACAACTTCATCCCCATGGCCTTGTCCCTCTCCTCACCTGGTTCCTCATGCCTTGCTCTCCCCAATGAGGCTTCATCTGTCCTCTTTGCAAATATATTTTGCATCACCCCCTGACTGCCATTTCCAATATTTCCCTCAACTGATTCCAATTCCCCCCTCCTCCTGGTACCCCCTGCCCTCCCATTTTATTGTCACCCCTTGTCTCTCTCCTTCCCCAATGTCTTCCCCCTCTCCCTGACAGCCCTCTCTAATATCCCCTCCAGTGGACCCCTTTTCCACATTTCTAGTACCTACTTTATCACCTCTTGCTTTCTGTTTCCCCCTCAGACCCCCTGTTCATCCCTACTACTGCCATCCATCTCCCTCTCCTCCCCCCATTACTTGCACACCATGGCCCCTGCCCCCTCTTGATTTCCCATGTCCTTCATAGTTCCTAATGGTATATATCTATTTGACATGCTAACCCCATGTCCAGCGAAGACCTTGTTTCCCACACGTGCCATGTCAATTCTATTTCTCTTTGTTCCTTGTGCAGTTTCACAATGCTCCCCCCTCCTCCTACTCACCACCTGCCACCCTCTACTCCCCCAGCAGCCTGGTTTGTCTCCTGCCCTTATACTCCCCTCTGCATTTCTCACACTCTCCCTGCCATCCCTACCCCGGCTATTCGAATCTCCGGTGCTCTTACCCCACCCCACAACTCCCACCATGCCCTGCCTCACCACCTCCCTCCTCAACCTATTTATTTCTGTTTTCAAGTGCACCATTCTTATGCATACTGGGCAACCCCCGATTCTCTGCAGCGTATCCATAAATATCACTGCTCCACATCCATTGCACCCCACTATTCTCCATGGTCCTCTCCTCTCCCTGACAGCACTCTGTCCCTGCCCTACCCCCCCCACTGCCATGATAACCCATCCCTGAATGTATGGCCTGCTTCTTTGTAGCTTTATGGTTAGTTAAGTTTAAGCATTATGAATATACTTATACTATATTGATCACTATCAGTACTAAACCCTTTATAACCTGTAGCAGTACGAGCCTAATTCGGGATGATATTGTTAAAAAATAAAAGAAGAAAATATAATAAAAATTAGCTATTTTCTAAACTAATTCAATCAGACATAAACATTAGCAACATTATAAAAACTAGCTATTTTCTAAACTAATACAATCAGACATAAACATTAGCAGTCACTTTAGAAATGTGTAATCGTTCACTTCTTTAGCAGTCACTTTAATACCATACTACCACCACTCCTCAGTCTGTCGAATTATCAGAGAGTTCTAATCAGGTTGTGAGACTTCCTGTGTATCAAGCATTTAAAAGATGGTGGGGGCCATAGTGGATGGGGCTGCAATGGGTGGGAGGGAAAAAAAAATCAGAGCAGTACAGTTCAGTTCCTAAATAAAATCCACACAGTAGCCCAGCTCAAATCCACCAAACTCCATGATCCACAGCCAAGCAGAAACGATCTTCTGCCACAGCAAAATGAAGTGTCCACAAGCAAATGCTTTTAGCAGCAGTAGCATCCCCTGCTAAATCTAAAGCCACAGAGACACACTTGATTCTGCACTCTGACTTCTCACTCATGAGATGATTCTTATAGTACAGTATATCAGAAAGCTATTTCCTCTTTTAAGTTCCCCGTGTACACACACACAGTGAACTTCTTGCTATGAGACTGACTTTTGAAGAGTGTGACACTGTGTCCAATGCAACATGGTCTGCAAGGGGCAAGACAGTGCCACACCAATCATCAGCCAAGCTGATCATGACACCATTTTGCCTTGATGGGCAGAAACTTTGTGTAGTTGAAAAGAAAAGGCCAAACCAATCATATGGCAGTTTTTTCCCTTAATCTGCAGGACACCACCGAGCAAACAGCTGTTCGGTGTCCTGATTAGCCTGGCTGATGTCTCACATGTTTGTACACTCTCCTACATTTACAGGGAATCCTGTATTTTACAGGAAAACAGAGTAAGCAGTCTACATGAAACTTGTTACCACATTCAATAACTTGCACGGGTTATACGAAAAGACACAGCAATCAAGTAATTTACAGGGCAAACATCCCATTACAGCAAAATCTATCTATCTATCTATCTATCTATCTATCTATCTATCTATCTATCTATCTCTGTCTGTCTCCAGATTTCTTTTAGGTTTCAGCTATTATACAAAAGCCAGGTGCATCACTGAAAAGAGGCAAAAATAAAAACATGAAGGCAATCCCAGAACAACATTGAATGATTATACAATTAAAGAAAATGCTACCAGCTTTTGTGTAATAGCTCAAACCTAGACGAAATCTGGTGACAGACAGACAGACAGATAGATAGATAGATAGATAGATAGATAGATAGATAGATAGATAGATAGATAGATAGATTATGCAGCGGTTGAATTTCGATTAAATCTCATTTGTCTTTATCTGGTCATGGCTTTGCCACTCAAATGTAACACTGCTGTAAATTCATGGGATGTCTTCTGTCAGAGAAAGTCTGAAGTTGTAACATAGATAAGAACCTTCTGTCTTTTTATTGGGGTTTCTTACATGCAGTTATAGCTCTTTACATTACATCTGCGTGTAGGTGCTCCGTATGGTGAGCTAATATCTGTGTTGCTCCGATGTTCAGTATATAGGTGCTAACAATACTCGAAGAAAAGGGATTTGTTCTCATGGTATACCATGTCGCACACCATTGCTGGAGGTACAAAACAGCTGGGTTCCATAACAAATGGGCATAAAACCGAAGTTGGCCAGCGCATTATGGTTCAGGTATTACATCTGAAATAATTTTCTACACCCCACCACCACCAAGTGTGAAATGAGCCAACAGTACTGTGTTTTACTTTTGGTCTTGAGAAAAGTGTACAGTATATGCACCGGTTCAATAAAACAGCTGCAGGTCCTACAGCAGTTCAGTGACTTCTTTCTGTGATTGACCACTTGCCACAAAGATACGGGAGAGAGATCACAATGTGAGTAATCCAGAGCATCATGCGAGTGGTGTGTGTCTTTAAAGCTCCAGAGGACTACTATGGGAGCCAAAGGACTGGAGGAAATCACAAGTGAACCATGAATGCTGGGAGACAAGCAATTTAAAAAGCTGCAGCTGCTGTTGCAGTCCTCAGAAATACTGAACAGGCAAGCATCTGCAGGATACCACCCAGCAAACAGTTGTTTGGTGTCCTGATCAGCCTGTCTGACCTCGCTCACATTTGGATATTCTTACAACTGCCCCCCCCAAATGTGGTGTTTAACTACTGCCCCAAACACTCCTGCTGCTCACCGCTGCCAGCCCAGATCCAGTGCCACCTTCTGAAATGTCTGTCTGGCCCCTGAGTGTTTTCCTAAAAGCGGAAGGCCAGAGGAGCACAGACGCACCGGGCAACTGCCATGCAGTCACACTCTGAAAGTGCGAGATGGCGGCTCATGCATCTTTGTTTCAAAGTCGCTGCTGTAGCAAAACAGAGGTTCTCCCCATGCTCCCAAACCCCCTAATTTCCTAATCGGGGTCTGGAGACACAAGGGAGGGACCCGAGGGACCAAAAATGTTGTTTTTCAAAAATGCTACAAAGCACATGTAAATAAGCCAGCAGTCAAGCCTGCTGGGAACTGTAGTCCTGGCTCACTCGGTATAATAGCAATACCAATGGCAAACTTTCAGCATCGACAAATGCTTGTTGCTATACTTGATTTTAATATTTCAGCTATTAATAATTAACAGTTGTCCACATCATTAAAACATTGTATTGACCTCTGTAAGCTGAAAAACATAGGAACCAATGAGATTCTGTTATGTTCCACACTTTCTGTCATGAAGCCTGTCAGTACTGATTGCTTGATTAGTACTGATGGGCTATTGTAGTTTCTTTTATACTTGGGACAGCAGTCCTGCATTTAAAGTCTTTATTTCAGAGGAATTAATCAGTCTCTCTATGTAATATTGTACTAGTGTTAGATTAGCACATTTCCATACTGAATTTCCGTTACCTAAAAAGGTTAGATACTTTGTTTACTTTGTGGCCCAGATATTCAAACTGCGCCCAAAAAGTGCGCAATAGCAGGAGCAAGCGCAAGTCTATTGCGCCCATGTGCAAGAGACGTGTTATTCCAGAACGGAGCAGGCCAAATTGCGCCTACAGCCGACGACTGAATATCGCAACACCTGCGCCAGAGCGCAACTGGGGGGGAAGCTGAGCAGATCTGATGCGCCATAACGCAACAAGGGGTGTTCAGCTGAGCAGTCCAGAGGTGCAATAGTGCAACCAGGGAGCCCCCCAGCTGCAGAGCAATGTAATAGCACAATCAGGGAGGTAGGGGCCCACCACCCATGCCACAGATGGGCACAGGAACACACAGCAGAACAAACATCGTCCCCCCACACCCCAAGCACAGCACAACTGGGGGAGGGCTGGAAAAACCACTGGCACATGGAGACCAGCAACCAACCCACAGCCTGGCCATGGTGCCCCATCACACCTACCGGCAAGCTGTGACTGGCACACAAGGAGGGCAGACCACCTTGTTTGGTGTCCTGATCAGCCTGTCTGACCTCGCTCACACCATCCCCCCCAGTGCAGAGCACACCCTGCACTGTGACCCCCAGACACCCCCCCATGAGCAGTGACCACCACTGCAGGAAACTCCATGCATGCCACCACCCCCACTGTGTCAATGCAACCCTGTGCACCACAGCACCATGCAAGCCAGCCCCACCATGAGCACCCATCAGTGGGTTGCAGCACACAGCAATGCAACAATGGCAGAAACATTGCCACCATGCACAGTCCCCCTGAGGTACTGCTGAGAGACTGACCACATGTCGGCACAAGAGGTACCCCACACGGGACAGGGCATGCCCTTGACACCACCACCAGTGGTACAGCACCCTGCACAGTATTCCAGTGACACACCCTGACCCATCACTGGCCACAACAGCCAGCACAGACACCCACAGTGGTGCGTGGAAGCATGCACCACACCAGATGCCACACAGTGTATGGACAGACACCCACCCATACCCAAGGGCACACCAACACAGGGACGCAGTGGTGGGGCAACCAAGCCCCCATTGTGGACCCATGTAAGCCGTATACACACAACCCGCAGTCCTCCATGGCACTGGAGTGCCAGCCACCCTGCGCAGGCACTGTGGACCTGTACACCACCAGTAGTCGCCCAGAGCACAAGTCACAGACAGTGGGGCACATCCCCTGCAACAAACACAAGGCACAGCATGGAGGTGGGACAACAACTGTGGTGCCCACAGTGCCACCCGAGCCAGGCATGCACCACACCAGTGACGGGGCAACCCAGCAAAGTGACGGGTACAGTGGCTGCCCTGCAGGGACTGCCACCACTGACATGCCAGCGGACTGTGCAGGTCACAGACATGCATGTGTGTCAGCTGCACAGGCCATGGACGGGCCGATGGGTGCGCCATGGACACAGAGCACGCACCATGGACCACTGCACACAGTCATCCAGTGCACAGGGAACAACACACACACCACAGACACTGACTGATAGCTACCCCCACACCATAGTCACCTCCACACGGACACACATACCCATGACTGCACCACCCCTGACGCCATGCACACCACTGCAGCTGAGCACCTATAGCCCGCTGCAAATCAGAGACCACCACAGTATTCATATCAAAATCAAATGTATTGAAAAATATAATAGTCAACTATGTACAAGAATAAAACTATAGACAAGCTTGGGGGCCACAAACAAGGTGGGGGTGGGTAGGGAGCAGGGGTGGACAAATGGGATGGGATAGGAGGGGTGTGAGGGTGGGTCCAGGGGGGGTAGGGAAGTCAGGGACTGAGGGATCTCTAGCAGGACTGCCGTTCAGCACTCTGTGACCTCCGGCCTCTGTGCCTCCTCAGTACCCCCGTCGTGTCCAGTCTCCAGAGTATGTCCAGGGATTCCCAGACCAGCTGCAGAATCTCCCTCATGGCGCCCCATATGTCCCTTAGATGGCAGGTACCTAGGACAAGGGAGCACAGTCAATAGGTGTGAATGCACAACCCCATACAGCCCGCCCACTGTGCATGGCATACGGCCATGGGACATACCACTGTGATGGTGTGTGACCACCCACAGTGATCACGTCCACAGGACCTGCCCACCCAGGTGCATACACCCCTGCAGAATGCTGCACACACCCACCGGCCAAGTCACACACAGCACCACCGTGGCTGTTTAGTGACATGGCTATGTGGTGCAAAGGCAGTGGCACAGCCATACACCTGGTGAAGGCATGGACCACCATTGATGCACTCCCAGACATGCATTGCCACCGGACAGTGTTGACTGTAACAAGTTGCATGCATGACAGTGGTGTCGATGAATGGTGGCCATGCCCCGCTGCCCACCCTGTCACACAGCATGCAATAGTAATCATGGATGTATGGCACTCACCCTCATCGGGCCGGTCAGGTGGGCAGTGATGGCCCTCGCTTGGCCTGGCTGCACTGTCCTCTTCCCTCCACCACTCTTCCCACATCCTGCGGCATTCATCCTGGCCTGTGGGGAAAACAAGGAGAGAAGAACATCAGTACAATCCAGAAGCAAAGTCCCCCTGCACCAAGGTGTGTGCCGTCCCACCCAGCCAGACCCACCCACCCCACACCCAGTGAACACCGCCACAGCCAACCCCAGATGGTCCCTCCCCTATGTGCTGGACACATACAACACTGTGACCCATATGGACGATAAAAGTGTGTTGACAGAACCCCTACCTGGACATGGCACCGTGCCCCTCCTGGCATGTGCCCGCAGTCGTGCCAGTAGCTCCGGCTCCCTCCTCCGCAGGTCACCATAGCGGTGCCTGCACTGCTCCGTGCTCATCCCCCATCTGGTAGCCTCTTCCAGGGCAGTGGCCACCTCCTGCCGCACCTGGGTCCTGGCCCTGTCCAGGGGATCCTCCCCAAAGAGAGGCCCATGGTGTGGCTCAACAATTGCCACCAGATTGGCAAGCTCAATGGCTGTCCACTGCGCTACCCGTCTGTGTGCCATCCTTGCAGTTATAGTAGGCAATATAGCTATCTGCAGCGTGGCTCCCACGCAGATGTTCTCGGCATAGCGCCAGCGCATTCACTTCGCACTGTTACCAAACAGCGATCGAGGTGCACCCATGCCTGACGATGGTGCCTGGGGGCAAAGGTCGGGCACAGGGTCAGGGTCTCTGGCGCATGGCCATGCACAGCGCATTGGAAGACAATGCATGTAGCGCGATTGGCTGCCTGTGTCCAGCGCCATAGTGGACTACTGAGCAGTTGGGCCATTGCGCCTATGATGGCCCAGTGCCACAGTGCCATGTAGTGACCATCGCTATAGCGCCACTGGCACAATGGTGGCCATGCCCTGCATTGCCTACTGCACACAGCACATCATCAGCGCGGCAGATGCCTGCATCAGTAACCCGGGCATGCGCAGTGAGGTGTACTACGCATGTCACAGAATTGCGCCATTGGCTCAGCACATTCAACACAATTGCGCAAAGCGCAACAGCGCGATATTCAGCCATCATATGCAAATCATCTCATCAGCCATTCAACGGTGCAGCACTGCAATTTGCATCTACTTAAAGTTGCTCCTCGCCTCATTTGCATGGATTGCGCTATAAAAGTGAGACAATGTGCTGCAGTGGCCATAGTCAGTTACTGCAGTTTATTGGTGAGTTGCTTGCTGTTTGGGAGTGTGGACTGTGGATTCAGGGACATGCGTGGGACTGCACAGTCACAGGTAACAACTGCCATTCTTACAGGCTACATAATGACTGAGCAGGTTGTTGGAGAGGAGGAAAACAGTGGTGGGAGGAGCAGGAGGCTGAACTTTACAAAGGCTGAAACCGAGGCCCTGTTTGAGGCCTACCTGGATCAGGAGCCACTGCTCAGTGGACAGCAGGGAACACCTCAAGCCCATGCTGCTGCATGGGAGGAGGTGGCATGTGCTGTGAACCTGCATGGCAGCCACCAGTGATCCGTGCAGGAGTGTAAGAAGAAGATGGGCACGGACAGGAGGAGGGTAAAGGAGAAGGTGGCTGCCATCAGGGTAGCACATGCTGCCACATGTGGGGGACAGCCAGAGGTGGTACAGCTGACCCCAGTGGAGGAGAGACTTGCTGGAAGCATGCAGCGCAGTGCCATTGAGGGTGTTCCAGGTGGTGGCTTCCAGATGGGTGGTGGCCCATCACTGCATGGTAAGTCATGGTCTGTCTATGGGGGGGCAGGGTAGGTCACATGCAGTAACGTGACTTTGCTTTCCCTTACAGATCCTGAACATCTGCATGGGTCAGCGGTGGTGGGCCTGTCCACTGCGGACAGTCAGATGGAGTTGGAGGTGGGACCATCCACCTCCACAGGTATATGTGGATCATTGCGACAGTGGGGCCACCTGGCTGTCCACACTGATTTCATTGTAACAGGTGTGGAGGAAGCCCTGCCTGTGTCCCAGCATGCTGGCGTCCATGGATGCCAGCACACTGTGGCTGTGGCCGGGGCAGAGTCTGGCACCAGTGATGATGACATGACCATCATGGGCAGTGACACGTGTGTGCCACGGGATGGCCACACAGCAGGGCAATTCACGCCCATTGCTGTGGGTGGTGCCACCATGGAGGCCTACGTGTCAGCACAGTCCCAGACTGTGCCTGTCAGCACCAGTGGGGCAGCACTGGTGTCTGTTCAGGAAAGTGGGACTGTTGCAGCCACTGCGGCGGCACTACTGAGCCCTGGGGAGCGGCAGCCGGAGGGGCAGCATCAGCAGTCGCCCAATGGGCTTGGGGGTACAGGGTTCAGTGGTGGCATCTGTGCACCACCTGTAGACATGCCCAGACCTGGTCCTGGTGCGCAGCACCCACCCTCAAGGGGTACTGAACATCGGGGCCTTGCACACCCTGAGGGACAGGATGTCGAGGAGGCTGATGACCTCTTGGACAAGCACACCCACCTACTGCGAGCATCGGTCCAGCAGCAGTTGCGGCTTGCAACATCTGTGGATGCACTACATGTGGCTCTGGAGTGGGCAGAGGAGCGTCGCAGCAGGGACACCGCACTGATCCTGGCAGGGACGGACCGTTTGCGGGAGGATGTGACCACTGCCATTGACAGGCATGCACAGGCATTCATTGCTGTCATGGCCACAATGGGCACACAGTCAGGTGCCCATGCATCGTGGACACCACGCAGTGCACTATCCACCCCCCATTCCCAGCGTTGTGCGACTCCCACCCTGTTGACACCAGGTTCAGCTGTGGGCATCCCGAGCACTCCTGGTGCAGGCATGTTCGGTGTGCTGCAGACCCCTGTGCGAGCACGGTCGAGTTCACACAATGGAACCCCTGGGGGACCATCGGTGCCACCCCATGAGGCCAGTGGTCAGCCTGCCAGTGCTGACAGGTCTCGGTGGGGCCGCCCACGCATCCATGGTGGCCGTGGCACTGTGTCGCATGACTGACCTGTCTCCTAGCGTGGCTACTGTCTGGTGCTGCCCTGTGTGCATTGTGTGTTTCAGTGGGCAGTGCACGGGTGGGTATCCGACCCTGCACACGGACACACAGTCCACCTGCACACCCTCCCAGCTGCTGTCCACAGTTGCGTGTGCATGATGATGCCTGCATTGCGCTGTACACCAATGTACAATGGTGCTCAGCATCTGACACATGCACATGGACAGGCAGTGGGCATGGTGGTCTGTGGACATGTGTGTTGCTAGGGTGTGCGTTCTGGGTCATGTGCCTTCTGCCCTCTGTGCACGTTTGTTGCATTGTGTGTGAGCATGTGTGTGTGTCCTTCGGTGTGGCATGTTAATCCTCACCCATCCCTGGTTGTGTGTGTGCTTCTGTGCCCTGCCACTTCCCTTGATGGCATGCACCCCTGGTGTGTGTCCATGCATGTTTGTGGGTTGTGCCTTGGCCACTGGTGGTTGCGCATGGCCCCATGGCTTACCTGGGTTGGCTGAAGTGCTCCTCCGTGATGGTGTCCCGGTGCAGCTGTGCCAGCCAGAGCAGTCTGGGGTCCCGTCGGCCAAGAGGGGGCTGCCCATCACCATCATCACCAGCGTCCCCATCATCCCCATCGCTGTCCTCCTCTTTGACCTGTACGGCTATTCCTCATTCGTTGGCTATGTTGTGCAGGATGCAACAGGCCAGGAATAGCCCGCAGGCCTTTGAGGGGCTGTACTGTAGGGCACCGCCAGAGGTGTCCAGGCAACAGAAACATGCCTTCAGCATCCCGAACACCCGCTCAATGACATTACATGTGGTGGCATGTGCCTCATCGTAGCGTTTCTGCGATGGGGTCGCGGGCCGCCGGTAGGGTGTGAGCAGTCAGGGACGGAGTGGGTATCCACTGTCACCTGTGTGTAGAGGGCAGAGGTTAGTTTTGTGATCAGCATCGCTCTGCCCCAGGCCATGTAGGCCACTACTCATGCCACCTCTGGCCATGCCCCCAGGCTCTATGATTGTCCATGTGGTTTGCATACTCACCCACTAGGTGTCCAGTGGGGATGTCCCCTCTCAAATCTGTGGCACAGTGCCGACTGGTGCCAGATGAAGAAATCGTGTGCTCCCCAGGTGCGTGGCTGAACATTGATGATGCGCCCCCTGGCGCCGCTACCAGCGGTTGATGCTGGCATAGCCCCTTGCGTATTTATGCATGCAGCCCCTCGGGACCAGGTGGTGCTGCATGGCCACATGGGTGCAGTCTATTGTGCCTAGCACGCCAGGCGTACGTGCTACCCTGTGAAACTCCTGTATGCTTGCTGTGCACTCCACCGCTGTGCTGGGGAAATGGATGTACTCCGCAGCATGTGGCAGCAGTGCGCTGAGGAATTGGGTGAGGTGGCGTGACGTGGCCGACTGGATTATGCCTGTGGTGTCCCAGTTGGTCTCTGAAAGGTACCCGTGGTGAGCAAGCACATGCAGGCTGTTACCTTAGTCTCCACTGACAGGGCATGGCTCCGTCGTGTGGGTGCCTGCATCACATCACTGCACAGCTCACAGAGCCACCTCAGAATTGCCCTATTCAGGCGGTACCAGCCCACAATCTCAGTATCAGTGTACAGCTCAAAGTTGGTGCGGGCTCGGTACTGCCTGTTGGGGGCATACCGCTGACGGGCCCTTCTACGGCCACGCCCCCTTGCGGCCCGCCTTCTCACCCCCCTCATTATGGCTTCCATGTGGAAGGTGGCACTGGCCATGTTCCTGGCTTGTGTTCACCTCCCCGGCAGCTGTTGCTGTATTCCCTCTGCTGTCCTGGCTGCTACCTCACCTGCACTGGGTACACCTGCCTGTGCTGGCCTCTGGCCTGTGTGGCTCCCCACACCTTCCCTGTGCCTGGCTGTTCAGACTGCCCTTTCCCTGGCCTGCCCTGTTTGTGCCTCCTGCCCTGTCTGTCTGCCTCTGCTTCTGACACATGTGGCTTCCCTGTAGCGTTCTTGCGCCTCTCCCTTGCTCCTTTTTATTTTGGCTCATTTCCGCTATGGCGCAACTTCCGCTTGCTCCACTATTGCGCATGGCACAAGTCATTGAATATCACACTGCGCCATTTATGCATGATTCCTCCCCCTTTGGTTGCGCATGCCTTCATTATCATTGCGCTGTTGCTCAGCATGATTTCAGGGGTGCAACTGCCTCCTGCTGAATATCGCAGAATGGCACAATTTCGGACTTGCGCAGGCGCAACCCTATTGCACATGGCTCAACTCTTTTGAATATCTGGGCCTGTATGTTTTACTGTTTTGCACTACCTGACTTACTGATTAACAGGGAAAGGATCACAGATCTCCAGGTAGAAAGGCACCTGGTGGCCAGTGACCATCACATGGTATGGTTCAATTTGGCCACTAGAACTAAATCATTCCATTCCAAGGCTAAAATAAGGGACTTCAGAGGAGCTGTCTTTGATAAGATGGCCAACAGTGTTAAGCTAGCCCTGGCAAGAAGAAATACAGGTTAGGGGGTACAGACAAAGTGGGCAAGCATTAAGGATGCAATACTTGAAGCAACATCCCATTGTGTTAGCGAGAAAAGGAAGTGCAAAAGAAGAAGGAAACCACTTTGGTACTCAAAAACAGTAGCAGAAAAGGTCAGAGCCAAAAGGCTGGCCTTCAGGAAACATAAGGAAATGCAGTGGGACGAAGATAGGGAGGCATACCAAACTTCCCAAAGGGAAGCAGGGAAGGCAATAAGGCAGACAAAGGCCCAAACTGAGGAAACACTAGCATGAACAGCAAAAGAAGGGGACAAGACTTTCTATAGATACATTAGTGAAAGGAGAAATTCCAGCGGGGGCATTGCTAAGATCAAAGGGGATAAGGGGCAGTGTGAGGAGGAGGACCATGGAAAGGCATCTATCCTAAATAGATACTTCTGCTCAGTATTTACTGAAGAGAAGATGGGGAAGGGCCCACAGCTCAGCACCATGGACACAGGGGGGAGGGAGGAGTGCACTAGTCCCTTCACAAAAGAAAGAGTCCTACAAGAGCTCGATAAGCTCAGGGTGGACAAGGCAATAGGACCTGATGGGATACATCCCAGGGTACTAAAGGAGCTAAGGCTGGAACTAGCAGAGCCATGATCAGAACTGTTTAGTGAGTCTCTGAGCACAGAATAGGTCCCAGAAGGCTGGAGAAGGGCTCATGTGATCCCACTCCACAAGAGTGGTAGCAGGGAGGAGGCAGGGAACTACAGACCAGTCAGTCTTACCTCAGTAGTGGGCAAGATTATTGAGGCACTCCTTAAGGAAAAGATAGTGCAACACCTGGAATCCATAGGAGCACAGGATCCAAGACAGCATGGGTTTACAACAGTAAGGTCCTGTCAGACTAATCTCATAGATTTCTTTGACTGGGTAACCAGAGTGGTGGACCAAGAGGGAGCAGTTGATGTAGCCTACCTTGACTTCAGCAAGGCTTTCGATACTGTTCCACACAGAAGATTGATTAACAAGCTGGGTAGGCTTGGGTGGGTCAGAAGTTGGTTAACTGGGTGGCAAACTGGTTGATGGGCAGAAAAAAGATTGTGGTGGTAAATGGTATTCAGTCAGAAGAGATGCAAGTCACAAGTGGGGTACCTCAGGGATCAGTCCTGGGGCCAATCCTCTTCAATATCTTCATCAGTGGCATTGCAGATGTACTGGAGGGTAAGGTTTGTCTGTTTGCAGATGACACCAAGATCTGCAACAGTGTAGATGGTCCAGATGGGGTGGGCAGAATGAGAAGAGATCTGGATAAACTGGAAAAATGGTCGGAAGAGTGGCAACTGGGGTTTAACGCAAAAAAGTGCAAGATCATGCACATAGGGAAGAGAAACCCTGAAGCCACCTATAGGTTAGGAGGAGAGTTGCTGGCAGTCACAAGGGAAGAAAGAGACTAGGGCATCATCATCACAGATGACCTGAAATCATCCAAGCAGACCACTAAAGCACTAGGTAAGGCTAGGGGGATGTTGGCATGTATTAGTAGGGGTATCACAAGTCATAAGAGGGAGGTAATAATCCCTCTTTACAAGGCACTGGTTAGGCCCTATCTGGAGTACTTTGTGCAGTACTGGAGGCCACATCTTCATAAGGACATTAACAAAATGGAGGCAGTCCCAAGAAGGGCAACCAAAATGGTGCAGGGACTGCATCAGAAAACAGATGAGGACAGATGAACAGAGCTCCATATGTATACCCTAGAGCAAAGGAGGGAGAGAGGTGATATGATTGAAACATTCAAACACCTTAAGGGCATTAACAAGGTGAAAGAGTCTAACATGTTTCAATATAAGAAAAATAGCAGGACAAGGGGACACAGTATGAGATTAGAGGGAGGTTGATTAAGGGGTAATGTGAGGAAGTTCTTTTTCACAGAAAGGGTGGTGTATGCATGGAACGGTCTATGTCAGGAAGTGGTGGATATGAATACAGTGCAGGGCTTCAAACAGGCATGGGATAGGCATAAGGGAGCAATATGGATAAGTATGAATAGATAGGCTATTGACAGAGTAAAGGCCTATGGCACATTCATAAGGTAGAAAAAGAAATGGGCAGACTAGATGGGTCTTGCGGTCCTTATCTTCCGTCAACGTCTATGTTTCTACCTTACTTTGTGTACCCCCACCCAACCCCTGGAGGTCGCACCTGAAAACAAACCTTAGCTTAGTGTGCTTTTACTGGACATCAACTTGAAAATAAAAAAATGTTTTACTGACATTTTGTGAAGGAAAAGATAAGGGGTCTGTTCTGTCTGCTAACAGTCAGTGGTCCGTGGTCAGTTCTGTCAGCTAATAGTGTTTATTCTGATTGCTGCCACCCTTATCTGTACGGTAGTATTGCTAGCACTGTACTTGGGTGGATTGTGTCCGAAGGTTAGCTGGTCAAGGACCTACCAGAACTGGTTGCTGCTAGTACCTGCTCCTGACTAGTAATAGTGATTAAACTGTTTATTAGGCCTTGTCCACACTACGCCTTTGTAACGTTACAGAGTGCCCAAACCGTTACCGCAATGGTTTGCGTTTACACCTGTAATGTTACAGAAGGGCTTTTAATAACCGTTGTTGAAACCACATATGAGGTGGTATCAACAACTGTTATGAAACCGGTTACACCTCGGTAATGTTACCGGGGGAAGTGTGGACGCGTGGTAACGGTCCCCTGCAGGGCCCATAGCGCAGCGCAAGCTGCATCCTGGGAACGGGTGATGCCGTAACGGGTCACCTGGCACTTAGTGTGGACCGGCGGTACCGGTCCCATAACGGACACTGCCACAATGTGGACACACTGCACCGCTTCCCGGCCGTAACGGATTGCATCCCTTACCAGGCCGGAGTGGTGCAGTGTGGACAGGGCCTTACTGATGTGATCCCCTGTTCTGCTATTGTGTAATTTTGCTAACATCCCACACAGTGGATTGTGTCCTAGGGATATGGGTGAGAGACCTACCTGTTTTACTTGCAAATTGCTGTCACCCTTCCACACTGCAAACATGTTCCTTTCAGTATTAATGCTGCTGACCTGCTTACCCACTGCATTGCTACCTGAACCTGTAGTGCCCACAGAAATAAAGGAGGCTATCTCTCATGGTCCTTCACTGATATCAAAGCCTACTGATCCCCCTGAACAACCCTACAGTACCCGAGACCCCCAGCCATACCCCCCACATTGGACATCTAACTCTGGTGGCACATGGGGAGTGTTACAGGTTTGCTCAACATTGCCATGTCTCTAGGACCACACACCTGCCACTGCTTCCTAGGAGTAAGAAGGGGGAGAAGGTGTTTTTTCACTATATAAGCAAGAAAAGGGACAAGAAGGATGGGATTGTTAGGCTCTGGAAAGGGGACAGAACTGTAGAGGAGAATGGGGAAAGCAGAGGTACTAAATTAATACTTCTGTTCTGTCTTCACCAGGGAGAAAGATGGACCAGTGCCAACAGGGGGGAGAAGAGAAGCGAGGGAGGGTAGCACCAATGTGGTAGTAGAGGGGGCTAGAGTGAGGAAAGGGCTTCTAGCATTGAAGGTGGACAAATCACCAGGCCTGGATGGTGTACACCGAAGGGTGCTGAGGGAACTGGCAAAGAAGCTTATGGAGTCAGTGGTGGGCTTGTTCAATAGTTCACTGGTGTCAGGTGTGGTACCACAGGACTAGAGAATGACACATGTAGAGCCCCTCCATAAGAGAAGTCCCAAGGATGACCCAGGGAATTACAGACTGGTCAGTCGGAGCTCAATTGTCTGCAAGCTCATGGAGACCATGCTTAAGGAAAGGTCGGTTGAGTATCTAGAGAAACATGTTCTCCAGGACACAAGGCAGTACGGGTTTATGGGAGGGAGGTCATGTCAAATGAATCTGACCGACTTCTTTGATTGGTTCACCAAAACAATAGATAGGGGCCAAGTGGTGGACATCCTTTACCTGCACTTCAGCAAAGCCTTTGACTCTGTACTCTACAAGAGGTTGAGCAGGAAGTTGGTGGATCTTGGGTGGGGAAAAGACAACCAGATGGGTGCAAAACTGGCTGGGGAAACAGGACTTAGAGGGAGGTGGTGGGGGAGAATTATCAAATATCAGGGAGGTCACCAGTGGGGTCCCACAGGGCTTGGTGCTAGGACCAGTATTGTTTAATATCTTCATCAATGACACTGGGGATGTCATTAAGGGCAAAATGTGCCTATTCACGGATGGCATCATGTTCTATGGGAGGGTGGACACAGTCGAAGGGATACAGGGCCCAAAGGAGGATCTGTAAAACTTCAGAAGTGGTCTGGGATTTGGCAGCTTGGCTTCAATGCAAGGAAATACAAAGTTATGCACACTGGAGCCAAGAATCCCATGATGGAGTACTACTTGGGACAGGTCCAGGTATCTGCAACAGGAGGAGAAGGATCTGGGAGTGATGATCACTAGTGACTTGAATCACTCCATGCAGTGCAGGAAAGCAGCAGCTAGGGCAATTAAGATGTTGGGATGCATAGCCAAGGGAGTCAGCAGTATGTGAGAGAAGAGGTTATACTGCCCTTGTTCAGGTCACTGATAAGACTACATCTGGAGTATGGAGTACAGTGCTGGTGCCCACACCTTAAAGGAAACATTCATGTACAGTGGCTGACATAGTTTGAATGCCCATAAAAAGCTCTTTCAAATGAGGTATTGGGCTCACATGTTATTGGAAGCACTCCAGAGATATAGATGACTGAGTTGGTTCAATATTAATACTACTTTGCAGCCATTTGTAGAACATTGCAATGTCATCAAAGAACAAGCTGTGCTTGACTCAGTGTAGTTAGGCACAGCTTATTCCTTGATGACATCACAATGTTCTAAAAATGGCTGCAATGTAGTCTTCATATTGAACTGACTCAGCCTTCTATATCTCTGGACTGCTTTCAGCTACTGATGAGGCCAACACCTCATTAGAAAGAGCATATAATGGGCTTTCAAACTATGCTGGCCACTGAGCATGAAAGTATTCCTTTAAGAAGGATATTAACATGCTGGTCCGGTGGCACTGAGGGTTGAGGCACTAGTCTTACCTCATGCCATGCCAGCAGCCCATGTTCGGGAGCGGACTCAGGTCACCGGGGGTTGGCAGGGGAGGAGAAGATCGAGTGTTCAATGAACTGCTCTCCTCTTCTGGGGAGGGTGGGTTGTGCATCCCTCAGTTCCAGCAGCTCCAGTGGAGACTGGGAGCATTGTGACTTGCAGGGCAAGTTCAAGGGGTATGGGGTGTCAGGGGACATCCTGCGGGTGTGTGCGGGAGTGCACTCATCACACACCAGACATCATTGCACGTCCACACCTCCAGGACCAATAAAACACGGAAAAGCCCTGGCACCAGGAAGGCAAAGGCAGATCCTGTGGACAGCTCACACGCTCAGTGCCAGATCAGCCCCAGCCAGCCTCTGGCTTTCCTCCTTGCTCCGACCACATTCTAGATTCTAGTTAGACCGCTGTTTAGGAGTTGGTGGCCCCACCTCAGGGGGTTCAGAGCCGGGGGGATGGCATGTCAGAGCGAAGGAGAGAACACCCCGGGATAGAGGCTTGGTCTGGGGAGGTCTACGGCGAGCAGGAGAAGGCCGGTGCCCCGAGTTCTGCTGGAGAGTTGTCCTATGGGGCCAGTGAGAAGGAGCATAAAGAAAGTTAAAAAAAGGACGTTAACCTGCTGGAGATGATCCAGAGAAAGGCAACAACAATGATTGTGGATTAGCAGGGTAAAGCATACAAAGAGAGGTTGGAAGCCGTAAACATGTACTCCCTGGAGGAGAGGAGAGAGAGGAGACATGACTGAGACCTTCAAGTGCTTGAAAGGGATAAATAGGGTGGATGGGGAGGGTCTCTTTAAACTAAGTAGTAACCAAAACATGAGGGGAACAGTCTTTAAGTTGGGGGAGTTTAGGAAGATAGTTAGAAAGTATGTCTTCACAGAGAAGTTGGTGGTCAGTTGGGATGCACCGCCAGAAGGGGTGGGCTTGTTGAAGATGGTGGGCAGCTTCAAAACAGGCTTGGATAGACTTAAGAGGAAAGTAAAGGTCATAGGAGGGGCAGAAGGAAAGGATAGGAGGAGTGGAGAGGAGGGGCAGAGCTAGTAGCTTAAGCTGTGGATCCTACAATACGAGCAGACTAGATGGACCAAATGGCCTTATTCCGCTGGCTTCTTCATATATTCGTAGTAAAACCTGGAAACTGAAGCACTACCTCAGAGCCATCAGTGGCTTTACAGTAATGTTACTCCTACTGTTTGGCAACATCCACCTCAACCCAGTCCCTGCTGGTAGCTCTGGGTCTGGCACCCACAGCCAAGGACAACTCAACATAGTCTCCCTAAATATCAGTAGTCTCCTATCTAAATTTGCCCAGTTCAAAGCCTGAATTGAGTTAGTGCAGTCAGATGTTATTTGTCTAACTGAAACATGACTCCATCCACACATACCTGATGCTACTATCCCATTTCCAGGCTTCAATATCTTCAGGGAGGATAGAAAAGGCAAGCAAGGTGGGGGCTGCCTTATCTACCTCAAACCAGACCTGCAAGCCTCTAAAATTGTGATCAAAGACCTAACCAGGGACTGTGAATGCCTAGCAATAAAGCTTTTGATAGGGAGAGGGCACACATTTCTAGTTATCCTGTCTGTATATGTCCCACCGGGTACACAGAATCTAGTTACAAAGTCACTTACTCACTACTTCATGCAACTTAATCAGAAATGGGAATTAGGGTCACCAACTTTGGATGAGGAGAAAACCGGATGCTAAACCACACCCTAAACTCCACCTCTGGCTCCACCCTTTTTTTATGACTAATGAGTATATCACTCCTCCTCCTTCAAAGCCATTTGAAATGTCAGAATAGATTTTAAAAGTGATAGGGAATCATTTTTATACTGTTGTGTTGTGTTGTGTTGTGTTATTTATTTATATTCTTTGATAACCAGGACATTCCAATAGAAAATCATTTTTATACTGTTAAGTATTTATTTTTATTCTTTGCTAACCAGGAAATTCCCATGGGACCATTTACAGGGGTGACCCAAGAGCACTGGAGAGGTTAAGTGACTTGCTCAGGGTCACACAGTATGCAAGGGGAGGCTGTGGGAATCAAAGCCAGGTCTGCTGGATGTACCAGGCACATTCACAGCTTGTTGCTCTAACCTCAAGTTAAACACTTTCCCATTTTCCTTTCAGTGTCAGTCATATATTCTGATATGCTTTGACCAACTTTTGATAAATTAGCTTATCAATGTTTGTGGTACCTTCAGTTCTGCATTATGTTCCCTTTACCTCAGCAACTTACTGCTGTTTCTTTTCGTATTTCTAAGACATTCCACAGTTTCAGACACACAATTCCCTGCTTTTTATCTGAATGATCTGTAATGGTGTAGCTAGTGTCAAGTAATGTTCAGGTAATATGAACAAGCATTTGTCAATGCCGAATGTTGATTGCGTTGGTCTGTTGAGCTCGCTCAGTGGCCCTCTGTCACTGTCTCAGTCCATTTGTCCCGGTGCTGCAGGCTGCTCTTTCGTACTGTGCTGCTGCCTGCGTTGGCACCTTGTTCTGCTGAGGAAGAAATCCGCAGCTGTCCCGACAGAGCTCCATTGAGGTGGCTCATTCCCCCTCTCTTACTCGCTCATTTCTGTTTCAGCCGGCGCTGCAAGCTGGCCTTTTGTACTGGACTCCTGCCTGTGTTGCTGCATTTTCTGCCCACAAAGAAATCTGCAGCAGTCACACTAGAGCTCCACTGAGCTCGCTCACTACCGCTCAGTCACTCGCTCATTCTGTTTCTCTTGGCACCGCTGACTGCGCTTTTGTATGGGGCTCCTGGCTGCGTTGGCACCTTTGTCTGTCCACAAATAAATCTGCAGCTGTCCCAACAGAGCTCCGTTGAGGTCGCTCAGTCTCCCTCTCTCACTCGCTCATTCTGTTCTGCCGGTGCTGCAGGCTGCCCTTTTCAACTGGGCTCCTGCCTGCGTTACTGCCTTCTTATGCCCACAAAGAAATTTGCAGCAGTTACAATACAGCTCTGTTGAGCTCACTCACTCGCTCATTCTGGTTTTCGTGCCACTGCAGGCTGCCCTTTTGTACTGGGCCCCTGCATGCATTGCTGCCTTTTTCTGCCCACAAACAAATCTGCTGCAGTCCCAACAAAGCCCCATTGAGCTCACTGACTCCCCCTCCCTCACTCACTTGTTCTGTGTCTCCTGGTGCTGCAGGCTGACCTTTTGTACTGGGCTCCTGCCTGCACTGGTGGCTTTTTCTGGCCAGAAAGAAATCTGAAGCAGTCCCGACACAGCTCCACTGAGCTCGCTCACTCCCCCTCTGTCACTCTCGCATTCCGTTTCTGCCGATGCTGCAAGCTGGCCTTTTGTACTGGGCTCCTGCCTGAGTTGCCGCATTTTCTGCCCACAAAGAAATCTGCAGCAGTCACACTAGAGCTCCATTGAGCTCGCTCACTACCGCTCTGTCACTCGCTCATTCTGTTTCTCTTGGCATCGCAGACAGCGCTTTTGAATGGGGCTCCTGGCTGCATTGGCACCTTTGTCTGTCCACAAAGAAATCTGCAGCTGTCCTGACAGAGCTCCGTTGAGGTTGCTCAGTCTCCCTCTCTCATCGCTCATTCTCTTTGTCCTGGCACTGCAAGCTGCCCTTTTGTATGGGACTCCTGCCTGCATTGGCACCTTTTTCTGCCCACAAAGAAATCCCAGCAGTCCTGATAGAGCTCTGTTGAGCTTACTAAATCCCCTTTTCACACTCACTCGTACTGTTTCTCCCACCTCTGCAGGCTGGCCTTTTGTACAGGGCCCCTGCCTGTACTGACGCCTTTTTCTGCCCAAAAATAAATCTGCAGCAGTCCTGACAGCACTTCAGTGAGTTCGCCCACTCCCCCTCCCTCACTCGCTCACTCGTTCTGTTTCTCCCAGTGCTGCAGGCTGCCCTTTTGTACTGGGCTCTTGTGTTGGGGCCTTTGTCTGCCCACAAATAAATCCACAGCAGTTCCGACAGAGCTCAGTTGAGCTCGGTCACTCCTATATCTCACTTGGTCGATCTTAATCTGTCCCAAACACTGATTTCCCAGAGTGACCGTGCTATTGTCTGGCAGGAGTGCAAAAACATATTTTAGCCAGGATGTGAAAAATGACAGCTGTAGTGTTCATAAGGAGTTGTGAAAAAATGCCACTGTTGAAAATGTGGCGTGACAGTATCACAAATTTATGAGTTACAAGGGTGCGTGGAAACAGTTCAACGCACGCTTGTAACACAGTCATGTTATGGAGTTTCATCACCAAATTTTCAACACAGGGATTTTAGAACCTCTGCTCATGAACAGTGCCACTGTCATTTTCTTAATCTGTCCCGAACACTGATTTCCCACAGTGACCACATTATTCTGCACCAGAAATATGAAAACACATTTCAGTCAGGATGTGAAAAATAACAGCTGTACTGCTTATAAGGAGGTATGAAAAATGGCACTGTTGAAAATCTGGTGTGACAATATTACAAATCTGCGAAGTTACAAGGGTGTGTGGAAAGCATGCAACGCACGCTTGTAACACAGTCAATTGATGGGCTATCATCACCAAATTTTCAACATACGCATTTTAGGGCCTCTGTTCATGAACAATATCATTGTCACTTTCTTAATCTGTCCCAAACAGTGATTTCCCACAGCAACCACTCTATTCTGCGCTGGAAGTGCGAAAACACATTTCAGCCAGGATTGGAAAAATGACAGCTGTACTGCTCATAAGTAGGTCTGGGAAAATGGCAATGTTGAAAATCTGGAGTGAAAATATTATAAATTTGCGAAGTTACGAGCGTGCATGCCAACTGCACAATGCACGCTCGTAACACAGTCATTTTACGGAGTATCATTACCAAATTTTCAACATAGGCATTTTAGGACCTCTACTCATGAACAGTGTCACTGTCATTTTCTTAATCTGTCCTGAACACTGATTTCCCACAGCGACCGTGCTATTCTGTGCTGGAAGTGCGAAAACACATTTCAGCCAGGATGTGAACAATGACAGCTGTACAGCTCACAAGGAGGTGTAACAAAATGCCAATGTTGAAAATCTGGTGTGAAAATATTGTAAATTCGTGAAGTTACGAGCGTACGTAGCAACTGCACAAAGCACGCTCGTAAAACTTTTTTTTTATTAAATTTGCAACATAGGCTTTGAGAGCCTCTTCTTCATGAACACTGGCACTGTCGTTCGCTAATCGGCCCCCTGAAGGGTGATTCCACACAGTGACTGTGAAACCACCTTTTGGGCCCGATTAACACCATGACAGTTCAAGACTTCATGAGGAGGGGTCCCAAAAACCCATGTTGAAAATTTGGTGAAAAAATTCCCAAAAACGCCTGAGATATGTACTAAAGTTGAAAAAACCCTATTTATTACATTATACAGCTTACCGGCATTTCCTCAGTTTGTGGTCAGCTTTGAAGAGTGCAGACATGTTCCCGTT